>CM041797.1:3724271-4154271 GCA_023376895.1 Aspiorhynchus laticeps | reverse complement strand
GATGATATTGCTTTAACGGAAACATGAGAAGTGAAATGAATGGAGCATGTCATGTGCTGGTGGCCGCGGTGAAGACGGGACCCGTGTGAACACCGTCTCCAGCCACCTCTCCCATCGCCTGCAGAGCCACCGTCGCTGCCATCGCCTTCGCATGTTTCTTATTAGGACTGGCCGTCTGAGGCTGATAATCACATCCGTTCACCACCACCTGATGACACACACACACACACACACATCTGACTGACAGCAAACAACACATCTGTGCATTCAGCCCCAAATCCAAATTCTTTAGCAGTAACAGATCACAAAATTAAAATCAGTCTTATATACTTTCAATTAAGGGCTGCATGATATATTCACTCAGTAAACGTGCCAAACATCTTACCAAACCTGTGATGGGAAGTGTTTATAAAGCAGCTGTAGTCAATAAGATAGTAAAATATATATATAGTATATATATAGTAGTGAAGATGAGCTTTAAGTGCTCCCTGTGGTTTTTCGCCAAAATAAAAAAAAATATTTTGTAAACATTATAATTTACAGTTGTAATATAAAACGAAATTATAGATTTTTTTTATTTTACAATGCAATAGTATTATTACAGTAGTAATATATTAAAAATATTTAAATGAGAAGTATATTTCTATGTATTATTTTATATTATTTATTTTTAATTAGTCATTTTATTTATTTAAAAATATTATTGAATAATTTTTATTTCATATAAAATTTATAGAATAATAATACGTAATTTAATAAAATTATTTTAATGATACATTTAACAACAAAAATCATATTGAAATATGGGATTATTAAACACCTATGATTTGTCAGAGATTTTAAACTCATTTTATTGTTACTGAAAGTTGTTTGAGCTGTTATTGTAAAGAGTAAATCCAAGTGTGAGCTCAAATTTATACTAAATAGTTTGACCCTAAAAAGATGATCCACACTCAAAAAAGTCTTTAGATTAAAAAGCAATTTTTAATTATTTTCTATGTAGATGCACTCCTCTACAAAATCACCATAACCACTCTAGAATGATTCATTATTTACAAATATTCAAGTCATATAGTGAACATTTTTGTAGTTTTTCCATATGGCAGAAAAACTAAATATCAGTGTCAGTTTTTTCCAATGTCTAAATTCCCAATTAATTAAAAACTACTGGTTTTACATCATTTTTAGTGCAAAACAGTATAAATTGATATTTAAAATAATTAAAATAATCACTGTAAAACCAATCACTGACCTTGAAGAGGAAGTTCTTGCGGTGGTCTGGTCCGCTGTGGTGCACCATCACAAACTCAGGCTGTAGCCACTTCTTCTTATTGCACATCTCCATCAGAGCAGACACCGGATGCTTCCCTGCACAATAAACATAAACCCGCTGGAGTGTAGATTTGAGTAGGGTTAGGATTGTGAACCCAACATTTGTTTTTTATTATTGGAACAGTTTATTGAACCTTTATGCAAAATCTAAAAGTCTAAAGAAACAAGTTTGAAAACAAGTGTTTTTTGCTTGTTTTTGTTTGATCCATCAGGCTTTTATGGCTCATATAGTCTGATAAAAGGAAAAACAGCTAAATTTTATTCGGAGACTCAAACGAAGCAAAAATATGAAATTTGGTGCAGATGCTGATATTTACAGTGGGTACGGAAAGTATTCAGACCCCCTTAAATTTTTCACTCTTTGTTATATTGCAGCCATTTGCTAAAATCATTTAAGTTAATTTTTTTTCCTCAATGTACACACAGCACCCCATATTGACAGAAAAAACAGAATTGTTGACATTTTTGCAGATTTATTAAAAAAGAAAAACTGAAATATCACATGGTCCTAAGTATTCAGACCCTTTGCTGTGACACTCATATATTTAACTCAGGTGCTGTCCATTTCTTCTGATCATCCTTGAGATGGTTCTACACCTTCATTTGAGTCCAGCTGTGTTTGATTATACTGATTGGACTTGATTAGGAAAGCCACACACCTGTCTATATAAGACCTTACAGCTCACAGTGCATGTCAGAGCAAATGAGAATCATGAGGTCAAAGGAACTGCCTGAAGAGCTCAGAGACAGAATTGTGGCAAGGCACAGATCTGGCCAAGGTTACAAAAAAAATTTCTGCTGCACTTAAGGTTCCTAAGAGCACAGTGGCCTCCATAATCCTTAAATGGAAGACGTTTGGGACGACCAGAACCCTTCCTAGAGCTGGCCGTCCGGCCAAACTGAGCTATCGGGGGAGAAGAGCCTTGGTGAGAGAGGTAAAGAAGAACCCAAAGATCACTGTGGCTGAGCTCCAGAGATGCATTCGGGAGATGGGAGAAAGTTGTAGAACGTCAACCATCACTGCAGCCCTCCACCAGTCGGGGCTTTATGGCAGAGTGGCCCGACGGAAGCCTCTCCTCAGTGCAAGACACATGAAAGCCCGCATGGAGTTTGCTAAAAAACACCTGAAGGATTCTCTGGTCTGATGAGACCAAGATAGAACTTTTTGGCCTTAATTCTAAGCGGTATGTGTGGAGAAAACCAGGCACTGCTCATCACCTGTCCAATACAGTCCCAACAGTGAAGCATGGTGGTGGCAGCATCATGCTGTGGGGGTGTTTTTCAGCTGCAGGGACAGGACGACTGGTTGCAATCGAGGGAAAGATGAATGCGGCCAAGTACAGGGATATCCTGGACGAAAACCTTCTCCAGAGTGCTCAGGACCTCAGACTGGGCCGAAGGTTTACCTTCCAACAAGACAATGACCCTAAGCACACAGCTAAAATAACGAAGGAGTGGCTTCACAACAACTCCGTGACTGTTCTTGAATGGCCCAGCCAGAGCCCTGACTTAAACCCAATTGAGCATCTCTGGAGAGACCTAAAAATGGCTGTCCACCAACGTTTACCATCCAACCTGACAGAACTGGAGAGGATCTGCAAGGAGGAATGGCAGAGGATCCCCAAATCCAGGTGTGAAAAACTTGTTGCATCTTTCCCAAAAAGACTCATGGCTGTATTAAATCAAAAGGGTGCTTCTACTAAATACTGAGCAAAGGGTCTGAATACTTAGGACCATGTGATATTTTAGTTTTTCTTTTTTAATAAATCTGCAAAAATGTCAACAATTCTGTGTTTTTCTGTCAATATGGGGTGCTGTGTGTACATTAATGAGGAAAAAAAATGAACTTAAATGATTTTAGCAAATGGCTGCAATATAACAAAGAGTGAAAAATTTAAGGGGGTCTGAATACTTTCCGTACCCACTGTATATGATGAAATTCTGATGCTTGTAATGTAAATCAATGAGATCTTTATAACAGTTCAGAAGATACTGACATAAAAGATCTAAACATCAGTGGTTGCTCTATATCTCCAATAATATGTCTTAGTGAGATGAGATTGAAATGATCCAAACATAATGCAATGCTGATTGAGAGATGATGAAATAAAGTCTCCTCAGAAGATGTGAGATGAAGATCATTCCTCCGCTGAGGAACAGTGAAAGTGAAGCTTCTGGAAACAAACGCTCCTCAAAAGATCCTGATGATCAGATTTGAGATGCACTGATTTTTCTATCAGTCCAGTAAGTGTTCATCTGGAGATATGACTGCAGTTATTCTGACGTTTACTTGATCAAAATCAGTCAAGATTTGACACTGAAGCAGCAGCTGAAGCTGGACGTTTCTACAATTACACTAAAAGAGCTTTTACTGGATAAAACACAGCTCTAAACTATCAATCAGACAACAGAAGACATGGAGATTTTGTGTGACAGGTTTTACAGCAAGGTTTTGATCATTTAGAGGCCTTGCGTATCAAATATAATAATACTGTAGGTTTTAATGTAAAGGTCCCAAAACAACAGATTTGGATCATCTAGTAACGTTGTTCATCCAGAAACACACGTCTTGTGATCAAACACTCACCTAGAAGATCCTTCATCACGACAATGTTGCCAGATTTCTGGGTTTTTTCTCCTTCTGCTACAAGGCCTGTGTGGACAGACACATCAGCACTATGATCTCAGTGATGATAATATGATTTGATGATTCCTGCAGGTCTCTTCTCACCCTTGCGGTCGGTTTTGAAGTCCATAATGATGGGCTCCACCGTTCCTTCCCTGTGCTTCCCCAAACCCTCCCCTGACCTCCATCCCATCTTCCTCATCAGTAGCTCCCCCATCCCGCCCGAGACCGGCACCGCCCGCAGGAACTGGTCCTGAGTGGAACGGGACAGATCCAGACAGAGAGAAAGAGAGGCAAACCAAGAGAGACGGGAAGTAGTGAGAGAATGGCTCATTCGGTGAAGTCAGGTCACGTCACTTAAACTGGAGCTGTTTAAATTAATATTAGATATTAGATACAATAGCCTTGTGAATTTCTGTTTGAACTATTTTAAATATGCAAAATTGAATATGCAGAGTCCTTTATTTCTCACCTGCTGCAGGTCTAAATGACAATTACAAATATAAATAAAATATATAAATAATATATACACACTACTGGCCAAAAGTTTGGAATAATTAAGATTTGTTATGTTTTTAAATGAAGTCTCTTCTGCTCACCAAGGCTTCATGTATTTGATCAAAAATGCACTAAAAACAACAATATTTGTGAAATATTATTACAATTTAAAATGGCCAGTTCTATGTGAATGTGTGTTAAAATGTAATTTATTTCTGTGATCAAAGCTGAATTTTCAGCATCATTACTCCAGTCTTCAGTGTCACATGATCTTCAGAAATCATTCTAATATGCTGATTTGCTGCTCAAGAAACATTTCTGATTATCATTGCTAAAAAAGTTTTTGCTGCTTAATATTTATGTGGAAACACATTTTTAGTATGTGTATGTAAGATTTTTTTTTTATTACTTTTAATTAAACTGATCAAAAGTGACAGTAAAGACATTTATAATGTTACAAAAGATTTCCATTTCAAATAAATGCTGTTCATTTAAACGTCCTGTTCATCAAAAAACCCTAAAAAAATAAAATGCATCACAATTTCCACCAAAATATTCTGTTTTCAACATTGCCAATAATCAGAAATGTTTTTTTGAGCAGCAAATCTTCATATTAGAATGATTTCTGAAGATCATGTGACACTGAAGACTGGAGTAATGATGCTGAAAATTCAAACAAAAATCCAAACATTTGAACATATACTCCCATAGAAAACAGCTATTTTTTAAACAGTAATAATATTTCACAATTTTCCCCATGTTTTGAAATAAATAAACACAGCCTTGATGAGCAGAAGAGACTTCTTTCAAAAACATCCCACATAATTCCGATCTTCTGAGCAGCAGTGTATATTTTCCGTAACACATGAGTAATAAGGTGCGAGCCTTCAGCAGGCGAAGCATGAACACCGTCCTGAACAGATCTCAGGCTCTGAGTCGGTTCAGTGCAAACAAACAGGAGGACAATCAGTTCACACACAAATCCACATGAATAGAAGGAAGGGTGCTGGAGGACGTACGTACCTAGGCCCCCATCATCGGCCGAGCATCTGACGTGAATAGAAGGGGCCTGACTGTGACCATGGCAAAGAGGCAGCTACAAGGACTGACCCTGCAACAAGTTTCCATACAGAGGGGTGAGAGTTCACAGGTCAAACTGTGAGCCCCCACCCCTCGTCCATCCGTGTCCCCAACCCACCACCCCGAGCAATGAGCTTGAACCTCGCACCCACTGGATGCTATATCCCACACATTCTTTAGACTGCAGCTAGTGCATGACCAGGCCCTTTTGACACGCCGATCACATTGAGACTAAAAACCGGGAATCAAACGCATCTGAACAGTTTGGATCCCGCTCTCAAGTCAAGAGTGAGCTCCAAACATATCCCAGGATTCGCTGAGACTGTCGTATCTAGGCAAAGTTGGCCATTTCCGTAACACTGCCTGAGCTGTATTTGGTTGTGTGAATGTTTGGTGTCTCTGTATAGAGACCATGGTATTTTGCTAGCGTTTATTTTGCCTCCTGAGTCTAAATAAAAACTGGGATTATCGTGTCTTAATGTAAAGGTCTGCGTTACGCAGCGGTCAGCATCTAAAGCCTTCAGGACAATACGTCTCTCTGCTAAATTAAAAAGGTCGTGTTGTGTACATTTAATATGTTTAACACATTAAGGCAGTGATTTTACTACGGTTAAGAGTTTTTAGAAGATCTTAAAAACTCTTAGAATAACTATAACATACAACTTCAAGTGATTTATTGCTTTAATAATATGACAGGAACATCTATATGATAAAACACTCATTTTCAATGAAGAACTACACTACTGTTCAATATCTGGGGTCAGTAACTATTACTTTTATTAAGCAAGCATGCTTTGAACTGATCAAAATCGACAGCAAAGACATTTAGAATGTTACAAATATTTTCTATTTTCATTTAACGTTAGTAATTTTGTTATGTGCATTTGTCATTTTTATTATTTATTTTATATATTTCAATATAGCTTTATTTTTTATTTCAGTTCAAGTACCTTTAGTATGTCAACACTTAGTTCATTTAATATTTGTGTTACATTATTTAAATACTATTATAGTATTTATGAATATTTTGAATTAGCCTTTATTTTTATATATTTAGTTAAGTTTTAGTAATTTTGCTATCTGCTTTAGTAATTTTTATTCATTTAATATATATATATATATATATATATATATATATATATATATATATATATATATATATTATCTATTTCAGTTTTAGAAAATGTTGTACTTCAACAAATTTAGCTGTCAAGGCAATATTTCTAAAAACATTCATCTAATATTTATATTTTCATTTATTTAAATCCTATTATAGTATTTATGAATATTTTGAATGACCTTTTATTTTTATATTTTGGGTTTTCATTTTTGTTAAAGTAATCTTGCTATCTGCTTCTGTGATTTTTATTCATTTTTTAATATATCTATATAACTATTTTTATTTCAATTTGAGAAATTTTACAAACAAACTTTTAAATAAATGCTGCTCTTTTCAACTTTCTATTCATCAAAGAATAAAATGTAAAAAAAAAAAAAGTATCAAAGGTTTTTAATATTGATAATCAGAAATATTTCTTGAGCAGCAAATCATCATATTAGAATGATTTGTGAAAATCATATGATACTGAAGACTGGAGTAATGATGCTGAAAATACAGCTTTGATCATAGAAATAAATTATATTTTAACATATATTCACATAAAAACAACTATTTGAAATTGAAAATTCACAATTTTTACTGTATTTTTGATCAAATAAATAGCCTTTATGAGCAGAAGTGACTTCTTTCAAAAACATAAAAAAAAATCTTACTGACCGCATATTTTTAAACAATAGTGTACATGAATACAGATCATTAATCTAACTGTAGGCTGTAAACGTGTGGTCACAGGTGTGCAAACACTGGCTCATCCAATCAGATTTCGGATCCTGATGCGTACGTCTCTCCTCATTGGTCAATCAGAGGAGGGGGCGGAGAGACATCCTCTTCCTTCCTCCCCTCTCTCAAAAGACACTTTTAGAGGAGTACAGTGAGTGGCGTTGCCCATCCATCATTGCATCTGCCATGACAGAATTTCAGATATAAAACATCTGCATGACTGTGCGCAAGTGGTGTACCTGTTCAGCCGCTACCTCGCCAAGAGAGACTCAAAAGATCAAATATGTGCACTTTTATTTGCCGTTTCTCTTTCTTTCAGCTGACTGCTCTGAGCTGTCTTTTGGCAAGACTGTTTCCAAGGATACCCTGACGTCATCTTCAGTGCAAAATCAATGCTTATTACATGAAAAGCGGACTTTCATTGTGCGACTGACCAGACTGCGCTCTGATCAACGACTCGGATGGGTACACCAATTGGCAAAGCAATCACAGATGACAATTCTTATGTATATGACTTTATAAGAGAGGATGATGGGTATTTTGAGCGTTTCAGGATCTATTTTACCCTCCATGTATGACGTGAGCGTATGTCAGAAGACTGTAAATCTCAATTAAGCACAAGAAGTCAAAAGGGTCTGACTGTACTATGCCAACTTGCATGAGGAAATGATGTCTACTTTGATTCTTGGGAATTTAACACACAAATATGATGCAAAACACAAACGTCAAGCACAATATATGTCCAACATCATAGTACGAGTGGTGCCGTCGACTCATGGCTGTACCTTCTTAATCCAGGCCTGCGGGCCGCTGTTAGAAAGCTCATCGGATGAGAGCACTTGAGCGCCGGTGGAGCCTGTGAAGAGGCCGGGGATCGTGTTGGACTGGGCCCATGCATCAACCTGTGAACAACAGTTAATAAAAATAAAATCACGAAATATGGAAACAGTCTCAAACCTAGGCATTCATGCAGTTCACATTTTCTGCACTGATTGTGATGGAAATCTTTGAAAATGTGCCAAAACATGTTTAATGGCGCTGAGGGCACTGTACTCCAGTGTTATTTTAGTATTATTCATATATTTTTTATAGTATTTATTAATACTTTTTAAATTAGGTTTTATTTTTATATTTTCCATTTTCATATCAGGTTTTAGTAATTTTGTTATGTGCTTTTGCTATTTTTTTATATATATTTCTATATAGCTTTATTTTTATTTCATTTTTAGTATGTCAACACTTATTTAAGTCATCTAATATTTGTTTAATATTATTTAAACACTATTATGATATTCATGAATATTTTTGAATGTCTTTATTTTTTTAATTTTCAGTTTTCATTTTAGGTTAAGTTTTAATCATTTTGTTATGTGCTTTTGCAATTTTTATTATTATTTTTTTTTAACATTTCTATATATTTTTATTTAGATTTCAGTTTTAGTCACTTTTATAAGCCGCTTTGGATTAGTGTAAATGTAAATATAGCACTTCAACAATCATATTTAGTTTAGTCAAGGCAACATTTCTAATATTTAATATAAGGTTTTCATCTAATATTTACATTTTATTATTATTTAAATATTATATTTATAAATATTTTGAAAAAGCCTTTATTTTTATATTTTCTGATTTATATATTTTTTGCCCAGTAGTAGCTAAATATTTAAAATTCAACATATAAGCTTCTCAAACCCAATGTCCTAGAGACGAAACGTACTTGCTCCTGAGCCCGATTCAGCATACACATGGCATTGATGTCAAAAGGGTTTTCCGCCAGTCTCTTCTGGGCGACCGCTCTCTCACTGACGGCCACAGTGATGTCCACAGGCTAGAAACACAAGACAAGAGCTCAGACAAGCTGAACAAAATGCTTATTTGAGACCAATCTGATGCATTTCAGAAGCTGAACACTTACCTGAGAAGGTGCTTCAGGAAAGACACTATCATTGTCCTTGCTGGTTTCCTCAGTCCCAGAAGAACTCGATGCAGATGGCTTTTCTATTTTCTTTTCGACCGGCACCCATTCTCCATACGCACCATCAGCTTCCTTCTTCCTGTGCTGGGAGCCGGAGGACACCGGGAACTCCTTAGCAAAGACCGCTTCGGTTCGGACGGCCGGCTTTATGGAGGTGTTCTGAAGGAAAAGAGGCCATAAGGGAAACAAAGTAGGGACACAGCAATATTAAAATGCTGGCCAATATCAAAATTCTGTACTATATTGTCTAAATAAAAAAAATTAAACAATTTAATCATTTTAATAAAATGTAATATTAGATTAACTTAGATGAGCAAAGATAAGCCATATTTTTAAAAAAAAAAGAAAAAAAAAGAATGCACAATCAAATATACATTATTAAGCTGTACAGATAAAACACTTTTTGAAAATACA
Source organism: Aspiorhynchus laticeps (assembly GCA_023376895.1). Lineage (NCBI taxonomy): Eukaryota > Metazoa > Chordata > Actinopteri > Cypriniformes > Cyprinidae > Aspiorhynchus > Aspiorhynchus laticeps. The sequence continues at coordinate 4,144,506 of CM041797.1, read as the reverse complement.
AAAACTAAATAACTACAACTGAATTTAGGCATCACAACAGCATTATAATATACAGTTACAAAAATATAAATTTTATAATCGGCTGGTGTTATTAGAGTTTTTAAAGATTTACTTCAAATGAGCATCAGATTATGGCAAAAGTAATCAAAACAAAATTATTGGCAAGTACAATTAAATATCCAATATCGACTAATAACAATAAAAATTTAAAAATCGGAGATAAAATTAATGTTTAATGTGAACCATAAAAATGTTATATAATTCTGACTAAAATAAAAATTAAAACACAATATACCAACTAAAATAATAATAAAAAAACACTAAAAGATTACACCAAATAAGATATAAATGCTATTTTTTGAGGGGCGTTTTTGACTTAGAGAGAGGGGGGGGGGGGGGACAGGATCGGGAAAGGTCCGCAAGTCGACAAATGCGAATAAAAAAATTAAATAAATAAAAACTTACAAAAGTAAAAGTCCACCCTAAAAAGCTGCATAATTTGACAAAATTCATGTCTAAAGAAAAATATTACAAGTCTATACTATTTTGTCTAAAATAAAAAAAATGCAATTTTTTTTGTGTGTGTGAAATTTTGGTGAAATTAAATAGTTTTAAATGTTAAAATGCTACAAGTTAATTTAGGCATCACAGCATATATAATATGCAGGATAAAAAATAAATATTTTATGATTTGATAAAAAAATTATGGCAAAGGTAATCTAAATTTAAAGAGCATGTACAGTTAAAGATGCAGAATTGAAACTTAGAAAAGTAAAACCCCACCTCAACAAGCTGCATAATTCAATGAAAAAATTAATGTTTATAACAAACAGCGTATGCCAAGATGAATATGTTCTGAATTGTAATATGATTGAAGCACACACCTAAACTCAAGTCTTAAAAAACTGAGACACTTACACCAAGACTGAACGCAATGCCCTTATTCTCCTTAAGGGAAGCTGCAAATAGCCTTTCCTCCTCTTCATCGTCTGACACGTGTGGTTTTGCGATGGCCATCTCTTCCTTACTCTCGGTGATCTTCTTGCATCTCTGAAGGATTAAATAAAGTGTTGATTCAATGCAGATCAAGAAACACCAAAGTGCAAGAACATGCACAACGCTTACCTCTGTTAGCTCTTTAATGCTGAAGCTGTTCGCCTGTTTCGTGACTTTCTTTTTGGCTTCTTCAATACTGGCGAGATTGGTTGTGGCTGAAGATGGCGGCTTGTTGACGATTGTCGGTAACGGGGCCAGTTGTGGGAAGGAAGCCAAGGCACCCATGCTGGACAAAGCAGCGGTCATGGTGGCGGCAGTCATACTAGCCATAGCAGCGTTCATGGTCATGCTTGACATCACTGGCAATTGTAGAGACAAGGATGTGGTGTTTTGGGTTGGCAAGGACAGCTGAAGAACAGATCTGGGCCTGAGACTCTCCGGGATCGGCACGCCGGCCTTGGCACACATAGCCGCAGCATTAGCCTTTGCTATTTCCAGCAACTGCTCCTTATCTGGGAAAAGGAAAAAAAAAAAGATTAAGAGAAGACCAATGCAATATACTGTACTGTGCAAAAGATGGAATAATTAAGAATTATTATTATTATTTTTTTAAAGAAGTTTCTTCTGCTCACCAAGGCTGCTTTTATTTGATCAAAAAATGCAGCAAAGATTGTGAAATATTATTACAATTTAAATAAACTGTTTTCTATTTGAATATATAGTAAAATGTAATTTATTCTTGTGTGTTTTCTGCATCATTACTAAATCAGTATATTTTTCAGGATTTTTTTGATGAATAAAAAAAAAAAAAAGCATTTATTTGGAATAGAAATATTTTATAATTTTATAAATGTATTTACTGTCACTTTTGATCAAGTTAATGCATCCTAATTTAATGCAATTAAAGTGTTAATTTTATTATTTTTTGTTTTGTTTTTAAATTTTACTTTGTGTCAGTTTTTACTACTAATAATAAGAAATGTTTTAAGAGCTGAAAATCAGCATATTACCTTTTTATGAAAGACAAATACTTTTATTCAGTAAGGATGCATTAAATTGATCAGACGTGACAGTAAAGACATTTATAATGTTACAAAAGATTTCTATTACAAATAATTTCTGTTCTTTTAAACTTTTTATTCATCAAATAATCCTGAAAAACAAAATGTATGACGGTTTCCACAAAAATACGCAGCAGCACAACTGTTTTCAACACTGACAATAATCATAAATGTTTCTTGAGCAGCAAATCAGTATATTAGAATGATTTCTGAAGATCATGTGACACTGAAGACTGGAGTAATGATGCTGGAAATTCAGCTTTGCATAATAGGAATAAATTACATTTGACAAAATATTCACATAGAAAACAGTTATTTTAAACTGTAATAATATTTCACAATTTTATTTATGATGTTTTTACTGTTTCAATAAATGGAGTCTTGTGAGCAGAAGAGACATCTTTCTAAAAACATTAAAAAAAAACAATCTTAATTAGTGTAAAAGCAAAGAAAAGTATATCGAAGTTTCTTCATACCAAGTTCTGTAAGACGTGGAGGCGTCTTGCTGGTGCTACGGCGAGTTCTGGACGCCGATCTTTTCTTACGGAGAATGAGGACCGGAGATCGACTGGGTTCTCGTTTCCATCGGTCCCGCTGATTTAGCGTCCGGCTTCCGAAACCTCTTCCCCAGCGCGAGCCGGATTGGGATCTCCTCCTCGAACGCGAGCGTGACCTCTTTCTCGATTTCGACCGTCTGCTTCTGTCCGGAGTTCGAGATTTCCTCAGACGGCCTTGCGAACGAGATCTCGACCTTTTCTTTTTAGGCGACCTCGATTTCGAGCGTTTGCCCTTCGTTCTAGACTTGCGTGATTTCCTTTCAGAGGGCGATCGAGACTTCGACCTGGATTTTCTCTTTTTCGATGGTGACTTTGATCTGGATTGTGCAGCCGCTTTGGATCTTGAGGATATTTTGTGACTGGGAGATTTGGATGGCGAGGTTGAGTTTGTCTCGACTGAAGCTAAAGTTAGAGTTGCGTTGGTTTCTTTCTTCTCAGGGTTGACAGCACACTCTGAATCTTTTGGCGTAGCGGTTGACAACGTTGAAGGTTCTTCAGATACATTGGTCACTTCCAAAGGCACCTCAGGTGTAATGCACTTTTGGGAAGACTTGGTCTCAGATGGCTCTGCCAAGAAGGGAACTGGTAGCCAAGATCCTTTAAAGCCAACTGCGTTGAAACCAGGATTCGAGATGTTGGATGCCGTTTCAGCCGGCTTGGTGTCAGAGTTCACAGCCACTGTTGGACTTTTTCCATTCTCAGTTGTGTCTTGAGGCACATTTGTTTGCGTTTCAGGACTTTTACTTTTGTCCACTGGATCTGTATCATTCTTAACCGATTCAGTTTCCGGTTTCAAATCAGACCTTGACTTCGAAACGGACCTTGACTTCGAAGGTTTCGTTCTGCTTTGAGACTTACTCCTAGACCGGCATCTACTCCGTGGAGAGCGAGACTTTGATGTAGACCTTCTGTCCCTCCTTAAGATTACAACAGACCTTGATCTAGTTCGCCTGGAGCGTGACCTGGATCTTGAACGTTTGCCTCTTCTGACAGAATGAGACCTGGATCGACTGTCGCGTCTCTTAGACCTCGATCTACTTCTCTCTCTCCGTTGATGAGACCTCTTTTTGGAGCTATTTCTTGAGCGCGAGGTTGACTTTGATCGCCGTTGTGGTTTTGGGGATATCGATCTGCGTTCTGACTTCCGTCTGGGTGATCTTGATCTGGTTCGTCTTCCTCTGGAGCTCTCCTTACTTTTAGATGTCCTGCTAGAACTTATTTTCTATCGTCTGTTTGAACTCTGCACTGTATCTTTCCGAGAGATGTAAAGAGTTTTGTTGTTTTCGTTCCTTCATATGCATTTAATCCATAAACTGTCCGTAAAAAGCATTTCACATGAACGGGTTGAGCGGGGCACAAATGCGGGGTTAATTGTAACACTATACAAATATTTCAACATGCCAGCATAACAGAATTGACAAAATTTTATATTATTTCATCACTATATAGAGAAGAAAATGTAAAAAAATATTTTGAAGATATAGCTGAACATTTATTTAACCATTGCAAAAGTAAATTTCTGGCTGAAGTAAATTTGTCTTCTCGGTTTTTAGTGTTTATTTAAAATGAGACGCATATGTTTATTATTTTTACAATTATTTAAAAATTATTTTAATCTCTAAACAGTTTGAGAATTCTTCTTATGCTTTGCTAAAATAAAAAAAAAGTGTTGGGTTGTGAGGGCACATTTTTTATATAGTACCCCCAGCGCGGATTACAGTTCATAGCACCGGAGTGAGCGCGTTTCCAGGTTTTATGGACATATTTCTAGACTCATTAACGTCTGTAAATTAAGAAATTAAAACGTAAATATTAGTAGTGAATGTTTACAGTGGTACTAGCCTATAAAATAAAATGGTTATTTTTCTTAAATACTTAATTTCTGCCATATTATGCTTTTAATTATGATTAAGCTTATAGTATGTCAATTGTTTTTTATCTCAAATATTTTGGTGGGTCTTGAAATAGATTATACTTGTCTAGGTGGGTCGTGGAATGGAAACGTTTGGGAACCCCTGTTCTAGGGAACAAATTAATGAAACATGGACAGCTGCCACAAATTAATATGTCATAGGAACGAATTAACAAGTTGTATGAATGAATAGACTGTCCTGCTCGCGTGCGCAGCCCTGTCAAAGCGAAGTGCCCGATATGCAATAATTATCTAGGGAAATTATGATTGAACATGACTTATTACTACATTTCAATACAAAAGGACTTTGTACTGTATCTCTTTTAATGTACTTTAAAGTTTGTATCATATTAAAATAATTATTTTCTTGTAAGATCCAGCCCCTTCACCGTCACTCACAGCCGTTTTTCACGTGTTTTGCGCACGAGCCGCACGCACCCCAAAATGAAACTGCTTAATCGACCATCGATAGCTTTTATCGATTACGTCTCTTATCGACAATTAATCGATCGTCGATTAATCGTTGACATCCCTATACTGTACTGTGCAAAAGATGGAATAATTAATATATTTTTTTTTAAAGAAGTTTCTTCTGCTCACCAAGGCTGCTTTTATTTGATCAAAAAATGCAGTAAAGATTGTGAAATATTATTACAATTTAAATAAACTGTTTTCTATGTGAATATATAGTAAAATGTAATTTATTCTTGTGTGTTTTCTGCATCATTACTCCCGTCTTCGGGGTGTCACATGATCCTTCAGAAATCAGTATATATTTCAGGATTTTTTTGATAAAAAAAAAAAAAAAAAAGCATTTATTTGGAATAGAAATATTTTATAATTTTATAAATGTATTTACTGTCACTTTTGATCAAGTTAATGCATCCTAATTTAATGCAATTAAAGTGTTAATTTTATTAATTTTTGTTTTGTTTTTAAATTTTACTTTGTGTCAGTTTTTACTACTAATAATAAGAAATTTTTTAAGAGCTGAAAATCAGCATATTACCTTTTTATGAAAGACAAATACTTTTATTCATTAAGGATGCATTAAATTGATCAAACTTGACAGTAAAGACATTTATAATGTTACAAAAGATTTCTATTTCAAATAATTTCTGTTCTTTTAAACTTTTTATTCATCAAATAATCCTGAAAAACAAAATGTATGACGGTTTCCACAAAAATACGCAGCAACACAACTGTTTTCAACATTGATAATAATCAGAAATGTTTCTTGAGCAGCAAATCAGCATATTAGAATAATTTCTGAAGATCATCTGACACTGAAGACTTGAGTAATGATGCTGAAAATTCAGCTTTGCATAATAGGAATAAATTACATTTGACAAACTATTCACATAGAAAACAGTTATTTTAAACTGTAATATTTCACAATTTTATTTATGATGTTTTTACTGTTTCAATAAATGGAGTCTTGTGAGCAGAAGAGACATCTTTCTAAAAACATTTAAAAAAAACAATCTTAATTAGTGTAAAAGCAAAGAAAAGAATATCGAAGTTTCTTCATACCAAGTTCTGTAAGACGTGGAGGCGTCTTGCTGGTGCTACGGCGAGTTCTGGACGCCGATCTTTTCTTACGGAGAATGAGGACCGGAGATCGACTGGGTTCTCGTTTCCATCGGTCCCGCTGATTTAGTGTCCGGCTTCCGAAACCTCTTCCCCAGCGCGAGCCGGATTGGGATCTCCTCCTCGAACGCGAGCGTGACCTCTTTCTCGATTTCGACCGTCTGCTTCTGTCCGGAGTTCGAGATTTCCTCAGACGGCCTTGCGAACGAGATCTCGACCTTTTCTTTTTAGGCGACCTCGATTTCGAGCGTTTGCCCTTCGTTCTAGACTTGCGTGATTTCCTTTCAGAGGGCGATCGAGACTTCGACCTGGATTTTCTCTTTTTCGATGGTGACTTTGATCTGGATTGTGCAGCCGCTTTGGATCTTGAGGATATTTTGTGACTGGGAGATTTGGATGGCGAGGTTGAGTTTGTCTCGACTGAAGTTAAAGTTAGAGTTGCGTTGGTTTCTTTCTTCTCAGGGTTGACAGCACACTCTGAATCTTTTGGCGTAGCGGTTGACAACGTTGAAGGTTCTTCAGATACATTGGTCACTTCCAAAGGCACCTCAGGTGTAATGCACTTTTGGGAAGACTTGGTCTCAGATGGCTCTGCCAAGAAGGGAACTGGTAGCCAAGATCCTTTAAAGCCAACTGCGTTGAAACCAGGATTCGAGATGTTGGATGCCGTTTCAGACGGCTTGGTGTCAGAGTTCACAGCCACTGTTGGACTTTTTCCATTCTCAGTTGTGTCTTGAGGCACATTTGTTTGCGTTTCAGGACTTTTACTTTTGTCCACTGGATCTGTATCATTCTTAACCGATTCAGTTTCCGGTTTCAAATCAGACCTTGACTTCGAAACGGACCTTGACTTCGAAGGTTTCGTTCTGCTTTGAGACTTACTCCTAGACCGGCATCTACTCCGTGGAGAGCGAGACTTAGATTTTGATGTAGACCTTCTGTTCCTCCTTAAGATTACAACAGACCTTGATCTAGTTCGCCTGGAGCGTGACCTGGATCTTGAACGTTTGCCTCTTCTGACAGAATGAGACCTGGATCGACTGTCGCGTCTCTTAGACCTCGATCTACTTCTCTCTCTCCGTTGATGAGACCTCTTTTTGGAGCTATTTCTAGAGCGCGAGGTTGACTTTGATCGCCGTTGTGGTTTTGGGGATATCGATCTGCGTTCTGACTTCCGTCTGGGTGATCTTGATCTGGTTCGTCTTCCTCTGGAGCTCTCCTTACTTTTAGATGTCCTGCTAGAACTTATTTTCTTCTCCTTGGGCCTTTCATTTTCTGTGCTTTTCTCCATCTTGGGAATAATGTCAGGCAACTCCCGAGGCTTACCAACACCACACGAGTCTTTGAGCTCGGACTTTGAAGTCTGAGCTGCTGAAGAGGACTTTGTATTTTCACTTGAAGGTTTCGATGCGGACTCAGATTCAGAACCTGATGCTGAAGAGCTTTTGGATCGAGAGCCAGATCTTTTCACTTTGTCTGCATCTTTGCTTTTTTTCTTTTTCTTTCTCTTCTTTTTCTTTCCACTTTAAACAAACACAGGGGGAAAAAACTGAAAATTAGGAAGAAAAACATTGTAAACAACCACAGAGTCCAAATCCATTGAGATTAATCACTTTCATTTTTTATTCATTTGAAAGACCCCAAAAAAAATTTCAACCATTCGACTGGTGCCTGATCCAATGGTATAAATAATCAAAAGTTAAGAATAAAGACATTTATCCAATAAACTTGACACTAATTTTAAACCTAACTTCTAAAACACAAATTAACATCAAATCAAGGTGATTATACTAACATTATTTGTCGTTTGTAAGCACAAAGAACTGCTTCGCACCTTTTTTGAGTCTCTTTGTCGGACTCTGTGTCTGAGCTGCTGTCTTTTCCTTCTTTGCGTTTCTTTTTCTTCTTTTTGCTTTTGTGTTTTTTGTGCTTTTTACTCTTCCTGTGTTTAGTGCTGGTGTCCTCTTTATCATGGTTATCTTGGAGGTCAGTATGCGTGACTTTATCTGCAATGAAGACAAAGTCATTAATGACAGAATACATGTCAGAAAACACACAGACGCAGATGTACTGACAACTAACCTGTTGGTGTGTTTGTTTTTTCTTCCTTAGGTCCATATTCTATCATCTCCATCACAGGTTCAGACTGTGGCTCATCTGTCACACTGAATGAAAACACATTGTATTACTCATTTAAAACATGATTCAAATGTAATCAATTCAACAGAATTCAAAGGAATCTCTTACACTCAGGAATATTAATAAACCACAACAGACCCGATTACTTAAAAGCATTTCCTAGTGATCTTTGACCTTTAAAAAAAAAAAAAGACTTAATTCTTAGTTGTTCTTTATATTGATTATTTATTTTGTGTCCAGACTCTTAGCCAAAATCTACAGTGGTACTAACCAAGTCAAGTAATTATTTATTTATATAAGCCTATACAAATAATTCACAGTAGCCATTGACTTCCATAGTGTTTTCCCTACAATGGAAGTCAATGGCTACCGTCAACTGCTTGATTACCAACATTCTTTAAAATATAATTTTGTGTGTTCAGCAGAAGAAAGAAACTCATACAGGTTGAGTAAACATGAGGGTGAGTAAATGATTACTTGCTTCAATTTTGGGTGAACTATCCCTTTAAATCAGATTCACGTGTCAACAATTGTGCTTTCATACACAAAAAAATAACAATTTTGATCCACGTGTTATCTTTTTGAATTGTCACCAACCCATATGAAACGATTATGGTGAAACCTTAGTTTACCATGGTAACCTTTAAGAGTAGGTTTGTAAATGTTTACTTCTCGTACATTCCAACTGCGTTAACTAACAAAAATGTACCATGGTAATACCATAGTATTCTTTGACGTACACTCGAGTAACATGTAATTACCAAAATAGCGTCACACCTGTAAGGCACTAATATAGCAGCATAGTAAACGACAAAGTCTTATCTTATCCTGCTCCAGTACTGTAGCACATAAAGCATTTTCTGCATAGCAACCAACACATGGCAACAAACACTGCAGCTAAAGCAAACATAATAATAACACAGTTAATACACAACAATATCGGGACATGTTTAAGCACTGTGTTCCAGTGCGGTGCAGTAGAGTTTGTGAACATTGATCATTAGAGCTAATGTTCGGCTAAAACAAATCAAACTAACGTTACAGCTGATATAACGTTACTAATACAACGCGATCTTCTTCTTTTGTTTAAATGGCGGGCCAGTGTCTATAACGCGATGTCGTAAGGCACAAGTAAAAGAGCGCACATTTTACCTGTTTTCTTGAGTTTCATCTTCGATTTCTTTAATCTTATTCATTACAAAATCCCTGAAAATCTGCTCGATATTGGTCGCCATCACAGTAGAAGTCTTGTTGGGTCCGCCAGAATCCCAGAATGCCTCAGTAGCAGCTTCTTCTTCCGGTCACCATGACAGCAGCGCGAAAATAGATATGGGCGCGAAGGCGGCAAATTCGAAAGGTAAGAATTGTATTGTAAATTTAAACGACTAATAACAAATATAACTTTTAGCCGCTTTTTTTTCCTCTCGCCTATTAAACACAATACCGGATGTAATCGAGGGAGCGACATCACGCGATCAACACTCAAGTAATCATTGAAACATCAGAACAATGATGAAAAACTGTATTATTATTTCTACTGTAAAGTAATAGTAATTCAATGTGGAATATGTTTTTATCTTATTTTTATGAAATGGTACATACAGGTGCATCTCAATGAATTAGAATGTCGTGAAAAAGTTCATTTTTTCTTGTAAGTTATTTCAAAAAGTGAAACTTTCATATATTTTAGATTCATTGCATGTAAAGTAAAACATTTCAAAAGTTTTTTTTGTTTTAATTTTGATGATTAGAGCTTACAGCTCATGAAAGTCAGAAATCAGTATATCAAAATATTAGAATATTTACATTTGAGTTTCAATAAATGACCATCCATACAGTATAAATACGCAGCCATCTATTTTAGAGCACTTCATGCTTCCTTCTGCTGACAAGCTTTATGGAGATGCTGATTTAATTTTCCAGCAGGACTTGGCACCTGCCCACACTGCCAAAGGTACTAAAAGCTGGTTCAATGACCATGGTGTTACTGTGCTTGATTGGCCAGCAAACTCGCCTGACCTGAACCCCATAGAGTATCTATGAGGTATTGTCAAGAGGAAGATGAGAGACACCAGACCCAACAATGCAGATGACCCGAAGGCCACTGTCAAAGAAACCTGGGCTTCCATACCACCTCAGCAGTGCCACAAACTGATCACCTCCATGCCACGCCGAATTGAGGCAGTAATTAAAGCAAAAGGAGCCCCTACCAAGTATTGAGTACATATACAGTAAATGAACATACTTTCCAGAAGGCCAACAATTCACTAAAAATGTTTTTTTTTTATTGGTCTTATGAAGTATTCTAATTTGTTGAGAGAGTGAATTGGTGGGTTTGTGTTAAATGTGAGCCTAAATCATCACAATTAAAAGAACCAAAGACTTAAACTACTTCAGTCTGTGTGCATTGAATTTATTTAATACACGAGTTTCATAATTTGAGTTGAATTACTGGAATAAATGAACTTTTCCATGACATTCTAATTTATTGAGATGCACCTGTATAGTGCCAAGTTACCTAAGTTTGGATGTTCGATTAACCCTCTAAAGCTGATATTGTTTTTATATGGCCAAAAAGTAAGATGAAATTCTTTTAAATCATAATCAAGTAAATCTAACTTGCTTCAGTCCAGTAAGGGTTCATCTTGTAATATTACTTATTACGTAAAAAAAATTCAGCAAAAAGGCACGTGAAGAACGAGCTTAAGGTGAATGTTTTTACACTTTTACTAAAATACTTTTTACTTGAAAAGTCTAAACTATCAGTCAGACGACAGAAGGCCTGAAGTAAAGTGTGTGCAACAGGTTTTTCAGTAAAGTTTTGATCATGTTGATCAACATGATCATATCATAAGGCTTTATATGGTCAAAAAGCTAGAATCAATCAACGTCTCTTGATTGCGGTGCATTGACAGCTTTCTGATTATAATGAGATTGTTTATCATGTCATGAAGATAAGTTGTTGACCGAGATTAGGTCTGCAGTAAATTATATAATACAACTGAACAGTTTGAATCTTATCTGCAGGCTGCATAGCAACAGTTGTGTCTTTTCCAAACAACCCTTACAAGACACATAAATAACAAGGGATATGTCTCGTAGGTCACTAATGATAAAAAAACAGTAAAGAAACATGTAGAACATCAATTTAACAAGCCAAAAATAAGATTTTGTTAATGCATTTATTTTGCAGATATAACGTGTAAGGTCATTGCATGACACTTTTATTGCATGAAACCTCTGAATACAACAGTAAAGTCATCTAGATGGAGTGTTACATATATGATGGCATCAGCTTAAGTAAAACTCAAAGATCTTGAGATGGTCTTCATGCAGTCATAGGGTTCGAACACAGCCAAACGTTGTCCACCAGCTCTCATCTGGAAAAATGATAAAAAAATCACTTTGCTTTCAGCATTTCCTGCATGGTGCAAGCATTTTTCGCTTTTGGCCCGATATAGCATTGACTGAACTTCAGTTATATTTTAGAAGCATTACACAACTTAACAATAGCACAAAGTTCAAACATTTTCCAAATGATGATGACAATGAATAGTTATGTAACTTAATGACATCTTATTAGCCAGCAAAGATAATGTTCATTGATAAGGAAAAGCTCACCAATTCTGAACACGGTGACTTTCAAACACGTTTTAAGCGGTGTAGGGGTCTCATAATGTCATGCATCCTGAGCTCATGCAGGGTGTGCGGCTGGTACTCAGTGCCTTGTCTGAACTCATCCACTGTAAAACACAGGAAAACACAGTATTTTAAAGTATTCACACAAACAATGAGATTTATTCAATGCTTGAATCGAAAGTTGCTCAATAACTTTGTGTTACACAGAAAAAAAAATGGTAATATATAAAATGCACTCCTAAAACTAAGGTGGCATTGTTGGGTTCATGAAGAACATCCATGGAATCTTTCCATTGCACAAAAGGTTCTTAAGATTTAAAATTTAGATTTAGTTCTTCATACTAAGAAAAAAAAGGTTATATTTGAGAACTGTTCACTAAAAACTCAAAATGGCTCTTCATTGCTGCGAAAACCTCTTTTTGGAACCTTTATTTTTAAAAGTGTAGTAAGAAATGATGACAGTATTTAAATTTTTGAGGAAAAATCACTGCAATATTCCGAAGTGCAAAATTGCAACCCCTCTGATTCTATTCGATTTCTTTGCACCAAGCGGAATTCGGACCAGTGTTTCCGGCATGGGAGGTGGGCGAGCTAACATAGACGCTAAAGACCACAGTCTCTAGCATCATTTGGTAGCAAGCCTCTTGAGATCAGGGGGGTGAGGGTTACCCGCACAGCTCTTACCAGCTGACCTCTGTTACATAATAACTTTCAAGTCTTAAACCATGGTTGATATCATGTTTGAAGCACTCACATGGCGCTGTGTTCCTCTGCTGCTCTGTTAGAGACGGCAGCAGTTGTCCAGTTCTGGGATCCACCAGAGTGGCTTGAGAATTCTGAGTTCCTTTCCTCATCTCATAAGCTGGAGGATTGTAATCTGTAGAGAAAAAAAAAAACACTAGTTAAACATGCCCAAAATCTACTAGGTGCATTGATATTTAAAAAATGACTTGAAGACATACAGCCGGAAACTCTTCTGTTCATTTCGCCAACTTCATGCTTGAACATCCCAATGTCCATGTCCATCAGGAAGCGCCTGGAAGGTTCTGTTCCTTGCCTCTTCTCAATAGGTGCTGGATTGTAGACTTTGGAGAAAATAACACAATTGAAGGTACCCAGAATCTACTCTATTTAATTTGATTGTTATACTAGTGTTTGTTCATGCAGTTTTATTTTCAAGGTGATCTTGTTTACAAAGAGGTTTTGAAAAAGCAAAGCAGCACTAAAATCTATAATGCAAATTATTTTGCAGACTTACAGCCGGAAACTCTTCTGTTCATTTCGCTGAGTTCCTCCTTGGGCATCCCAGTGTTCATGTCAATCAGGATGCGTCTGGAAGGTTCTGTTCCCTGCCTACGGATCTCAACAGGAACTGCTTTGTGGTTCTCCTTATGTTCAGAAGAGTCCATCTTATTTTGGTGTTCTTTGAGTAGACCGGCATTCACGTTCAGCAGGAGGTTTCTGGAAGGTTCAGTGTCTTGTTTGTGCAGCACACTCAGTCTGAGCTCCTGTAGGATGTACGGCTGGTACTCAGTGCCTTGTCTGAACTCATCCACTGTAAAGAAAAAAAACAACTTTGTAAAATTTAAGATGGTAAGAAATGATGTGTGAATTCACATTTTTTAGGAATCTTTATAATATCCCAAAGTACAAGTAGTGTAATAACTTTCAAGTCTTAAACCATGGTTGATATCATGTTTTGAAGCACTCACATGGCACTGTGTTCCTCTGCTGCTCTGTTAGTGACGGCAGCAGTTGTCCAGTTCTGGGATCCACCAGAGTGGCTTGAGAATTCTGAGTTCCTTTCCTCATCTCATAAGCTGGAGGATTGTAGACTGTGGAGAAAATAAAAACTGATTAAGTAAGCCCAAAATCTATTATGTGCATTGACATTTTAAAAGTGACTTTGGAGACATACAGCCAGAAACTCTTCTGTTCATTTCGCCAACTTCATGCTTGAGCATCCCAGTGTCCATGTCCATCAGGAAGCGTCTGGAAGGTCCTGTTCCCTGCCTCTTCTCAATAGGTGCTGGATTGTAAACTGTGGAGAAAGCAATAGGGTCAAAATATTCTCTGTGCATTGTAGTTGTTGAAATCCACTTATTTTGTAGACTTACAGCCGGAAACTCTTCTGTTCATTTCGCTGAGTTCCTCCTTGGGCATCCCAGTGTTCATGTCTATCAGGATGCGTCTGGAAGGTTCTGTTCCCTGCCTGCGGCTCTCAGCAGGATCTGTTTTGTGGTTCTCCTTATGTTGAAAAGAGTCTTGGCTTCTTATGTCCTCATGCTCAGAAACCACTTCCCATTTAGCTGTTAATGAAGGTGTAAAAAAACATCAGTCCAGACTGGTAAAGGACTGCAGTGAATGCTAAATTCCCTGGTAAAAAGACCAGTTTATTTATTGATTTTCTTTTGGTGTTTTATGTCAGCTAGTACTGGTTGTCACTTCTGTAGCTGAACAATCAATGGACAATCTCCATTAGAAAGTGAGACTTACAGCCCCCTACTCTCCTGTCCATCTCATTCCTGTGTTCTTTGAGTAGACCGGCGTTCACGTTCAGCAGGAGGTTTCTGGAAGGTTCAGTGTTTGTGCAGCAGACTCAATCTGAGCTCCTGTAGGATGTGCGGCTGGTACTCAGTGCCTTGTCTGAACTCATCCACTGTAGAAGAAAAAAAAAAAGGTAAATCATAGTATTTAAAAGGATAGTTTACTCAAAAAGTTAAGTTTCTTCAGTGCTTGAAAGTTCAGCTGAATAGTTATTTTGTTGAACACAAGAAACAAAACCATTTTGGAAAATTTAAGATGTAAGAAATTGTGACAGAATTTAAATTGAGGAATTCCCATTATATCCCTAAGTGCAAGTAGTGTAGATATTATTAACAGCTTTCAAGTCTTAAACCATGGTTGATATCATGTTTTGAAGCACTCACATGGCGCTGTGTTCCTCTGCTGCTCTGTTAGAGATGGCAGCAGTTGTCCAGTTCTGGGATCCACCAGAATGGCTTGAGAATTCTGAGTTCCTTTCCTCATCTCATAAGCTGGAGGATTGTAGACTGTGGAGAAAATAAAAACTGATTAAGTAAGCCCAAAATCTATTATGTGCATTGATATTTTTTTAAAAAAAAGGCTTTGCAGACATACAGCCAGAAACTCTTCTGTTCATTTCGCCAACTTCATGCTTGAGCATCCCAGTGTCCATGTCCATCAGGAAGCGTCTGGAAGGTTCTGTTCCCTGCCTCTTCTCAATAGGTGCTGGATTGTAGACTGTGGAGAAAATAACACACTATTGATGGTATCCATAATCTATTCAATGTCATTGTTATACTTGATTTCTCTTAAGAACAGCACAAGTGATTGTCCATGCAATTATGCATGTTCATGTTGATCTTACTTATAATTCGTAGAGGTTTTGAAAACGCAAAGCAGCACTAAAATCTATAATGCAAATTATGTTGCAGACTTACAGCCAGAAACTCTTCTGTTCATTTCGCTGAGTTCCTCCTTGGGCATCCCAGTGTTCATGTCTATCAGGATGCGTCTGGAAGGTTCTGTTCCCTGCCTGCGGATCTCAACAGGAACTGCTTTGTGGTTCTCCTTATGTTGAGAAGAGTCTTGGCTTGTTATGTCCTCATGCTCAGAAACCACTGCCCATTTAGCTGCTAATGAAGGTGAAAGAAAACATGAGTCCAGACTGGCAAAGGATTGCTGAGAAAGCCAAATTCCCTGCTAAAAATACAAATTAGACTTTACTTTGGATGGTTTATGTTGATTAGCACTGGTTTATTGCTACTCTAGCTGGTAGACCAATGGACAATCTCCATTAGAAAGTGAGACTTACAGCCGGATACTCTCCTGTCCATCTCGTTCCTGTGTTCTTTGAGCAGACCGGTGTTCAGGTCCATCAGGACTTTTCTGGAGGTTTCAGTGCCTTTTCTGTACACCTCGGCAGGGATCGCTCTCTGTTCGTGTTTTTCGCTCTGAGCGCTGTACTGAGATCTCATCATGGGATGCATTCTGTGCTCTTGCAGCGTGTGCAGCTGGTTCTCAGTGCCTTGTCTGAACTCATCCACTGTAGAGGAAACACCGTAACAAATGCAGTCATCGATGTGCAATTGGCAGGTAATACAGAAATTTCTTTCAAATAAAAAAAAACTATTCACTCTTTTATAACTCTTTTATATTGTTTCTCCATTAGAAGAGTTCCAATGTAAGATTAAACAACAGCAATTGGAAACTTTTGCTGAGGTTTCATGGTTCCAGGATGTTTCTCTTGAAAAAAGACTAATATCATGAGCTGCTGAGATCCACAACTCTAGAGGAGATAGATGTGAGATTATTGGGGTCTTTTTCTCAGGAGAACCATTGATCAATTAACTAAACAAGATCAATTTGAGACTTCTGCT
The DNA here is from genome assembly GCA_023376895.1 of Aspiorhynchus laticeps. NCBI lineage: Eukaryota > Metazoa > Chordata > Actinopteri > Cypriniformes > Cyprinidae > Aspiorhynchus > Aspiorhynchus laticeps. The sequence goes on along the minus strand of CM041797.1, from coordinate 4,128,209 downwards.
GAAGTCTCCTGGTTCTGAAATGCTTTACTTGAAAAAAGAGACTAATCTCATGTTTATCTTCTAGATTCTCAAAAATGTTTCAAACTGTGCTCAGATTCACCAAAATACCAAAGTTTGCAATCAAAGCCAGAGAACTCACTGTAAAAAAAAAAAGTTGGGCAAACTTAAAATTTTAAGGCAACCAGCTTCAGCAGATTTTTGAGTTTTCTCAACTTCTTGAGAAAGTTTATACAACAAAAAGTTGAGAAATTTCCTAAAAAATAAGTTGAGAAAACTCAAAAATCTGCTTTAGCTGGTTGAAAATTTTAAGGTAGCCCAACGTTTTTTTTTTTTTTTTTTTTTTTTTTTTTTTTACAGTGTGGCTTTAATAAAGGGATGACGTTTCACTTTTTCTAATGCAACTTGATGTAGACCTTTAGATGGGTTTGCAACAAACCCCTTAAGTATAAAAAACCCTTAGAAGATCCTATTTATGATTACAACTAAGCTTAATGTGTTTGTTGCAAGGTGTTATGGTTCAAAATCTATAATGTGCATTGATATTTAAGAAAATGACTTTGCAGACATACATCCTGAAACTCTTCTGTTCATTTTGCCAAATCCATGCTTGAGCATCCCAGTGTTCAGGTCCATCAGGAAGTGTCTGGAAGGTTCTGTTCCCTGCCTGCAGAACTCAGCGGGAACTGGTAATTGCTTCTTGGGTTTCACATCAGTGTTCATGTGCTTCAGAACTGAGTTATCCCTGTGTTCATTTTGGACCATTTGTGGCCCAATTTGTTTTAATTTACCATTGGCGAATTGGTGCAGTGGTCTTGCATGGAGACCTGCAAACACATCATGAACATCAAACCTGCAGCTTATTTCTTCTACATTAAACATGCCAAATGTCCTTTCATATAATCTCAATTAACCTAATAGCACACCTGTACTTAACAAGCCATAAAAACTGATTTATGACTTGTCTCTATCTCAGTTCTTGAACAGGTAATCACTTATTTTATCAAGCAGATAATATGTGCTAATGTGCCAAAGAAGAAGCAGACGTGGTTCAACCCTGATAAAGGGTAAAGTTCAGAAGAACATTTGTTCCCAAACCTTGAACTAATGAGGAAAACCAAACCTTTACACTAAACAGTTTCCACAAAATAACATACTACATCTACCCTATTGTTACTATAATACAATTGTGGTAAATTTAAAGAAGTCATTATAATGTGATAAAAAAAAAAAAAATAATAATTTGAAACCTTCTTAGACTGTTTGAAAGTGATTCCATATTAATTTATTATGATTTATTATAAACTATTATTTTAGAAAAACTGATGACCATGCTGTATATTGCTTTTCCTTTTAACATCACTATATCAATTTTAATTATATGCTGGAATTGCTTTTAGAAAGCAGACAGATAATTCAAACATATTATTAGAATGGCAATAAATAAGATAAAAATACAGAAATATATTCTGAAAACTTCTAAGACTGTTTGAAAGTGATTTCAAACCCATATTAAGTTATGATTTTAAAAGAGTAACAAAACTATTATTATTTTGGCCAGAACTGATGACCATGGAAAGATTTTATAATGTAAGGACACGTTTTTTTAACATCACCTTACCAGTTTTAATATTTTAAATAGTTATTTGCTAGAATCGTGTTTAAAAATCAGCCAGAATATTCAAAAAATGTGATTATAATGTCAGTAAGTAAGATGAGAAACTTAATAGTAATAGATAAATCTCACCAGCCACGGCCAACAGGAGCAGCAAGACCCTGAACATCCTGTGAAAAATATGGAAAAACTTTAAATGCTAACTATGATCACTTCTGTTCTGAGAAAAATAGATCAATAGTTTCTTCAGCGCTGTGAGAATGACTTATCCTGTCTGTTTGACTCACCTTACACAACAAGGATCTTATGCACTCTGGAGTCGCCCTTAATAACCCGGCGACTCAGATAATAACCTGGATCAGAGGTTGACGTACACCTTTAATCCTCTCTCTCTTTATCTTTTCATCTGTCTTTGTCTCTTAGACACTGATAAAACATCTGCTCTTTGATCCTGTTATTCTGACACACGACCCAGTTCAGCTGATATTAGTGTCGGTACATTCATGACCTGAATCACTTTATTGCACAGAGATGTTCTGATATCATTTACCAGAGGAAAAAAAAGCTTTGCTCAGAAGTTCCTCTAAATGGAGTTATCGAAATAAAACTCTCTAATATTTCGATTTATTGTTTCTCTTACAGTTCCTCGGGAGACAGAAGTCATTAGTTGTCATCCAGTAAAAGTTTAGAGCTGTGGAGCAGACGAGAAAGGGTTGAGTTCAAGTTGAGGTCTCTGACTTCGTTGGCAAATCTGAGTAAAATTTGAGACATTATTGAGATCTGAAACTCTAGAGGAGTCACATGCGAGTCTTTTTCTCAGGAAAAACATCTGTGAATTAGGAGACTTCAGCAAAAGTCAAAATTTGCTCTCCTACACGGAGTAAAAAAAAAATGGTATAGAGACAACTTCCACGCAGTAAGTTTGACAATAAAGTGGGTTTATCCAAAAAATATTTTTTATTTTTGTTCTAAATCTGTATGAGTTTCTTTCTTGTGATGAACAGAAAAGAGGATACTTTGAAGAATGTTGGTAACCAAACAGATGCTGGTAGCTATTGACTTCCATAGTAGGAAAAGTTTGTGTGAAATTGTAAAGTAGAAAAACTGAAATTGTATTTTCTTGTAAAACATACTCCAGTAATCAGTTTTATTTACAACTTTGAAAAATATTTTTTACATAATTCAGTTTAATTTTGTTTGTTTTTTCTAGGACAAAAAAATCAAGATGTTAAAGTGATCTTGTGTGTATATTTATGGATTGTCTGTTAACGACTAATAATTATCATGCATTTCAAAGTCTTTTCCAGAAGTGCAAATTGTCTTCACAGTTCCTTGTATTGTTTTGAAGGAAGTCAAGTCTATTTTGAGACTTGAGAAAACATTTAATCAGATTTACTTTCTAACAGATTCAGCCAGAGATAAAGAGATATGTGAGTTGTGGTTTCTTGTTCAGAAGTTACCTGTCATGTTGTTTTTTAGGGTTTTTCTTACTAGTTCAAATGAAGAGTCCACCATCAAGTATCTTATATTCTGGTCTTTGTATATGGTTTTGCACACAAATAATATCTAAATGAACAGAGTTTAGTATTGTTTGACACATTTTTTAAAGCATAATTTTTACAGTTAGTTTAATCAGTAAAAGTTTTCCCACATCTACAAATGTTTTAGAAGATAAAAGGAGGCATAAACACACTGGTAAGAAATGTTTGACGTGCAGGAACAGATGTTGATGGAGGATGAAAGTATGAGTTCTCAGTGATGTATTACATTGTAAGTCCTTTCTTGTGCATTTGTTTTGGAGTGTAGAGATGCACTGAAGTGTCACACACACATGCTTCCACCTGCACAAGACAAACACAGAGAGATAGACGTGCTTGAATGATGTGAACAACAGACTTTGACACGAGTTGTGATGTACTGAGAGAGAAAGAGTGCATGTTTGCCTTTGACACACACACACACGTTGTGTTTCCATGTCTTATGGGGACATTCCATAGGCGTAATGGTTTTTATACTGTACAAACTGTATTTTATATCACCCTACTCCTAAACCTACCCCTTACAGGAAACTGTGCATTTTTAGATTTTCATTTTGTATGATTTATAAGCTTGTTTCCTCATGGGACCTAAAAAAATGTCCTTTGGTCCCCATAACGTGATAAATACCAGGTACACACACACACACACACAGTCCGTTGGTTTTTTACTATTTCTTCAGTAATTGCTGCACTGCAAAACTCATTTTTCCATTAAGTTTCTTTGTCCTTTAAGTTGTAATAATACAAACTTGCCAAATTATTAGTCTGTCATTAACATGCATTGGTCATATTTCAGCCCAGAATCAAAAGAAGGAAAATGAAGCCTATCTTCTACGTACATTATTTCCATAATAATTAAGAAACTTTGAAAAACAAACAAACAAAAATATTTATTTATGATATATTACTTAATTATATTGACTTCATTTTCTTTAAGCAATGTTGACTGATTTTATCGAATAAGTTTGTTTTAAATTATATTTCCATTTTTAAAATATATTATTATATTATATTATATAAATATTATATTTAAATATTTAAAAATACCTTCCATATTTAAAATATAATTTTATATTAATATATGAAATAATTTTACAGTTTAATTTCTCATTTCTAGGAGAAACAATCAAGATATTAAAGTGATCCTGTGTGAATTTTTATAGATTGTCTTGCATTATTGTTTACGATTAATGATTATCATGTGCTTGAATGTCTTTTCCAGAAGTGACAATTGTCTTCATAGTTCCTCGTATTGTTTTTTTAATGTCGAAAAAGTCTATTCTGAGACTTGAGAAAATATTTAATTGGGTTTGTTTACTAATAGATTAGATACAGTATATGACCTTGACTTTGATTTTATGCAATAACTTTATTTTACATTGTGTTTCCCATGTATGCTCTTTGTGACATCTATTGACACTTGCTTTCAGAGAATCTTTGTTGAATGTAAGTGTCTAATTGTTTACTCTTGACAGTGTTTGTTGACAGTGCACATACTTTGACTCGTGAGGATTGGATGTAGAAACACTTAAACTCCTTTACTTGAATAAACTGAGCTGGAGTGTGTCTGTATTTTCTCTCTTTAGAGGCGACGGTCCACACACAAACCGTCTTCACCGGCCTAATCTGCACTGCTTACCCTTCTGTCACACAGCGAGAATAAGACGATGTGTGTGTGTGTGTGAGAGAGAGAGAGTGTAGAGATTTGTAATACAGCTGATTCGGCCTCAGAGCATCCATCATTTCATGACAGATTGTGGCAGCGCATCTCTATAGGCTTGTGTGTGATCTTGTGCTGTTGACTATTTTCACCAGCAGAGGGAAGTCTTAGCATTTGGTTTCACATTAATGGCCAGAAATGGGTTGGATTGCTTGTGATGACTGAAAGTGATCCATATTTACTCCACATATTATAAATTCTTAAATAATGCCCCCAAATTAGTTATGTTTTGGTTTATTTCGAAATGTATTCATAGTAAAACTCACAGATTTGCATTTGGGGCCCGAATGAGGCTCATTGAAAATGTTTACTCCCTGTTGAAATAACAGCCTAAGACGACAAGTGTCCCAAAACCGTCAAAACACACCAGACGTAACAGCTTGGCCCGGCCGGTGTACCAGCTAACCACCTCAGGCTGTTATTTCAGCAGGGCTGGCATGATATCGAACAGATTTCAGCCTTTTTATGGGTTTTCAATCAGTTTGTCACTCAATATGATCTTAAAGGTTTCTAATGAAAGAAAATGTTCAGAATCACACAAAATATATATAATATTTAAGATTAAATTATCCAAAAATAAGTCAGCTCATTGCAAGTTTGGTCTTGGAAGAATATGATATGAGATATGTTTGAGAACACATTGAGATTTCTGATTTTTGATTGCAAACTTTGGATAGTTCAGATCAACACACTCTCGTGGTAGGTCATAACTATTTTATATTTTGGCCAGTCGGGGGCTAAAGGCCCGTTCACACAAAGAACTATAACTATTTTAGCGTCCACACCAAGGGACAATAAAGTTGTGCTTAACCTAAGTGCTTGCTGCAGTGTTGTTATCTGCCAGTTTAAATGTTTTGCACTATTTAAAGCAGAATGGGTTCTGATTGGCTGTCAATGTTTTTAATTATTCATTAGAAAAAATGATACGCAAAATGGACTTTGGAGTATATATGATACGAACGTGTTTGGCGTGCATATAAAACGCAGTTTTCGCGTGCATATGATACCAAATTTGTTGGCGTGCATATGATACGCAGTTTTCGCGTACATACGCATCTACTTATCGCGTAGCCTACACACAAAAGTCAATTTTTGCATATCAATACCACAAGTTTTCATTTTTATATGGCGTACTATTTATATGCACTTTCATGAGATCGGGTTGGATTTTCGTTATAGTTGTGGTGTGGACTTGAGATTTGGACTTATTTGTTTGTTTGTTTTAACATTTGAGACATTGTCATGATCTCTTCTGAATCTTTAGAAGAGATGTGAGTCTCTTTCTCTCAAGAAACATTATTCATAACCATTTTTTTTTATTATTTGTCACATACACAATTATATAGAGAGTATATAACCAGTAGTGAAATGTATTCTCTGCATTTAACCCATCCTAAGTGAACACACACCCGGAGCAGTGGGCAGCCATGTTCCAGCGCCCGGGGAGCAGTTTGGGGTTCGGTGCCTTGCTCAAGGACACCTCAGTCGTGGTATTGAAGGAGGATACAATCCCTGCCGGACCTGAGATTCGAACCCACAACCTTCCGCTTACAAGTCCGACTCGCTATCCATTAGGCCACGACTGCCCCCTATTTTTCTTTTATTCATTTCAGGTTTTAGCGATTTTGTACAATCTTATATGTTTTCTTACAAAAATCTGCTTACGCCACATTGACTACGTTTACATGGACATCAATAATCCGATTTTAATACGATTAAGACAATACTCTGATTAAGAGTCTACCATGTAAACAGAGATTTTTGATTACCTTAATCCGGCTAAAGTCATAATCGAAGTAAACACAAATCGAATTAAGACATGTGGAGTATTCCTATTTTAGTCGCATTACTGAAGTGTGGTACAGACATGTAAACACCTTAATCAAACTATTACCGTCGTGTAGGACTTTTCGCTGCATTTTGCGACACACGGCAGTGATCAACCGTTTGACAGCAAATAAAAGAGCTTCAACACCGCCGTCGTCTGTATGCATGAAAATAATTAACTGCACTTGAAACTTTCAGATGACTGATGTCCACGTAAACATAGTCACTGTCAGTTGGGTTCAGTCAGGGAGCTTCATGTGTTTTTTCTTAAAATTGCATGTTTCCGTTCAAATCACACTTTGCAAATTCATACGATATCACCGCCTTGTAAAATAGTTACTGTTAAGTATTGCACTCTTATACATTGCATTACCATTGCATTACGGTATCAGACAAGTTACCTATTGTTTTATTTGAAGGTATTAAGGTACGGAAGTGATGAACTTTCAGTTCACCATCACTCGTTTACGAAACAAAAGCAAAACGTTGCTCAGGGTTTATTCACCTCTTCAGCATGCTCTTTTATTCAGCATTCACTTTTCACAATAGTATCAGCTCTCGTACAACGTAGAGACGTAAACACGTAACGCATGCTGAAGAGGTGAATAAACCCTGAGCAACGTTTTGCTTTTGTTTCGTAAACGAGTGATGGTGAACTGCGCACTCGAGCTCAACAGTTACGTTTACTAATGAGATCAACTTAGACTGTTCTTGTTTTCTTTTTGCAGTTTTGAGACATTGTCGAGATCTCTTCCGAAGCTTTAGAGGAGACACATGTGAGTCATTTTCTCTCAAGAAACATTATTCGTAAATATTTTATGTTTTGGCCAATTGGTGGCTAATTTCTTTGGATTTGTAAAATCTTTTTTGTACATTTTCGTACAATCTACGCTCGTTTACGTACGAACCACATAGTTCACGAAACTCATAGTTAGGTCTTCTCATAAGATGGGTTAGTTCAGACCGTTTTAATTAATTAATTAGGCCTAATTCAGTTTGAGACATTGTCAACATCTCTTCTGAAGCTTTAGTAAAGACGTGATTCTTTTTCTCTCAAGAAACAAAACAAATGACGATTTTGTACGACCTTCTTTGTACATTTTCGTACAAAAATCTGCTTATGCCCCACTGAAGTTCAGTGGTGGATCTTCATGCTTATGTTTTTTTCATCATGTTTCCATTCAAATCACACTGTACGAATTTATACGATATCACCTTGTAAAATAGGCTTACTTACGTTTTCAGTGAAATCAAGTTGGTTCAGAAGTTTAGTTTGAGACATTAAGATCTCTTCTGAAGATTTAGAGGAGACCCAAGTTAGTCTTTTTCTCTTGAGCATTAACAAAACAATAACGATTTTACATTTCGGCGAATTGGTGGCTAATTTGTATGTTTTCATATTATCTGTTTGCGCACCCTGGTTGGGTTTTTTCATTTGAAAATGGCATCTCTTAATTAGTTATGTTTTCTAATGAGATTGGGTTGGTTACAACTTTTTTTTGAGTCGTTAAAGCTTTAGAGAAGATGCATGTGAATTTTTTTCCTCTCAAGAAACAACTGCTTTTAATATAATTGCATTGTTTTCTTTTTTTTTTTTTTTTTTTTTTTTGTTTTTTTGGCCTGTCAGTAACACAGATAACACATGACAGTACGTATGTGTGGCTATGCTATCATCATTCACAGCCTTTTTTTTTTTTTTTTTTTTTTCTTTTTTTTTAATATTTATTTATTTATTTTATTTATTTATTTACTTATTTTATTTTTAATTAATTAATTTAATTTTATATACCCTTTTATTTAACCACACTATGACAGACAAGACCAGGGGACAGAGAAAACAAGAGAGAGAAGAAAGAAAAAAAAGAAAAAAATAAATTAAACAAACAAAAAAAACAAAACCAGACAATTTGCTTCGATACCTGCTGACAAAAAGAGAAAACAACAGAAGAAAACAACAGAAGACACAACATCCGAGAGACTGCAGCAACAACCAACATCTGTATGAATCACAATAAATTCTAAATGTTAAATGTTATTGAGCAGCACACATAACTAATATTACAAAATAAGTTTTGAAGCAACAGCAGATCAAGACAATGTGTGTCTGTGAGCACCTGTTTTTACACCAATGTGAATGCTTGAGTGTACACCTGTGTGTGTGAGCGCGCTTGTGTTCATAAGGTTCCTCCATGTAAATGTTTAATAGTGTGTGTGGGGAACAACAGTGCCATCCCACAAGGCATGAAGCAGGCATGGAAAAGACCCGGGCCCCAAACATCCGGGGGCCCCCCAGGGCACGGGACCCCCAGGAGAACCACCGCAGGGACAACCGCGGCCTCCACCCAGAAAAGGGCAGAGGAGAGCCCGAAGGCGGGACCTCCGACAGCCACAGTGTAGACGCCCCAGGGTGCCGTGGCGGCAAGCCCGCAGGCTCCACCAGCATCCGACCACACCAGGGCAGACCGGGCCCTGGGCCCGGAGACCCAAAGGCCCCCCACCCCCCAATCGGGGCCCAGCAAGGCCAGTAGGGCCAGGCCCTGCCAAGCGACCGCCGAGAGCGGGCCGGCGCTCACCCGAGCATCCTGCCCCGGCGCGAGAAACCACCAATGCACCGGCGGCATCCTCCACCAGCAGGGCATGGTGGTGGGGTGGGGGTCGACTAAGATGATGAGTGAGGTGGAGTCTAAGGCCCGACCTGACACATAGACGTAGACGAACAAGCACACATATACACAAGCATACGTTCCCACCCTCATGCACGCAAACGAATATTCACACCCTCGCCCCACATGTAGACACACAAAAATGGACACGATACCCACACTCACACTCCCCATATGCACTCTATACTCCTAGATCCAGGCACCACCACCCCCAGAGGGGTAGTCAGCGCCCGATCCCGGAGCTGAACCCCCTTCGCTCCGGCGTGGGGACAGGAAGACCACCCCGGTCCCCGCAGCAGCAGAGAAAACCAACAGCCCAGACCCCGACCGGGCGGCCAGCTCATCCTCACAGCCTCCGGCCCCAGACAGAGAACAGAGAACAGGGGTGTGAGGAAAAAAAAAAAAAGAAGACCCCATGCTTCAACCCACCCGCTCAAATGTAGTGTTGGTGTGTGTTGTTCTAAGGTGCTTTAAAACAGGGGTGCTTTAAAACAGGGGAGGGGCACCCTCCACAAACTTGTGTCAGCTCATCCCCTCCCTAGAGCCCTCAATGTCTATGTGCAACTTAAAATTGAGAAGTAGGCACTGGCACCAGAGGGAAGGCTGAATGAACAGACCGCCCTCCGGATGCCATTCAGTGTGCCCACCCCCAAAGCCCTATATGTATGTGTCATGTGACAGTAAGTAATGAGAATGTCTAAGCTGTAATGTGTAATTGAGATGCAGGCGGCCACGAGGAGACAGAGGAGTACCACCTCCCCCGCATCCCAGCGACGCACCCGCACCTCAAAACCCTACCTATGTGTTTGTGTGATGGAGCGGGAGAAGTGAAGCCTTAGGGATGGGGAGGAAAGCATCAGAGGGGGCAAAATACCCCCCCTCTGGAGCCAGCTCCCCCGCTGACCCCCATAGGCACCCCCGTTACCCCAAATCTGCCCAGGGCGGGGGGCCCAGGCCCATCCAGACCAGGGCCCATGGCAGCCCGGGGCGGCCCACCAGACCCCACAGCAGAGGAAAAACTACCCCACCCCATCATTCAGTCAGCTCCCAGACTACATAAGACAATAAGACACCCAGGTAAAGCCCATTTACCCCGCCTCTATTAGACCCCCCCCCCCATTGTTTTCTAGGAGAAACACTATCCACCTATTTTTATGCACATTTCCGGATGTCGGAATAAATTCCTCAATGCACATCAAAAAAGTCATGTGACTTTGTGTACTGGATCAGCATAACAGCAGACCGTTCTTGTTGCACAGGATCTGAAATATTGTTTTGGTCATTCTGAAATGCCTGAGCCGAAGTCTGTCGTCAAAGTGATTCGGTATAATTATGTCCCAGAACTCTTACAGGACTGTGCTCACAAACAGCAGGCATCCCCCTTGAAAGCAAGATAACATCACCACATTTTATTTCGTCTGTACGCTCTAAGGTGCAAGTAATTTATTAAATGAAAAAGACCCACAGTGGCTTCTCCTACTGCAGCAAATTACCTTTTTCTAAGTGTTATTTGTCTGCAGTTTATCAGGAAGTGATGACTTTGTTATTTCGTCTCACTGAATGGAAACATGTGCATCATTCGTAAATGTTTTATGCAATATTCCAATTTAAATTTGCAGCTTTGGAAGGAAACATAGCTATAGCACATGGTATCTAAAAACCGCGGTAATTTATTGTAGGGGCCAATTTATCAACATGGAAAGTACAAGGCATGTAAAGGGTAAATCTGTTTTCTCAATCTATTTTCAGTCATGGAATGAGATAACAGACATTTGACCTTCCTTACACTCCTAACATTCCCCACAAGACGCACACAAACGCTGGCCTACAATTCCTTCAGTCATTTCTATTATCTCTATGCAGTGCCGGTCGGGTCGTATCAGTCTGTGAGGTGACGGCTTCAGGGAAAACGAGAGAGAGGTTTGCCCATCTAGCGTGAATTCGGTCGGCTGACTCAGTCAGCTCAGACTCTCCAAATTGAACCTTCAAGGCCTCGGTTCAGATTGTATCCCGAGTCGTGATGATAAAGGTCGCAGGTCTTTGAAAGCGGCCCGCTGTGAGACAGCAGGTCCTCAAAACACAGATGGATGAATTGAGGACCGCTCGTTGGCATCGGCGTGGATGTTTCCTGCCTCGGGGAAATGAAGGAAGCATCTGCCTGTGTTGGAAATGCACTTCTGTTACTTTGGGTCGATTCACAAGCGCTTCACTATGAGATACAGCGCTGAGAGGCTGCATCTGAAAAGAGCTGGAAAAAGAGTAGACTAGTGGAGCAAATAAGTGAAAAGTAAGGAAAAGACAGCTAATGAACAAAATGGTTTGCTTGATTTATTCAAATCAATTTAAAGTAGGTTTGTGAATGATTCTTCATAACCTCTACAAAAAGAAAATAGAAATGCAGTTTCTAAACAAATGACCTTTTCCACTGACATCATCAGTTCCTCTTATTTATCCAACCGCCTTCATACAGACAATTTTAATCATCCAATCAAATCATTGATAAAAAAAAGTCCTGACCCATATTTTTTCATTTAATATCCTTTTATTTTTAAATAAGAAGTGACAGAAGTGAAATGGTTTGTGAATGCAGACATGTCATAAAATATTAGAAATATTATTACATTTATATACTTGAAGTTTGAGCTGTTCAAATGTAATTTTGTTTCTCTTTGTTATTTATTATATTTTGTTTAGATTTGTATAATTAAAGTTAATTTAAAGTCAAAATAAAGTAAAAAATTATTAATGTTCATGGTCTTAAAGGGATCCCCGACAACAGGTTGACATGCATGCAAGGTCAAAAAAACACTTTCATTTTCTTATAATATGCATTTATTTTTACCTTATTTGCTCAACGACTCCCAAACGATTCGTTCAACGATTAATTTTTCCAAACCCCTCCTCTGCGTGATGCTAATCTGCTCTGATTGGTCGATTTCATTTAAAGCAGTGTTTGTGAGCTTTTAACGCTCCAAAAGCGGCACCTAGTGGTGAAGAATGAATTTGCATTTTCATTCAGACCAACACGAAAATCAAGTTTTCCCAGATCTGTGTGCAACAAGTGAGCGGGCAATATGCTAATGCTTCATGTTGACATCAACATGAAACAGCTTGGGATTCGTATTAAAAACGACTCGTTTCAATGATTCAGAGTCGACTCTTTCTTTTGAGAGACAATAACTTTATACATGGTGCACTTTCAGATTTTCATTCACTTAGAGCTGTGTTACACACTGCATGAAAGATCATTTTCAAAAATCCATAATAGGGGCACTTTAATGTAAATCTCTCTTTAGATGCAGTTACTGAAACCACCTTCATCCAGTTAATTTATAATGAATAAAATAAAAGTCCCATCCTACTTTTTTCGTTGAATATCCTTTTTTAATCAGAAATATGATGGAAGTGGAACGTTTTGTGAATGCAGTGTCATGTTAACATTAAAGGTGCTGTATGTAGGATTTTGACTCTACTAAAGCATAAAAATACCATAATATGCTTGCAGACATTTAGGAAACATGTTAAGTTAACATACTTGTTTATCTGAAAAACAATGCTACAGTCAGTTATTCTCCTTTGAAAATCCGGAATGTCTGTGTTTGTTATGGTTTGTGAAACCCGCCCACTGCCAGTTTACCCAATTGTATTTCGGCACCCCGGGTTGCCAGTTGGCGGAAAACACAGCGTATTTAATTTCATTCATCGTCATGTGCGCTCGTTTCTGTTGGTGTCGTTAATCTGGCAACCTGTGTGTGTGTCAAGTCCGAGGAGGAGGGGCTGGTGAAAAAAATTTGGACTGCAATATCTAGTTCAACCGCTGGGTGTCAATCCTACATACAGCACCTTTAACAGTACATACTTTAACATGAAATATATTGTTAATATTAGGGGTGTAACGATACACGTATCGTGTATCGAACGATTCACGGGCAGTTCCAAATGGAAGTGATCATCCCTATCCCCTTGGAGTGGGGACTTTGGAGTGAACAGGGCACGTGCGTGTCGTGTCCTTTCCTACACTTGGTTGAATATCCTGTTATAAAAAAAACAGAATTGAATTGTTAATTCAATTTAATGTTGACTATAAACAGTATACACACTGTAAAATGTCATATTTAAAAATACTATTAATATTATTACATGTATAGACTTTTGTTTCTCTTTGCTGTTTATTTAATATATTTTGTTTTGATTTGTATAGTTTTTTTTTCTGTTGCTCCAGGTAGTTGGTTAATGAGTTGTTTTTATTGTCCATAAGTGGAAATTTGTCATATGCCATAAACGAAACATCTATACAACAACAAAATAGAATAACTCAACCCGAAGAACTGAAAATCATCACAGATCAGTGTATATTCATCTCCAATTGTCAAATTGATGTGTTTCTATCTCTAAACATCATTTTATAGCATTTAAAGGGATAGTTCAACCAAAAGTGAAAATTCTGTCATCATTTACTCACCCTCGAGTAGTTCCAAACCTGTATGAATGTCTTTGTTCTGCTGAACACAAAGGAAGATATTCTGAAGAATGTGGGAAACAGAGCAGTTCTGGGGCACCATTGACTTTCATAGTATTTGTTTTCCTACTATGGAAGTCAATGGTGCCCCAGAACAGCCTGGTTACAAACGTTCATCAAAATATCTTCCTTTGTGTTCAGCAGAACAAAGAAATTCATACAGGTTTGGAACTACTTGAGGGTGAGGGTGAGTAAAACACAGAATTTTCATTTTTGGGTGTCCCTTTAAGCTGTATGTCATGCATTGCACAACCTGATATTGCTGAGTGCGACGTGTTCCTGGGTCTTTGTTGACCCTGGAACAACATTGTGATTAACCAATCAGATTTCAAGAACCAGTTTATAATTTTTGTGAAGTTTATGATTACAATCAGTGTTTGGTGCCTGTACATCAGTGTAATTCATCTATCAGTTCCTCTGATTTTAGGGATTACTCATGGGTAAGGTTAGGTTTAGGTGTAGGAATATGGTTAAGATTATATTTTTGGATTAAAATGTTGTTCCAGGGTCAACAAAATATGTTGACCCAGGAACACGTCTAACTCGGCAATATCAGGACGTGCGTCATGCATTAACAGCAGTGCATAATTACAGTTATTATTACATGTTTTCCAGACTGTTCTCTGACCTTGACCCGGGTCTGTCTCTTGACAGATATTGGCAGATGTTATCGGATTTATTCTGTAAAGATTTATTTCATGGCTCTGTTACTATGGCACCGTCACATGCACAATATTCCCGCCAAGAAGTGGATGCTTTCATGGGTAAACAACCACACCTGAGATGCTGAAGAAAATATGAGTGGATCCCACAATGCAACAGAGTTTTGGGTGGTTGTGAAGGTGACGTTCTTGGTGGTTGGTAGATGAATTATTGTAGTCAAATTATTAGGCATTGGTAAATGAGTCCATGAATGTCTAAAGACATCATTATAAGAGCTCTGAGAACAGGAGACGTAAGTGATTTGAGAAGCTTCTCCTGTCTGATTTACATTCTAAACACACTCGGGGTCGAGCTGCCGGCACATTGATCTCAGTTTGTTTCTTATGCTATATGACAGAACAAAACACACACACACACTCCAGCTCATTTCCATTATTACTGACATCCGTCATTGACTCCACTGAGCAAACGCCATTATTAACATTTTGGAAATGTGTTTGAAAGCTTGTGAATTCTGGCTATAAACTTCTCCATCTGTGCAGTGAGCTGGCATATGCTCTTTCTTTCTTTCTATTTCTCTTTCTTTTACTTTTACAAGTGGTACTTGCAAATGCAACTGTCATTTTGCCAAAGTGTTGGAGCTCGTAAGGTGTTTTGAGTAGTTTTAACACATTGATAGGGAGTTGCTAGGGTGTTGTAGATGGTTGCTAGGGTGTTCAGCAGGTGAAAATGGCGCATTTGATCACGTGTAACAGCACATCACCTATTATTTACATCCTATAATAGTATTTATTACTATTTTAAATTAGTTTTAATTTCAGTTTAAGTTTTACTAAGTTTGTTATGTGATTTTGCCAGTTTTATAACTTTTCACTTTTTATATAATATGGATAATATTATATTCATTTAAAATTACATTTTAGGTTTAGGGTTAGTGTTCATTTAATTTTAGTTTTAGTAATTTTAGTACCTCAGCTGTTTTATCTCAGATATGATTTTAATTTGCTAAAATCATGTTTATGAATTTATCTTATGATAATATGATTTTATGTTTTCAAATGTGAATTTATTTCAGTTAGTTGCCAAGGCAACATTTCTAGTTTATATTTCATTTTTAGTTTTGCATTCAAATATTTATATTTTATTTGAGCTTAATTTAAATTAACAAACACAATATTTAATAGTTCTATTCTTTTCTACTCTGGTTATAGTGTTTTTGTTTGTTTGTTTGTTTTGAGTAATTTTAGTACCTCAGCTTAAACTGGTTTTTCACATACTTGCCAAAACAACATTTCTAGTATTCATTTATTTTATTATTATTATTAATTTTAGGGTTTTTAATCTAATGTAATATTTGTTATATTTCAGCTTTATTTCAATTAACAAAAGCAAATTTTACTAGCTTTAGTTTGAACATTTCCAGGTTCACCCTTACTATAATATTTACAAGTAGTTTAAGCCAAAATACCATAGTCACTAAAGTCGTTACAATAAAACTACTGTACCTTTGTATAAGCAAGACAAAAGAAATCAAAAGAAATCACAGACATATTCCAAAAGCTGCTTTCTCTAATCGACCATATTAATACTTGATGATTTAGTTGGAAACAACGGTTACCATGGTAATTTTTGTAAGGGCAATGGTAAATCAGTCAGACATATTAATTGTGTGCTAACTGTCATCACATCTCATTCTGTCCTCATCGCGGCCTTGTGACCGGCGCTTCACCCCGAGACATTCGAGAGAGGCTCTTCCTCTCATTAGCCAACTATAAGCCGCTTTGGATAAAAATGTCTACAGAATACTAATTAACCACAACATTTCACACATTATTTATTAGTGTATTTGACCTCAGAGGTACAAATTGTGCTGGAAATGTATAAGCTAAGGCAAAGCCAGCAGAATGATTTATTCTGTGTGCGGTGCCAATGAAAGCACGCGACCCCTTTTTCATATTTCATTGCTGTAAGGAAGCATAATGTATTTAATTGAGCGTTTTTGCTTCATATCAACAGAAAATACTCTGTGAAGTCAAAAGCAAAGTGACATTTACCTCCAGAGTTAATGCATTTGAAAGTGGAGTTTTTGTTCCGCTCGCAGGCAAAACTGCCGAAGCTTCATCAAGCTGCATTATGAATAGTAATATCTGTCATTCCGCAGCTGCTTGAGTGGATTAGGTTTAGGCTTTGACTAACTCAATTTACCATATTAAACATTTGGTTTTTACAAACCCGGGTTCCAGAATTAACTGCCAGTGGCGGAAATATAGCCATACATATTTATTACTCACCTAGAAACTGTATTTTGCATTATTTTCATTTAAAAATCAATGTTTTTATTAGTTGCTTATCCTTATGCATAATCATGACAAACTGTGTCTGTGAAGCTGGTAGCGTCATAACAAATATTGTGTTCCTTATTTATTTGCATGGGCTTTTCATTTTTTTTAGCACACATTTGCATATTTTTGATTTGATTCACTTACATCAGACATTTGTGAGCATTTATTACATTTCTAAAAATGTTTTCCTCCTGCTGGTTTTATTTACTCATCACACCAGTTTTTACTCACAATTTGGCATTGACCGAGTTAATTTAGGATCCTGCCCACACTTGTGCAGCTTCTGCGGAGCGTTTTACGTCACGGGTTTGTTTGAAGCCAAACTGAATGTTCTTGAGGACTGAATCTCATATTCCTGAATCTTTTTTGTGCTTTAGTTCCATATTTCCACTTGTTTTGATGAGTTTTCTTTGACCCACAGAGGAGCAAAACCAAATCATGACAACTATCATGCTTCAGTTACATTTCTATTAGATGTAGCACTAATTATTGAGGAAATTATTAAAGTTTTAATCAGATTCAACTATAAAATCTTCATCCACATCCCTCACGCAGGAGTTTTTCAACAAAGAGTTTTTCTTCCTGCTCATTCATTTTATTAGACACACATAATTATTACACTGTATTAAAGTGTAATATGGAGGTTGATTAAATTTTCAAGGCAGCTGTGATATTTAAAGATTAATTGGTGTAACCTAATGTACACTTTTACTTATGGAAAGAAAGTAATACTTTTATTCAGCAAGGATGCATTAAATTGATTTCAATTGTTCAAAAGTGCCAGTAAAGATATTTATAATGTTAGAAAAAGAATTTCTATTCAAGATATAAATTGCTTTTTTTAAAACTTTCTATTCATCTGTGAATCCTGAAAAATAAAATGTATCAAGGTTTCCACAAAAATATTCATGCAGCACAACTATTTTCAACATTGATAATAATCAGAAATGTTTCTTGAGCAGCAAATCAGCATATTAGAATGATTTCTGAAGATCATGTGACACTGAAGACTGGAGTAATGATGCTGAAAATTCAGATTTGAACAGAAATCAATTACATTTTAACAGATATTCACATAGAAAACAGCTATTTTAAATTGTAATAATATTTCAAAACATTTTTACAGTATTTTTGATCAAATAAATGCAGTCTTGGTGAGCAGAAGAGACTTCTTTAAAAAGCATTAAAAATCCTTCTGACCCCAAACCTTTTAACAGTAATGTATTTACATTGATTTAGTCACATTAAATCAGATTTAGATGTATTTTTTAGATTATTGACTCAATGTTTTACAGTGTAGTGTGCATACCATAGTTGCCTTCACTCTCCAGTGCCTGAAAATATTTCTAGTGTTGACCAGTATTTCTGAAGATTCTTGTCTGAGTTCTGCTCAGAATGATTCTTGGTCACTAGACCTCATGAATTTCTTGTCATCTGAGTCCAGTCACCCTACAAGACGTCTCACACCCATCAGACTCACTCAGTTTGTCACTCGGCCGGTCACCACATCCTCCCAGCGCTGAAGCTAATGAGCCGAACACTGTACTCAGTGCATGGAGTTTGTCAACTGTGAGCGTAATGTACCAGCTCCTCCTGATTTAGGACCTGCTCTCCCATCCCAAAGTTTTCCTAAGCCATTATACCAGAAACTTTAAAACTGTCCTCAGATCAGAGATAAGCACTGACTAATGTACCAGCATGGCAGCCGGTTTCCTCTGCGCTGCCAGGAAAGTGGCACAGGCTCCATGCCGTGACCATCATCTGTGGGAAACCTGGAAAATGGGACATCGTTTCATGGTCTGGCAATTTTACTGTTATTTTTCCATTCGGTAAAATGTATGAAAAAACAAGAGGATATCACCGAATGGAAACTTTAATGATCTGTTGACTGTGAAATTGGTGAAGCATTTGTGCCTATGTTTGCATGCTTGCGTAAAGTGTATTTTTGGCTTGAATATTAAAGTTCAGTGTATACATCAACATGTTTCAGACATGAAGGATTCCTCCAATCACGTGTCTTGCTGCTGTATGGCAATGCCTCAGCTACCTACCAAAACACCACAGCAACCACCTAAAACACTCCAGAAACCAGTGGTGTAGTCTACGTGATACGCAGGTATACGGCGTATACCCACTAGCAAAGGTCAAGGATTTCAGTATACCCACTTAAAAAAGCGCGAGGATACGTAACAACACCTTTGTGACAGATCTTTCACACGTTCATTCAGAAATTCACCCCGTCTGTGTTGCATCAAAGCACTGACTTTTTGAAAATCAGCTGTGTTTCTGTTGATGACCAGTGCTATTGCTCAACTCTTTAATTTCATCTGACTGGCTGAGGCCATCCTAAAAATGTGCCACTGCTATGCGTGGCCACAAAAGCTTATCATTTGAACGTGTTTTTATGCCTTGCCCATTTAAACATTCAAAAGAGTTTCTAAGCATTCAAACACAGGACGCGGAACAACTTAAATGAGTACTCGCACGCAGTGTTCGGTGCACACATACAGAGCAAACGTAAACTTAAGTGAACAAACAGTTGAGAAAAAAAAATCGGATGTGCATCGTAATGGATGTATTGTCTCTTAAAGTGATAGCGCGTAATTTACTAGCTGCTGTCAGTGTCCTTAATGTTAATCCAAGAAAATTAAATCAGAGAAAATAACTCACAGCTCTTTACTGAACAAGACTACTTTGTAGTTTAACAAGAATTAATCTATATTTAATTTATACAGTGAAGACTATGCAATGCTATTTTATATTTAATTATTCGGTTTCTGTGCCTGGACACCTACAAACTTGAAAAAAACTTAAACATTGTGTAAATAGCACAAATAAATATATAGAACAAACATATATTAAACTATTTCAAACAGGGCCCACAGGTACAACCTGCACTGGGGCCCTGCAAACCCCGGCTACGGCCCGAAGAGCAGTGACAGATCAGTCAACTGTCCCAAGCATCTTTCACGCATGCAGTCAACAGTATGTTGAGTTTCTCAGGCCAACATAACTAGCTAATAACTTCAGTAACAGCAGGAGAAGGGGAGAGCTAACACAGATAGGCCTGTGTGTGTGTCTGTGTACAGCAGTTAAATTGAATACAATGTTTATATCTCGTTTCAGATGATGAGAGAGATGAGAACTCCTGGCCAGCCTTGTGGACTGAAGGTCAGGCTAGGGAATATAAAAACAAGCACTCTTAAACGTGCATTGAAAATTGCCAGCTCATAAAACCTGTGCTCCATTGACCATAATATTCAGGGAAAATTTTAGATGATTAACACAGTAGAAAATCAGTCCAGTCTCCCCAGCTGTAAATGTCATTGGCTGTTTTGTGTTGCTTATAATAAATTGACATGTTGATATCACATAAGCAGTCTTTCAGAATGCTGTCAGTTACATGTAGATGCATACTGTACACATTAGTGTAGTGCTTATGGGGTGCCGCTTTGGGACGGGTGAGGGAGGGAAAAATCACAGTATGCTCACTACAAAAAACTAGACTACACCACTGCCAGAAACTACATAGCAACACCCTATCAACTGCCCAGAAAAACCAAGAAATTGCTTAGCAATGCCCTAACAAAAATCCAAAAAACCCAGAGACTGCATAGTAACACATTAGTAACCACCCAAAACACCCTAGCAACTGCAAATCAATGATCTAGTATGCGCTAGTGATTACTAGCAAAATGCCTTAGAGACTGCATAGCAACACCCCATCAACCACCAAAACACCCTTGCAACTGCGTAGCAATTCCCTGGCAACCACCCAAAGCACCCTAGTAACTACATAGCAACACCCTTACAACTGCCCAGAGCACCTAATAAATTGCATAGCAATGCCCTAGCAACCACCCAAAACACCCTAGCAACTGCATAGCAACGATCTAGCATGCCCTAGCAACCACTCAAAACATCATAGCAACTACATCATGAAATGCCCTACAAACGGCATAGCAACCACCCAAACCACCCAGAAAATGCATAGCAACATCCTAACAACCACCTAAATACTCTAGCAACTACATAGCAATGATCTAGTATGTCCTAGGGACCACTCAAAACATCTTAGCACCTGCATCTTGAAATGCCCTACAAACCGCATAGCATACATACCTAGCAACCACCCAGACCACCTTAGAAAATGCATAGCAACATCCCACCAACCACTCAAAACACCCTAGCAACTGCACAGGAATGCCCTAGCAACCGCCCAAAACACCCTAGAAATTGTAAAGCAACGCCCTAGCAAACAACCATAACACTCAAGATACTGCAAAGCATTGCCCTAGCAACCACCAAAAACACCTTAACAACTGCATAGCAATGCCCTAGCAACCACCCAAAACACCATGGAAAATGCATAGCAACATCCTAGCAACCACCTAAACACATTAGCAAGTGCATAGCAATGCCACAGCAAACTCAAAATGCACTAACAACTGTTAAGCAACACCTTAGCAACCAACCAGAACATAGCATAGCAACACCCTAACAAACACCCAAAACATTCTAGCAACTGCAGATTAGTATCCTACCAACCATTCAAAACACCCTAGCAGCTGCATAGCAACACCCTAGCAAAAACCCAAACCACAGTAGCAACTGCAAATCAATGATCTAGTATGCTCTAGCGATTACTAGCAAAATGCCTTAGAGACTGCATAGCAACACCCCATCAACACCAAAAACCCTTGCAACTGCGTAGCAATTCCCTGCAACCACCCAAAGCACCCTTAGCAACTACATAGCAACACCCTTAGCAACTGCACCAGCAGCGAACCTAATAAATTGCATAGCAATGCCCTAGCAACCACCCAAAACACCCTAGAGGGTTGGGCATAGCAACGATCTAGCATGCCCTAGCAACCACTCAAAACATCATAGGTTCAACTGACATCATGAAATGCCCTAAAATGGCATAGCAACCACCCAAACCACCCAGAAAATGCATGGGCAACAGTTACCTAACAACCACCTAAATACGTCTAGCAACTATTATAGCAATGATCTTAGTTACTGTCCTAGGGACCACTCAAAACATGCGTTATGTTACTTTTGCATCTTGAAATGCCCTACAAACCGGTAGCAACATCCTAGCATTTTACCCAGTTCTACCTTTAGCCAAATGCATAGCAACATCCCTCTAACCACTCAAAACACCCTAGCAAACTGCACAGGAATGCCCTAGCAAGCTGAAAGAAATATCATTCTAGAAATCTGTAAAGCAGAGGGCCCTAGCTAAACAACCAAACAACTCAAGATACTACAAAGCATGTGCCCTAGCAACCATTCAAAAGACCTTAACAACTGCATAGCAATAGCCCTAGCAACCACCCAAAACACCATGGAAAATGCACAGCAACATCCTAGCAACCACCTAAGTACATTTTAGCTTATTAGTGCATAGGCTGAATTGCCACAGCAAACTCAAAATGCACTAACAACTGTTAAGCAACACCTTAGCAACCAACCAGAACATAGCATAGCAACACCCTAACAAACACCCAAAACATTCTAGCAACTGCAGATTAGTATCCTAGCAACCATTCAAAACACCCTAGCAGCTGCATAGCAATGCCATAGCGACCACCCAAAACACCCTAGCAACTGCACAGCAGCGAACTAATAAAGAATATTCTGGAGACTTCTAGAGGGTTGGGCTGTAGTTGATGCTCACGTTGTCTAGGTTCCTGACTAAAATGTATGAATGGCTACATTTATAAACAGTGTTGGGGAAAGTTACTTTCAATAGTAATGCGTTACAATATTATTGCCTTACTTAGTTACTTTTATGGAAAGTAATGCGTTATGTTACTTTTGCTTTTTTTAAATCTGGGTTGGGCTTGTTTGATTTTAAGTTCTATTTTTGCCAAATGTAAAATCCCTTTCACATCAAAAGTAAAATATATATGCTTCAAGCTGAAAGAAATATCAGTTCTCGTCTGTGCAGTAGAGGGCGCAGCTAAAAAAAAAACAACTTTCATCTGTGCTGCCATTCTGGATTGCATGAAGAGTAGGATGCAAGGACGCAAGAGAAGAAAGTTCAACACTCTTCAGCAGTAAGTAATTTTTGCTTATTAGTATGGCTGAATTGGATTGTCAAAGGTAAGTAGCAAAGACACTGGTTAACAAAATGGGATTAAATACATAAAGGATATTTATGTTATTTAACATTTAATTATTGCCGGTTTGCATCATATTCTGATTTTCAACGTCTCTGCACTTACTGCCGAGCTGTCAGCGAATAAATGGAAAAACAAAGTAACTTGTGTTACGTATTTGAAAAAGTACCTCAGATACTTTCTTGTAAATTGAAACGTAATGTGTTACTTTACCAGTTACTTGAAAAAAAGTAATCTGATTACGTAACTTGCATTACTTGTAATGCATTACCCTCAGCACTGTTTATAAACAGCAATATTATTATTATTATTATTATTATTATTATTTTACACACATCACAAACAGAAATTAATCCAAAGGTTTTCCGGCTTTAGCGGCTCAGTTCCCTGTAGATTTGGACAAGAAGCTTCTTGACCAGTCAGAGCTCTTTTTTGGTGTCAGTCTCTGGACATTTAATGTGGGAATAAGTCTATTCAGAGGTTAGTGAAATGCCAGTCAGTTTTCAGTCTCTGGGCTCGGACTCGCCGTACCCTTCAGATGTGAATCGGCGAGTCCCACGTCTCTCTATGAAGCAGTGACATTGGCTGGTCAACGTTTCAGCTCTGAAGAGAAAGAGAGCAAGATTGGAATCTCACCTTCAAGGACCCAGAGGAAAATTACATTTAAATTTGAGATTAGTGACCCCCTTCTCCTTCGGAGCATTGTGGAGATGAAATTAATGGCCCATGGGTACGACTCCAGGGTCTGAGGAGAGAGAGAGATGAATCAAAAAAGAAGAAAGAAATTAAGACTTTTCGCTGTGAAGCAAACGTATAGGTGACTTTCCGGGAATGGAGAGGTATGAAGGCCAAGAACGTTCAAAAACACCGTAAAGGGAAGTAATTGAGATGGAAGGGAAGCCAGAGATAGAGCGAGTGATTGAAGGAAATGTAGGCTGGCTGGATATTTGCTCTTTTCCCCCTCTAGCTGTAATTAACACTGGCTGGCTCACTCCATAAATCAACACCTGTGCTGCTTTCACAACAGGTTCACCGCAGCTTTCCTCCGGAGGGCCATCAGAACGCCACCTCCACCTGAGTGTGAATGCACTCCTGTAGAGTTTTATACTCAGCTTTTATAAGTTTAGGTTGCTTTGGTGAGATAAAAATATAGCAAATATTTAAGTGAAAATAAGGCCCCAAAATGTCATGTAGCCAGACTTTGGCTACCATAAGCCATAAGTCTGGTCCATAAGCCTGGTCCAGATTGCCGATAAGAACTGCCGACTTGGAAGTTTAGTTGTGCCAACCAATCAGTTTGGACCTAGTGACCATAGCAATACCCTAGCAACCACCCAACAATGCCCTAACAAGCACTCAAAACAAAACAAAACAAAAAAACTAGCAACTACAACTGACCAAAAAGAAAAAAAAAACACTCCAGCAATGATGTAACAATGGCCTAGCAACCAACCAGAACACTCTAGCAGATGCATAGCAACGCCCTAGCAACCACCCAAAACCGTAAATAATGACTGCATAGCAATGTCCTAACAAGCACTCCAAAAATAAACCTAGCAACAGACCAAAACACCCTAGCAATGACATAACAATTCCCTAGCAACCAGCCAGAACACCCTAGCA
Source organism: Aspiorhynchus laticeps (assembly GCA_023376895.1). Lineage (NCBI taxonomy): Eukaryota > Metazoa > Chordata > Actinopteri > Cypriniformes > Cyprinidae > Aspiorhynchus > Aspiorhynchus laticeps. Next base: position 4,103,571 of record CM041797.1, on the reverse strand, counting down.
GATGCATAGCAACGTCCTAGCAACCACCCAAAACATTAATGATTGCTTAGCAATGCCCTAACAAGCAGTCAAATCACCTAAATCACCTGAAAGCACCTCATCGCACTAGTAACCACTCAAAACACCCTAGCAACTGCATAGCAATGCTCTAGCAGCCATGTAAAACACCTCAGTAACCGCATAGAAACAAACTACTCGATAGAGTGGGGGCGTCTTTTGAATTGGGCCAATAAGAAGCAACCTAGCAAACTACTTAGAAACCATGCTGTCTTGTTGTCTCTTTATTCACATTATATTGAATTAATTAAACAGAATGACAGGTGTGTAATCATTGCATGCAAAAATAATGCAATGTTAGGGGTATAAACATGGGATTTTTTTTTTTGGCAGTCCAGCAGCTCTTTTGCCGCTGTGAATTTAATCATTATGACCAGTGAGATGTCTGCTCTACATGACATAACACACCAAAACATGAGGGAGGCGCTGTCTGTGTGTGTGTGTGTGTGTGTGTGTGTGTGTGTGTGTGTGTGTGTGTGTGTGTGTGTGAATATCTGATGCATGAGATTGAGTGCTGAGCTGTCGAGGTTAGCAGCTCTGATCAGATCACAGATGTGCGAAGCATTACTGCATTTTGTTGTCGGAGTCTCACTCAGATTACAAACCCTTTGTCTCAGATTTGTGATTAAGTTACTGATCTTTAATAGAGTTGAGATGTGATTGATTGATTGATTAATACTTTCTTGGTTTTTGAAAGCAATTACACAGTTTGCACAGAGTGGAACTCTGGCAACCCAGATTGTCCAGTGAAATTAGATAGGAAGAAAGACCCTACCCAGCAGGCACACAACATCATAAGACGTTGATATTTGGTTAAATGATATTTGATATTTAGTTGTTGAGTAAAAAAGTTTTTGTATTTTGATGTGTAAAAAAACATGAGTACCTCATGAGTAATCTGTGGCTTCTTCATCATCATACCAGAATGACCTCATTTAAATTATGGTGAGTTTATCATAGACTGGACTGAAAACAGATTTTTGATACATAGCTGATTTCAGTCTTTTGTATAGTTATTTATTGGTTTTCTCATACAGAGAAGTATGTAGTATTATAAATCACTGCATGCGGTGGGTTTACAGGATTCGGAAGTCAGAACAGTGTAAATGGAGAAGATTAAAAATAAATGACACAAAGTATGAATGACTATTATAGACCAGTTTTTTAAAACTGCAAAAATCACTGATCTCTCCAGTGCAGCGTGTTTCTTCAAAGGGATCAAAGTTCTTGTTAGAAAGGACTGAGGCAGTAAGCTAGCTGTTAATATGGCTGTTAGAAAATACATTTAGAGAGGTTCATGCTTACAACAAATGGAAAAAAATCTGCCGTTGTAATACTTACCCTCAAAATGATTCCTATTAGTGCCTTAATGTTTATTACTTTAATGTTAACCAGCATTAAATTACAGTCTTAAAGGGACAGTTCACCCAAAAATGAAAGCTTCGTAAAAAATCAATCAATCTGTCTGTCTGTCTGTCTGTACGTCCGTCCGTCCATCTATCCATCTATCTCTCTACCTGTTCTTCTATCCATCCATCTGTCTGTCTCTCCGTCCGTCCATCCTTCTTCTATCCGTCTGTCTGTCTGTCTGTCTGTCTGTCTGTCTGTCTGTCTGTCTGTCCGTCTGTCCGTCCGTCCGTCCGTCCATCTATCCATCTATCTCTCTATCTGTTCGTCTATCCATCCATCTTTCTGTCTGTCTGTCCGTCCATCCATCTTCTATCTATCTGTCTGTCTGTCTGTCTGACTATCTGACCACCTCTCTGTCCATCCATCCATCCATGCTTCCATCCATCCTATCTGTCCTATCTGACTATTAACATCATGTTCGACTGATCATGCAGAATATATAATCCATTAAGGTTGTTAAGAAATAATAGATGAAAAAGTGAACATAAACATTCATGTGATGCACATGGTGGCATCAGGATTCAGATCAGGGTCAGTGTTTGCTGCATAAACACATGAAAGGTGCCGGCATTCTCGGCTGCGGTCAGTGTGACTGTTGCTTCCAGAGATTATGATAGAGCTCCTGCCCCGTGTCCAGATAAGCTTTAAATACCATCAATCAAAACCTACTTTAAACCATATTTTGGCTGTCGCTCAGGCAGCATCGATCGCACTCACACTCCAAAGCCTTCCTTCCCGCGGCCGCTCAGGCCAGTGTTTGATACGTGATGAGACTTGACAGGCCTCTCTTTCACTCACGTTCTTCCGCTCAGAAGCATTGATTAGTGAAGATCGCTCTCATGCTCGGTGTCAATCTCACACTCTCACGGCATGGAAATCTGACGGGCACGGCTGCCGATCTGAGGAGGATGTGGAGAAACAGGTTGACTCTTGAGAGGAAATGAGGGTGAAAGTAATTCTTCACGGGCTGAAACACTAGAGCCTCCTCATTCTAGGAACACCTTTCTCCTCTAAACACTTGTTTTCCCCACAATAAAGAATTCTTGTGTTGGGCTAAATTCTGAGAAATGGTAGCTGACCAAGCTACTCATAATTTAGAAACCCTGTGAGATAGTTCACAGTGCATATTCTTTTCTGTGTTGACATGTTGCCTCTTAGAAAAGAGAAATGTGCTGATCTCCTGAAACACATACAGAATTTATTTTTACTTTTTTTCTGGCCAAAATATATGGAAAATAGAAGTTGTAAACAGAGAAGCTCAATAAAACATATTTTTTAAATTAAAAATATATTTAGTTTCAACCTTAACATACCAAAATATATTTCAAAATGTATTTCAGGGACAAGAAAATACATTTCCAGTCTAACAGTAGTCTAAATTTAGGCTAAATGCAAATGTTGATGGGACTTCCGGTTATGGCGGTGGCGTGACAAGTCGCAGATTTCAACCCTCGTGCATTAGGTTAGAATCAATCCTTCTAAACCCACTTAAGACACTTAATTTAAGTTGGTGGAATAGCTAAAGCGATTACTAAAACAATGCCGTCGAAGAAAAGGATGAAAAATAAAGGGAGATTGGAAGCGGAATCACAAATTATGCCATCCGAACCTGAAAGCCTGAGCGAGCTCGAAGAGACGGAGGATGAAGGGGGTGAGGCCTCAAACGAGAATCCTAACGCGGAGATGATGAAGGCCTTTAAAGCAATGGAAAGACAAGTAAGCGGCAAGGTGGACGAAATTCTTTCGGCGGTCGTGGATATCAAAGGGAGATTGACAGAGGCGGAGGAACGAATTTCAGGGACAGAGGACGAAATCGTCCAACTGAAGGTCAGAAATGATACGCTGGAAAAACAGATGAAATCAATGGCCGATAAGGTAATTGACTTGGAGAACAGAAGTAGGAGGAATAATCTTAGGTTGGTTGGCTTGCCGGAGAAAGAAGAGGGATCGGATGCGTGTGCTTTTCTGGAAAAGTTTCTTCCAGAGACGTTGGAGTTGGGAGAAAGCGTTACGCCATTGATAATAGAGAGAGCCCATCGAATACCCAGATCAGCTCACAAAAACGGACAAGATGGTAAAGTGCAGCCGAGGACTGTCATAATGAAGTTCCTCAATTTCAAACAGAAGGAACATGTTCTAAAGGCTGCAAAGAGAAAGGGAGTAATTGCATACAAAGGTTCCAATCTTCGTTTTTTTCCGGATTTGTCGGCAGAGCTTCACAGGGAACAACGAAAGTACGATGCTGTCCGTCAAAAATTGCGTGACAAAGGAATCACCCGACACAGAGTAATCTTTCCTGCTCGATTGCTTCTTACACATAGAGATCGTACTGTGATTATGAACAGTCCAGAAGAAGTGGAGAAATTTATACAGCAGGTCGAGGACAAGTGAACTGAGGTATCGAGTCCAGAAGAAATGGATAAAGAGATGCAACAAATTGAGAACAAGTAAACTGAGGTATTAATGTGAGGTACTGAGGACTAAATGTAAAATCGTAGTTTATTTTCTGTGTCTGTAGGTTGTATTTTCGTCCAAAGTAGATATTTAATTTTGTTTTAATAAGGGTAACAAGTTAAGTATTTGACGTTTAAGTTAATTCATTTAAGGTTCAGAAGAGGGCGCTTTTGCTATAATATTTGAAAATAGAAATGACAAAGTGAAAGTTTGACTTTAATTTAAGATAATAGTTTGAAGATATTAGGTTAATATAATGTGTATAGTTGGAAAGATGTTACTTATAAGTCTGACAGATTGTCAACGTATTGCTTGTGTTTTTTTTTTTTGTTTTTTTTTTTTCTCCTTTTCTTTGAGGTAATAGTATTTTATTGGACAAGTCATGGCTTGGTTAAAATATGTGGGTATAAAAATGGATAAGAGGGTTGAAACGGTAACGATGGATAGAGGTGTTGGTGTTCTTTTTTTTTTGAACAACAGAACAAATAGGAGAAGACCATTTAAGAAGTCAAGTGTAGGGAAGGGGGTTACTGATACAAATGGTATCAGGGAAGCATGGAAAATGCTGGGGTAAGTTCATATTTTATGTTATTAGTTTTGTTTTAGTTATTTTAGGTTTGGCCTCTTATATTTTGGCAAATATATGGTTCAAGGTAATGAGGATGGTTAAAACAAAAAATGGCACAGACAGGAGGGATTAAGCTTCTATCATGGAATTGCAGGGGGCTGGGGAAACTAAAAAAGATTAAACAGGTGATGACTAGAATTAAGCAGTTACAGGCAAGTGTGGTATTCTTGCAAGAGTCACACATGACTAAGGAGGAAGTGATCAAAATTGAAAGAAGGTGGCAAGGACAGGTATTCTCTGCATGTTTTAATACACAAGCCAGAGGGGTAATTACATTAATACATAAAGCTGTGCCATTTCAAGTAAATAATGTTATTAAGGACCCAGCTGGCAGATTTGTGATTATTCAGGGACGATTGGTAACAGAGATAATAAATTTAGTAAATATTTATGGCCCTAATAAGGATGACTCTAAAACTCCAGTATTATCAAACAAATTTAATGAAAATATACCAGATACATGTCCCAAGTGTAATGTTTGTAAAGGTACGTATTTCCATTGTATATGGGAATGTGAAGAAATATCGAAATTCTGGAAAGAAGTGCATAATATGATTGGTAAAATATTAAATGTGAGTCTTCCTTTTAGACCAAGGATTTTTCTACTGCATTTGTATCCTAAGCTTAAGTCAAAGGAATGTGTCTTTATTTCTATGTGTATCTTACAAGCTAAACGCCTCATTGCATTACAATGGAAGAATCTAGAACCACCCAGCATAAAAAGGTGGCTCAGGGAGATGGTACTGAATATGTCAATGGAGAAAATAACATATATTATTAAAGGAAAGGGTAAAACTTTTGAGGATGTTTGGAATCCCTTTAGATCCTTCATAGAGAAGGAGGATAGTGACATGTTTAAGGAGACAATTGAAGATATGTGAGATTATAGGATGTATTTGTATTAGGAGGCCGTAATAGTTTTATTTTTTTTTTTTTTTTTTTATTTATTTTTTTAATTTTTTTTTTTTTTAATTCATTAGTCTTGAGGATGTGAGTCCTGTACAAATTGAGTTTTGCTAAGTTGTAATGATGCGAAGTCATCAATATGTGTCTATACTGCATTTTGTATTTTGTATTTTTTTTTTGGTTCTGGTGTATGTTTTATATGTTGTTAAAAAGTTAATAAATATATAAAAAAAAAAAAAGAAAGAAAAAAAAAAAAAATGCAAATGTTGATGGAATAGCCTATAGAGCATTTAAAATGATTTAATAAGGTTTAATAATAGTATATGTATTTTTTTACATTGTTAATATCCTTGCTGATTTTTTCAAATGTTCACAGGTGCTAAAGACAAGAAGAAAAAGCTAATTTTCAAATGTGACATATGTGTATGTATTCTCTTGTTTTGAAATATATGAAGGGCAAAATATATTTTTAAATAAATTTTTATTAGTATTCTTCAAAAGTTTTCAAAAATATACAAGAACATATATATATATATATGTGTGTGTGTATTTTGAAACATATTTTAGCAAATATATTTTGGGCAATTTTTTGTATATTTAAAATATCTTCAAAAATATATATTTTAACATATGGGAAAAGCCACAGAATGTAGAGCCAATATGTTTTAAAACAAATAATCAGATTTTATACAACAATTCCGGTCCTCAAATTTCACTGGCTGTGCACTGATATTAACAATCCAACAGCCCTGGAACATTACACTGTTTTTATCACTCTGCTTGTCTGTGTTTGTTCCAGACAAACTGTCAAACTGTGATTTTTCAAGTTACTCCAGTAGGTGGCAACAAGTGACCTTTATGAGTCAGTCATTGAATCATTGATTCAACCCATTTGATCAAAGCACTAATTCATTCAGGAACAACTCATGAGTGAGTCATTGAATCATTCATTCAACTGATTCGTTCAACAATGCCAGTTCAACTGTTTATTTAATTTGCCCTTCTAACAAAAATATTACTATATTAAACTATTATTTAAATATTTTTATACAACTAGTATTCAATATACACAATATTGATATTGTTTTTATACACAATTTAAAACGTTAATATTGAGACAGTTTGGCTAACATTGCAAATGAACTATCCTGTGAACATATTTCAGAACTGGGTTACCAATTTAATGCAAATAATGCACCTTAAGTTCACTTGATGTGTTTTTCACGTACCTGCGGAGAAGAAGTAATTTTGGAAAAATTCAGTAAATAGTAGGCTAGAGAACTCTAACCGAACTAAACAAAACCCAGCACTGCGATTACCATCATAACTGTTCTGACTGACAAAATGAGTTTCAGCAGATGTGTGTTTGGCGTCGTTGTCGTTGTGTTATTGTTGCGCATGCGCAGTAGCGCGCTGGAGTCCGTGTGGAGCCGCAGAACCAGGCTATAAATCATCTGTCAGCGGATGACAGTTCTAAACGAGCGCTCTCATTGGACGAGACAAGTACATCACTTTGTGTGTTAGTTACTTGAGGCTCTGCCACGCCATCTGCGCACATTAAACTCAGCAGAAGCTGATGTGTGTGCATGTTTGTGTATTCATGACGGAGAGAAAGACTGTGAATTTATGCCATTAAGAGAGAAATGAATTGCTCGTTATCTATGGCTTATAAATTCCTGACTGCACGTTGTTACAGCGTTCCTCTTCATTCACTTTCTCTGCTGCTCGTTTTATAGTTTCCCTAAAACCAGTGTGTCGGCTGTGTTCAGAATGGAGACAGAGAATATACTGGACACTGACTACTGTTTCTGAAAAATAGTATGTGAAAAATCTGCTTTGAAGAATTTAGGCTACAATTCACATTTCACCCCCCCCCCCCCCCAAAAAAAAGAAATATATATATATATATATATATATATATATATATATATATATATATATATATATATATTACATTTTGCAACATTGCATTGCAGTTTTCCATTTTATATTATTATCAGGTATATGATTTTTAATTTTGCATTTCCTCTTTATTCTGTTTTTTTTTATTTTTTTTTTTATCAAAAGCATACATTAAAATGCAGTATAAAAAAGGATGATTACCAAGATGTAAACATTATAGAAAATTTTGTTTACATTGCAATTATTATTATTTTCTCTATTTTATTTATTTATTCATTTATTTTGCTTTTTTTTTACTGTAATAAAGAATTTTACCTTATTGTTAGTCACGAAAATAATGTCACATGTCAAGAAAAACAGGCTTACTGGTACAAAAAAAAAAAAATTATTACATAAATATTTTATGTTTTCTTTATGCAAAATATTATTTTTTATTCGTGTCTTTTAAATTTTGGGTTGAAACATGACCTGGACTTGTTCTTGAAAGGTGAAATACTGTACACATTTTGGCAAATGTAGCAGGTCATTCAAATATTCAATGCAGATATGCACAGCAGGAATAATAATAATAAATTGTATATATTATATATAATGAATATTAATAAATATAAAGCTGCAAGAATAAAATGAGTTTGGCCCCCTGTGTGTGTGTGTGTGTGTGTGTGTGTGTCAGTGACTTCAGTCAGTCCTGAAGACTCTTCAGAATCACATTTAGTCTGTCTGTGGGAGATGGATTCATATTTTTATGCTTGGGCAGGTTTTCACTTCAAATGGAGGTTGGCAGAGGTGAGACAGCAGGTTTGGGTTTATATACAGACCTCTGTCACAGAGATTTTCTCACACAAGAGTGTGGTTGCCAGGGTGTTGCTATCCAGTTTCTAAGGAGTTCTGTTCATAGATTGGTTGTTGTCAGGGTGTTCCTTACTGGCCCACATTAAAAGTCTATGATATTCTGGTCTCAGAGTCAATGAAGATTTTTTTCACCTGTTTATTCCTGCAAAGGTGAAAATCACTAAATTCAGTCTAAATCCTGTGAAAACCGAAAGAGCAATCTCTCTCTGAACTTGACATGTTGACATTTGATTACACTATCACAAAACATATGTGAATATGAGGCAAATAACCTTAAAATAGCCAAGCAGTGCAAGGATTCTGCATGCTGTCTTTAGAGGGCACTAAAAATACAACAGGGCAGTGAATCTCAAACACTTCTGCTTCAGATCTGGCATTCACATCCAGTGGTGACCAACACTGTACTGATATAGTTTGTTATATATTAAAAAAAATACGAACAAAAATGTTAGTTACAAAAAAATACATATATATTGTATTTCATATATTTTTCCTGAATCTCAGAAGCTTATAATCACTATATGCACAATTATATGTTTAGTTACATTTTATTTTTTACACAATAAAATTGTATTTTGCATAATAAAGTAAGAGTGTATTGTATTTTTTAAAAAAAATAAAAGTAAATAAAATCATATTATTTACACCAGAGTTATTTTAGTATCATTGATATACTATTACAGTTTTTGTGCAATATTTTTTTTTCAATTATTTTTTTTCAATTTAATTTTAGTTAAAGTTTTACCAATTTTGTTGTGTAGTTTTGACATTTGTATTAGTTTCACTTTTTTATTTTGTCTATACGGTTTTGTTTTTGATAAGTTTTAGATTGCAAATGAGAAATGTTGGCTTTAATAAGCTGAATTATATATATATAATTTTAGTTTAGTTGTTGTTTATCTGTTTTAAGTAATCAGTAGTTTTAGTGTAGTTTTTTCTCTAGTGTCTGTGACCCAGTTTTGGGTCATAACTCAGCAGAAGTGAGTTGTAGAGGGTCATATAAGAGTCACAGACTGAATTTCTGATTCGAGATGGCTGTGGATCCTGCTGTACTTTGCTCTTGTGACCTTGAACAGCGAGCGTAACTTCTGTCCGCTCTATTGTGTCTGTTTCTCTGTGCATATTAGAATCTGCTCTCAGAATGTTAAAAAACTGCATTATTTGTATCAAATGTTCACAAAAAGCCATGAAAGAAGGTTTTCTCTTCCTCTCCAGAAGATCCGTTTCATTACAGCGCGACAGTAAGTGAACATGACACTCCAACAGCTCAAGGTTACAGTAATGACTTTGAAAGATCTGTAACTGAATTCACAAAGACTGACACGGTTCTTTTGATTAGAAGCCTCATTCATCCTTTAACACAATTCTTCTTTTGCAGAATCAGACGGTCTGCAGATATAAATCTGTCTGATTTTACATTATTACTATTTTCAATGTCCCTCTGAAAGTGTAATTATGACCTTCTTAACATTTGTTTTCTACACAGATAATGCATGCTGTTGCATTGTTCTGCACATCCACTTCAATGATATAATGCCCATATGAACAGCTTCATAAAGTGCATGTTTCTAATGTATTGATTATGCTGAAAGACTCAATAAAAATGTTGAAAATACATACAGCAGTGTCTTTGAAGTCTGTTGAATGTAGTAAATACCATGTAATAAATTGTCCTGAAGACCACAGTGCAGTCTAAGAAATAAAGACCTTTCCATCTAAAGACCATAAATATGTCTAAAATATTATTTGGAAAATATTTCATTTTTTTATTCTTCTCAATATAGTACTTTTAAATGTTAGATTTTTTTTTCAATTTTCTATTTAATTATTTATTAATTTATTTTAATCAGTTTTTATTTATTTTAATAGTTAAGTTTATATTTAATTATTTATTAATGGATTTATTTTAATATTCTTTTTATTATTTATTTATTTTTATATTGGTCCCCAGTCCCCAATTTTAAAACCTTGACTTTAGACTATTTATGATCGCCAAGCAACTTGACATATTAATATAGAATAATTTGTGTTTTTTTGTGATTATTTAACTGTTTATTAATACATTTATATTAATCTTATTTTTATTTATTTTTAATCAAATTTCTATTATTTCTATTATGTCCTGAGCACCACACTGCAGTCTTAGAAACTGTCTAGAGTACATAGAGTCATCAATATATTATTATTGCAGAAATCAGCACATCATGTATTTCCCTGCAGCTTCATAGTTTCCATCCTGACTCATGAAAGCTCATAAGTGACTGATCTGTAGTGCTCTTCTACACAAATGGTGCTCTGGATGGGAAGACGGATTCAACTGGATTAACATGTTACTAAGTTAATAACTTGAGACAATTAAAAAAATAGAATATGTTAAAAAGCAAAAATAGTCCAAAAACATTCCATTTTCAATTGCACTGCAGTGTTTAGATCAATAGTTTTCAGTATTGATTGAAATATGTTTACAGTAAACACTTCTCCTACCTTGTCTGCCTTCGTAGATTGGTGTTTCATTGAGTAGTTGCAATGCATTATGGGATTACATTCATATCTCTATCAAGGCCTTACGAGAAAATCAAAAGTTAGGAGAAAGCTCCTTTATTTATGATAAATATCTAAGCATCCTTAAAACAAAGTAAGGCAAAATTAATATATGAAGACTTGTTTTCTTAAATGGAGTTCAATTTTCTTACCCTGTGCTGCCAAATAGGTTTTTGTTTTCTTAAGAACAAGAAAAAATAAGGGGAAAGAAGATAAATAAACACAAATTTCTCCAAACAAGTCTTATGACCTTGGCATTTCTGTGAATAAAAACTCGCTCATCATTAATGTGAGAACGCTTCGTTTGAGTTGTCGAAGATGCTAGTTAACCTAAGATCGTTTTCTTAAAGTTTTGTAACTTTTTCTCATTTAGGGTCAAGTACATGCCTCTGATGTGTCTGTTATTATACACAAAAATTATATTATGATTATGATTATGAATGCACACTGAAAAAAAAAGGCTTTTCCACACTTGTTTTGTTTAAAATGTAAAAAGTTAAGTAGTTGCAATACTGTTGTAAAAAAAATGTTTAAAAATAGTAATGTACAATTTTAAAAACAATTTGTTCTCTTATTTACATACAATGTATATAAAATATGAGAAGTATTGCTGTTAAAAGGTAACTTTAGCTTTTTCTTTTTTTTCTTTTTTTAACCATGTGATTTTTAGTAAATTGTATTGAATCCAATTAGGGTCAATATGACCTCATCAAAAAATCCCAGAATTTGAATCTAATACAAGGGTTAATGAAATATTGTACAATCTATATCTGAAGCACAACATTTATATTATGATTATGATTATGAAAGCACACTGAAAATATTGCTTTTCCACACTTGTTTTGTGTGGATCAAAAATAACAAAACAATAACACTTATTAATTAAACAATATTTATTTATTTATTTGAGAAGTATTAATGTTAAAAGTTTTCTTTAGCTTTTGTTTTTCAAGGTGTTATTTTTGGTAAATTGTATTGAATCCAATTAGGGTCAATTTTAACTCATAAAAATTCCAGAATTTCAACCTAACACAAGGGTTAATGAAATATTGTACAATCAATATCTGCTATATTCTTGAAAACCAAGAATATAGACTGAGGTCAGTCAGCGGTGACGGAGACCTGCTCCAATCCACGTCAGTCTTCAGAAGATGACATATTTAGAGGCTCGTCTGCGTGAAGCAGAAACAATAGACGAGAGGAGAGTATTAGCGGCGTCCTCAATAACAGCGTCTTTGTTCCCTCTCTGCCCGAGCAAAGGCCACAGCGCACCGTGTGATCATGAAAGACGGCCGTCAGACGCAGCTCGCTTTGAGTGCTGGGTCAGGACAACATGAACCGCTCCGGATCCCTCACAAAGATGCTTTTCAAGTGAGAGAGACGAGCCACTCAGGTGAACACTGACTCGTGCGTATTACAAGAGTGACACCAGATAAAAGACACAGAGTCTAAAAATGACTTCCATTTCTCTGGAACACTCATGAACTCTATGCATAAGTTAGATAAACTAGATTAGATTTACAAAAGAAAATGTGATGTGTGCATGTGCCAAACCAACCAGCATAAAGCTAAGGTGCTCTTATTTGTTTTGAGCGTGTTGCTATGTGGTTGCTAGGGTGTTACTTGTTTTTTTTTAAGTAGGTGTTTACTGGCCCAAGTCAAAATAGCTATGATATTCTGGGGTGGAATTGCTATGAAGTTACTAATGGCTCGTTTCCACTGAGCGGTGCGGTTCGGTACAGTACGGTACGCAATTATGTCCGTTTCCATTGTCAGAAGTTGTGAATGGTACCAAAATAGCGAACCGTACCGTACCACTTTTTTGGTACCCTTCCGTTGGGGTACCTATCACCGCAAAGGGTACCAAAAGGGTGGAGCTGCAGTGAGTTCACCTCTAGACTCACTACAGAACGTTGACTGGTTTACTAGAATCGTCACTTTTGCGTGATACAAGGGGATAAAGCTTCTCCTTTACTCGTGTATTTTATAATTTTATATTTTCACACAGACAATAGCTGTTAGCACTTGCTAATGTGCATTTGCTAATGTGTTTTGAGTGGTTGCTAGGGTGTTACTAAATATTTAAATAGGTGATTACTGGCCCAAGTCAAAATAGCTATTATATTATGGGGTGGTGTTGCTATGCAGTTGCTAAGGTGTTCAGAGTGGTTGCTAGGGTGTTGCTAAGTGTTTTTAAGTAGGTGCTTACTGGCCCAAGTAAAAATAGCTATGATATTATGGGGTGGTGTTGCTAAGGCATTGCCAGGTTGTTGCCAGGTGGTTCTTGGTCTTGATATGTCTCAGAACTCTCTTTCAAAAAGTTTAAGTGAAGTTTAATATTTTGTTTTAGGGGTTTGATCAAATCAAAAACATTAAATATGAGCAATAATAATAGTTTTGCTTCCTTTAGCAAACATCTAACTGTGGTTGTACCTCATATGCATCTGAGATACACTGTAAGAGACTTTTATATCACTTGATCTCCTGCTGTTAGTTCAGTAACAAACTTTGTTGAAGTGCTGTTAGCTGACACTGACTCTGATTGGCTCCATCATTTCCTCACCGGGCAGATATTCAGACACACAAACGCTGCTGATGAAGAAATCTCATCAGACATCTGAACACTCGTGATGAAGACGCCACAGAGAAATGCCTCACTGTCACCGACGTCGTATTCAAATCATTCATCTTAAAACTGAGCAACGAGAACGCTTTAGGCAAAACCACCCCAAAAAGCCCCATTGAACTCCAAATATGATCTTATTTATGATATCATGATGTAATTTTTCCAATGTGATAATCTTTTCTATAAGATTTAATAAGCATGTATATAATTTCTTGTATAAACACCCATCAATACTGTGAAAAATGTATAGTATAAATTAGTGCTGTCAAACGATTAATCATGATTAATCACATTCAAAATAAAAGTTTTTGTTTACATAATATATGTGTGTGCACAGTGTATATGTATTATGTATATATATATATATATATATAAATACACATGCATGTATATATTTTAAGAAAAATATGTTAAGTATAAACATTTAAAATACTTATATATTATATAAATTATGTGAATATAAATATATACATGGAAATATTTTCAAAATATATGCTGGATGTGTGTGTATTTATATACACATAATAAATATACACAGTATACACACATATATTATGTAAACAAAAACTTTTATTTTGGATGCGATTAATCGTTTGACAGCACTAGTATAAATATATCTAAAATATTATTTGAAAAATATTTAGTTACATTATTCTACCCAATATAGTAATGTCTTGTTAGATGTATTATTTATTTACCCATTTATCTATTAGAAATGTATTTTATGCATTTATATCAAATTTTTATGCTTTTATTTAGGCTATTATAAACTTTTTTTTTAATTCTTTTTTAATTAATTTTTTTTTTTTACTGCTCCATCAGTCAAACAAGTAAACAACTGCAAGTCAAGAAGGTTTATGAAGGTTTATGTCAATTAATGCTTATAACAAAGGACCTTTATATGACCATCTCTGTCCGTAGTGTTTGGCCAGTGATTAATCTGTCGTCTTCTGATAAGATCAAGGCTTCGCATCGATATCTCCCAAACCTGAGACGTGTAAATACAGTTCGTTAGGCAAACCTGACGCTGTCAGCACAGGAAGGTCATGATGTCGACGGTGTGACATTACACATCTCTGCAATAATTTGAGCACTTAAGAAAATCAGACGCTCAATTAGCAGCTTTGCACCATCAGATCTGTTACCAATATCATCGTCCGCTAGCCGTTAGTAATGGGCTTCAAGAGAAAACTCAATCACGCTCTTGGACCGCAAATGAATCAAAGGTGACATCGCTTGACATCATGATCCTGGTGGAAGAGCACGTGATCTTCTGAGGGTGTTGAGCTCCAATGGTGTCTAATTACAAATGCTCGGGTCCGAAGGCTTCGCTTTATGTCCCAAGTGAAAGATTGCACCACTTTAATTGGATTGTAAAGGTCTCGGAAACAAATTATAATAAGCAACACATTGTTCCTCTAAAAATAAAGGTTTTAATGCATCTTAAGTATCAGTGGTTCATATCCAACATCATCTCATGAGAGCTGAACTCATGGATATTGAGTTTGCTTGCTGTTAATCACCTCCAACAAAACACCTCTCTGACTAGCCAGTTTTTATTTTTACAGCTGGTTTTTGTTACAAGTTAAACTCACATTTACCGTTTCATTAGATGAAATCCAGTTATTTCATTAGGAATCCACACAAATGGAAATTTCTCTTGAGGGTGAAAGATTTCCTTAAGAATTTTTTTTTATTTATTTTAACCTATTTTTTTGTATTCATATTAATAAAATTATTTGTTTACTTATTTAAAGTTTTATTTATTTTTAATCATTTTTTTTTAGTGAAAATTACCTTTAAATGAAGTCAATGTTCCTTAATCTCATATTTATTTTGTAGTCTACTTTATTCTGACTAAAACTGTATAAATTTAGTAGATGAAAACAACATTTTAGTCAATGAAAGTAACATATGAATTGATATTAATGTCTAAAAATATGTTAAATTGTAACAGATCAAATTTTACGGTGCTTATTCCAAACATTTATGTTAGGATATTTGCTAATAGATATATCATTTTTTCTAAGTTCTTATTTTTCCTAAGTTTTCCTAAGTTTTTTTCCTAAGTTTTTCCTAAGTTCATTTTCAGTTCAGGTACCCAGCACCATGTATTAATTATTTATTTATATATGCATTTTAATAAATATTTTTAGATTAAATTTAAATATATTTTTTAAAATAAAATATATTTAATTATTTATTTTAAATATATTTTTTATATTATATATACATTTTTTAATGTTAATATTTATTTTTAATCAATTTATTTATATATTCATGTTTTTTTGTTTTTTTTTACATTAATTTTATTTTTATTTTGGACAAGAATTTTACAATTTTGTCAATATTTCTTCATTTAGTCAATATTTCTAATCAATGAAAATAATATACCCGTTGACAATACCGTAATGTGTCAAACTATTACAGGCCAAACTGATGTATTTTAAAGCAACATGTATGTTAAACATTTACAGATGGATATTTGCTAATTAATCTCATATATCAGATGTGTTTGAGCTAATTAACTCACTAGTAAAGCAGTTCATCTTTCAGTTCAGACACAAAAATCCACAACATACTGTGATTAAATTATTTATTTCTACATGTTTTTCTTCTGCCAAGAGTTTCTTTTAATTAAACCTGTTTAATTATCACCATGTTGTCTCCTCTTGATGAAATAAAACCCTTTATTTTTGTCAGAAAGTTAGTTGAGAGATGAGATTAACACTGAATGTCTTTCTTGTTGCTGCTTACCCGTTTCTTGTGATTTTTGGTGGGCTGTTGCTGTTTTTCTCTACAGTTTGCATCAGATGCATTCAGCCAATCGAACTTCACATGGATATTAAAACATCACAGTTTGTCTTGCGGTATACAATTGCTTACAAAACGAGAGATGCAATCATTCCCATAAGATTTCACTCTGGAGGGTTCTCTCGCCTCACAGAAATAATCGCCGTCAGTGGTGAGCCGTACGAGGTGCTTTGACCCAGTTGGATGGTGGTGGGCAATTTTCGTGAAAAAGCCCCGTTGATAACAGTGTCATTTCAGCGTCCTGCTGTGTGATGGTCATCTTTATGTTCTGTTCCTCTCCTGCTCCTCCAGACTGTTGAGTTCCCGGCACCTGTTACACTGATATAAAAGAAATTCAATTTAGTTGTATTTGTAAAGCGCGTTTCACAGAACGTACTGTTCCAAAGCAGCTTTGTATGATATTGCCCTACATTTGCTTTTAGAGTGAAATCTGCAAGAGCTGATGCTTTTCCAACTGAGGGAGAGGTGCAAAAACATTTATTAAAAGTTAAATGCTGTTGTGATGATTCAGCATGAACAGTCTGAGAAAAACCAACCGTGCATTTTGTTGCTGATGGTCATCATAAACAAGAACAGAATCACTATCCATAAAGGAATTCAGCCAAAATTGAAAATTTGCTGGAAATGTGCTTACCCTCAAGCCATCCGAGATGCAGATGAGTTTGTTTCTTCATCAGATTTGGAGAAATGTAGCATTGCATCAGTGTCTCATCAATGGATGCTCTGAATGGGTGCCGTCAGAATGAGAGTCCAAACAGCTGATTAAAACGTCACAATAATCCACACCACTCCAGTTCATCAGTTAACATCTTGAGAAGACAAAAGATGAAACAAATCCATCATTAAAGGGATAGTTCACACCAAAATTTAAATTCTGTAATTTATTACTTACCCTCATGTCGTTCCAAACCCGGAAGACCTTCGTTCATCTTCAGAACACAACTGAAGATATTTTTGATGAAATCTGAGAGCTCTCTGACCCTCCCATATAGACAGCAACACTACTGAAATATTCCCAGGTCCAGAAACGTAGTAAGGACATCGGTAAAACAGTCCATGTGCATCAGTGGCTCAGCTACAGTTTTGTGAAGCTACGAGAATACTTTTTGAGCACAAAGAAAAAAAAAGACTTTATTCAACAATTCTTCTCCCCCGAGTTACCATCTTCCGCCATTTTGGAAAGTATCACAATGCATACGCATGCTTTCCCCTGAGCATAAACAATGCTGATTATGCAGATTATGTTCATGTGTGCTTTCCTTCCCCCCGAACATAAACAACGCTGATTACGTAGATCACAGTCTTGGGTACTCTCCAAAATGGCAGAAGACGTAAATCGGGGGAGAAGAATTGTTTAGTAAATTATGTTATTTTTCATTATTAAGTATTCTCGTAGCTTCACAAAACTGTAGTTGAGCCACTGATGCACATGGACTATTTTACAGATGTCCTTACGTTTCTGGGAACATTTCAGTTGCGTTGTTGTCTATGGGAGGGTCAGAGAGCTCTCAGATTTCATCAAAAATATCTTAATTTGTGTTCTGAAGATGAAAACGAAGGTCTTACAGGTTTGAAACGACATGAGAAAGAGTAATTAATGACAGAATTTTCATTTTTTTTTGGGTGAACTATCCCTGTAAGACGTTTGTAATTAAAATACGAGTCTATAATTTTGCTTCCACCAATGAAAAAGTCCATCTCCTGTTGCCTTTCACATCAAAATCCAGCCACATATTTGTTTAGAGCAGTTTTGGACTGTTTTGGCATCTGTGCAGATTTCTCTCCTGATTCAGACCAGAACACTTTTTCACTGGAGGAAGCGTTGTTATGGATTATGGACTCGTATTTTAGTAAAAAAAAGGTCTTGATGGATTTGTTTCTTACAAACACGCAGATTTGTCTTCTCAAGATGTTAACTGATGGACTGGAGTGGTGTGTGATTATTGTGATGTTTTTATCAGCTGTTTGGACTCTCATTCTGACGGCACCCATTCACTGCAGAGCATCCATTGCTGAGACACTGATGCAATGCTACATTTCTCCAAATCTGATGAAGAAACAAACTCATCTACATCTTGGATGGCCTGAGGATGAGTTATTTTCAGCAAATTTTCATTTTTTTCGTGAACTATTCCTTTAAGGCCAAAATACAAAGATTACCTGCATGTGCAAAACATTTCTTTAAATTAAGACTCTTATTGTTATTTGTGAGTTTAGCTATTAGCCAGCAGTGTGCTTTAAGTTCTTGTAAAGGGATGAACACTTTAAATGTGCCATTTGTAGTATATAACAATGCAGAGAGGTGATTATAGGTCATCAAACAATGAATTCTGGAGGTCACAGATGAGACAAAAACAAAAGCTGTGATGCTTTAATTGCCTTCAAGATAAAAGGCATCGTTTGAGACGATTGCTAAAACACAGACTGACTCTTCTGGCACAGGTCAAATCCCTTTCATGAGCCATCATCACAGCCAAGCGAAGCTGTTTTTAACTCACAGGTAAGAGGGGAATTAGCATATTTCAAAAAGCATTATGCAACGTTTTCTGAAATGCAATACAGCCGCGCATTAATGCGAATATTTTCTCATCTAGGAACCACTGAGTTCCTGTAAAATATTGGGTTTTTCAGACAAAACAAACCCCGCTCTCCAGCTGCGCGAGGGAAGTGTGGCTCTTTTTATTTGTTTTTCATTTGCAGATTTTTCTCCTCTGAACTTTTTTCCGGGGCTTTGAGGTGTAAATGCAGCGGTTAAATCATCTGAAGTATATGCTGCTATCATTTGTAATTGGATGTTGTCAAAATAAGTCATTTGAAAGCACCTCGCACGGCAGCGTGAGCCGCTGTACTTTCAGCTCTGCAGTGAAAAATTGTTTTGTTTTCCTTATTTCAGCTGCCTACATCTTTATTGTGCAAACACTTGACACATTTGCATAAGACGCCTCGCGTGTCACGACAATGAAATATTAATGGATTTGTCCGGAGTTCAGCCATAAGACATCAAAACTTTCTTCTGCATATTTAGAAAACTTGAGCTTTGCAATATTCTAGACGCATGTGAGATTACTGGGGTCTCAATTGTAATTTTATGCATTTATTTTGGGGGTTTTGCATCACTTTTTTATTTCAGATCTATTTAAATTGATATGCTTGTGATTTGGATATCTTTATTTTATTTTATTTTATTTGGGGGTATTTTAATAATATAGTCTGTTATTCTATCTCTCCTGTCTGGTTAGGTTTACATTTATCCATGAATAATTTATTCATCCCGCTGCCCTCATGCCTGCTCTGACTTGATCCACGAACAATATCACCAGAAAATAACAGAGAACCTGAATAAATAAAACACAAGCACTGCAGTCAGCCTGGAGATAAAGAAAGAAAATCTGCAAATAAAAAAGAACCAGAGGCAATTAACTGTAAGACAGTGAGAGGGCAATTAATTTGTTTATCAGGGATGAACATGTCCTGACGACGGCCCGAGAGATGCAAGGAAAACATTTTACATCTGCTCACCATCATTACTGTGCTTATTCTTTCTGTTTTTTTGTTCATGTCGACATACAGAAACTGATTTGGATATGCGGTTTGATGCCAATTCATGGATACACGAGCAGAACGACCCGAGTGAATGTTGATGAGACGCTAAACAGGTCAATTCAGAGATCTGTGGAGGAGAAGCTAAGAAACACTCTCATTGATGCAGTGCTGATGGATGTGAAGGATGTGAAACATCCATCGTTCTGATGCTTCTCCAGTGCTTTGGTTTTAGGACAGACATATGCATCATCAGAGGGGTTAGAAATTACGTTAAAGACAGTATAAAATCAAAATTGTTCCAACGGGTGACTTATAAGATAATGCATTTGATCAATATGTGTTGTCAGTGAATCAAACTGTGGTGTTGCAAGCAGCTCTAGGAGTTGAGGAACAACTCAAATGTTTATTTCTATTGACGTAACTCAAGGCTACAATATTCAATATTCATTTCACTTTGGAATACTTCACATTATGGAGTAAAATATGCTGTGAATCTGTCTTGTTGTTAAAAAACTTGAGAAAAACATGAAAATGTTGCTTTGGCAACTAACTGAAATAAAACAAATTTGAAATACTAAAACGAAAATAAATATAAATTAAAGCATATATATATATATATATATATATATAATAAAAATGTAAATTGATTTTAAATTCATTAAAATTTTAATTGATACAATATTTAATATTTGTTTCACTTTGAAAATTCACATTATTAAGTTATGAATATGCTGTGAATCTGTGTTGTTATTTTTGAAACTTAAACTAATTATTTTTAAAACTTTGGTAATTTAAATGGAGCTTAAAAATTGTAATAACTAAATAAATATTGTATGAAAAACTTGCACTTGAAATACTTGAGAAATTTTGCTTTGGCAACTAACTGAAAAACGTTAAAAGTACTAAAATTAATTAAAAAAAAACTGAAACTGGAATAAATATAAACTAAATAAAATAATAAAACATAAAATAAAAAAACTAAATTACATTAAGTGAAACTGAATTTAAAAATGTTAAATTAAAATTTTACATTTAAAATTTATATTAGTGGGCTGGCGGTCCGCCGCGACCGGCCAGGCCCCCAAAGTCCCGGACCCTGCTCCGTCTTTCAGATGAGACGTTAAACCGAGGTCCTGACTCTCTGTGGTCATTAAAAATCCCATGACACTCATCTTAAAGAGTAGGGGTGTAACCCCGGTGTCCTGGACAAATTCCCTCCACTGGCCTTATCAATCATGTCCTTCTAATAATCCCCATCCACTTGATTGGCTCTATCTCTCTCTCCTCTCCACCTGTAGCTGGTGTGTGGTGAGCGCACTGGTGCTGTTGTCCTGTGGCTGCCGTCGCATCATCCAAGTGGATGCTGCACACTGGTGGTGGTTGAGGAGAGACCCCCCCACATGATTGTAAAGTGCTTTGGGTGTACAGCAATACACAATAAAGCGCTATATAAATATGTCATTCATCCATTCATTCATATTAAAAATAATTAAAATGAATACTAAAAATCTAAAAATAACAAATAATTATTCAAATATTAATAAATACTATAATAGTATATAAACAATACTAAAATAACATTGATTAAAATATTGAGATATATGGTTGTGAACACAGTTATCATGTCCACTGTTTCTCACCTGTTATGCTTTTTGAAAATCCTAGCTATATACTCTAGCAAATTCTATATTGCTAGGATTTTCAAAATGCCTAACAGGTGAGAAACAGTAGACATGCTCACTGTGTTCACAATTATATATCTCAATATTTACTGAAGGGAAACGTGTCTTGAGGAACATAATGTAAGGAAAACACAAATCCACATAGGGACAGGATTTCATTTATATGAGACTGTCTCACATGTGAGTCCACTGAGAACACACACACACACACACACACCTACAGGAGTCTCATCACATCTGCCGTATTTGTAGAAAGAAAAGCTCTGTGATCAAACCTCATCTGCTGCTGAAATCAGTTCAGATGAATCCCACCTTAAACGCTGAACCGGTGCTTTGTAACGAGAGATTTTCTGCTTCTGTCACTGAGGGAAACACAGACGAGCCGTTTACTGCTCCTTTAGAGCCCAGAAACAAAACACATCCTTTAGGAGACATAAAACAGACACAAACGAGTCAATTGTTGACATTCAAGATTTATGAGTTTGGATTGCAGACTTTCCCAAAGGACACAAAAATGACAAATGAGATCTTTCTAAAACCTCAGTTTGTTCTTCTAGACATCGAGAAGATTAAATGGAACTCACATTGAGATTTTTCCTTAGGTTTCCTGCTTATCTTGAGAAGTCTCTCTCCAGATATTAAAGACTGCGATCAAACGTCAGAGATCTCAATATGAACTCAAACATTTATCATCAAATGATCTGAGCTGCTCTATTGATTTTATAGCTCTATTCTGTCACTATAATCAAACAATTTTTGGAAACGTCTCCTAAAACCTTACTAAAATTGACAATTAAGTAAAGCACAAGTGAGATCTCTTAAGTCTCCATGAAAGACTTAAATGATGAAAATAATGATCTTTTTATCAGGAAGTAGAATGTATGTCTATTAGAGTTTACATTATTAGCAAACTCTTTCAGACAACATGAAATCACATTCACAGCAGTCTTATTTTACTATTGTTTATATAGCAACTATTATACCATTCATTAATATTTTGAATTAGATTTTATTTTTTAGATTTCATTTTAATAGTTTTAGTGATTTTGTTGTGTGCTTTTGCAATTTTTTTTTTTTTTTTATTCTATTTAACTTTAATTTATATTCATTTTATTATTGTTTTAGTTTTAGTATACTAAAACAATAACCCCTTATTCTAACCCTTATTTACAGAGTTTTTCATCTAATATTAAACATTTCAACATTTTAAATGCAGATTTTCCTCCTTTTTTCCCCCCTATTTTGCCAATATGTATATATATATATATATATATATATATATATATATATATATATATAAATATCTCAGATGGTTCTTAGAAATCAGTAAGATTAAACTTGAAAAATTCTAAAACACCATTCAATGCATAATTCAAAATGCAGGTGAAAATTAGTAAAAAAAAAAAAAAAAACGATTAATTATTTCATAACACATTTTTATGGACTTTTCTCCGTGTTTCTGATGCTGGACCTCAGCAAATGTTTCAATGCATCTTACTGCCATCTAGAAAAAAACAATAAAAAGAGATATTAAGACAAATAATAAATACAGATCCTCTCGCCACAGCATCTCCGAGTTTTCTTGCAGATTTTAGAAAGCAGCAAGTTCTTCACCTGAGTGATTCTCTCTCAGGAACAAGCAGCTCGAGCTCTAATCAAAAGCGTCTCTTACAGTAAGAGCAGAACCTCTGGAGATGTGAATCAGTGAAGCTCTGACGAATCTCCTGTGTGCGATAAGAGCGATCGCTCGGCTCCAGGATTCATTTGGGAAGAGGAAAAAAACACAGACTCTCTGGCGGCGGAAAAATACACGACAATTTGAAGTCTGACTGTCCAATTATAACTCAGAGACGAAAGGCCTGAACACTTTCTGCTAAGCGTGTCCGATTCAGCAGCAGACTCTCGATGGGCTTCCATCCTTCATCACGATAAAAACATTAATCACACTGATTCTATCAACTTTTGTGGCCGCTCCAATCTGTTTTCAAGGACACCAGTTATGTCCTTTCCAGAAGTTTCTCAGGTCTTGTGTGTGTGTTTCAGGTTTGCTGCGAAGTTCAATCTCGTTGACAAGGCAATCGCAGCCGCGCTATATTTACTAATAACTGCAGATGGAGTAGAATCAATGGGTGTCATGTGTTACCTAACGAATCGATGCATGCTGGGAAGGATCTTCCATGCAGAGGTAAACACACAGAGATCAATTATTGGTGCAGGTCTGTATCAGAATGTGGAGCAGGCTACTATTGAACTGTTTGGGAAATCCTCGTTCACACGCAGAAAACCAGCTGCAGACTAAAACATAAAAACTGTTTTGTTACTTGAAATAAAATAAACATTACCTGAAATAACAATAATTATATTTAAAAAATGCCTTATTTCAGCTAGTCTCCAACAGTTCATTTTTTTATTTAGCTTAACTTGGTGTACAATTTTTTTTTATATGAAATAATTTATAATTAATAATCAATATTTTATATCAATTTAATATTTTTTTGTGTTTTTGTTATATGAAAGAAAATGTAATAAATGCTGTATAGGTATATTCAAAAAACTTTTATTAAATCTAAAATTAAAACAGAATATCTAAAAATAACTAATTCAAAATGTAAGTAAAAACTATAATAGCATCTTAATGATACCAAAATAACCAGTGTTAAATAAATAAATAATTTTAATTTAACTTCAAGTACAAAAATAGCTAAAACTGTAATAAAAATTAATATAATTATATAGACAAAAAAAACTGATTAAAATGACAAAACACACAAGCCAGCATTTACATTTTTAGTTTAACTTGATGTACTAAAAAAACTAATGTAGTTTAAAAAACTAATAAAAATGGCAACAAATTACAACAACAAAAAAATTAAAATGTTTATTAAATGTAAAATGAAAACTAATTGAAGTATTAGTAAAACTATAATAGGACCTCAATGATACTAAAATAACACTAGTGTGCTACCGGTGAAGAAATCAATTCTGCTGAATTTATTAAAAGTTGAATGCACAATGTCTGTATATGAGACATTTGCAGAGTATCACAAATAACAGTAAAAGTGAAGCACTGTTTTTAAAACAAGTGGTTTTCACAGCAATGCCATATAAGAACCATTTTGGGTTCCCAAAGAACCTTCCAGTAAAAAAGTTCTAAAAAGAACCATTTTTTTTCTTAGTTTGAAGAACTTTTAATAATCTAAAGAACCTTGTTCCACTATAAAGAACCTTTTGTGGAATGGACAGATTGCATGGATGTTAAAGATTCTTTATGTAACCATCACTGGCCATAAAGAAGCTGTATTTTTATAAGTACTCCGTCCCGTCTGACGTCACTTCATCCGCTGTTTCATGCCACTGACGTACACTAGATCACACTCACACTCCTAAGAAAGGCATAAACGGGCAAAAAGTAGCAGTAATTATCATTAATGAGGCTAATTTAGTGTGAAAGCAGAGATGGCAGACAGTTTGACGTGTCACGGCGAGAGCTAATAATCACACAGGCTGTTCTCGGATGATAAAACGCAATAGTAGCTGATAAAATATGTTTTAGTGGCCCAGATGAATCTGCAGTGCTTTGATTAAGAAGCTCGGCTGGGTTAACCTGTTTGAATAATTAACAGCTTCATATGGATTCTATGACTCCCAGTGTGACTGAGAAATTCATCAAGATACGCCGCTCTCGTTTAATGCTTTCATAATGAGGTCATTTAAAGATGCAGGAGATTACTGTATTATTACAAGCATCGTGAGACAAAGAAGCCTTACTGCTGTAATGTCTGACGTACTGCAAACTCTGCACTAATAGAATAGATGTTAAATAGCAACATGACAGCTGTTTCAATGCACTTTCAAACATATATATAATTGATATAAATTATTATTATCACTGTAAACATAAAATAAATGTCTAGTGTAAATATATAATTATTTATTAATTTTTATTAAATCTAATCAAAATCTAAATCTAAGAATAAAAACAATTATACAGATAAAATATTATCACTGCTATCCAAGGTTATTATAGTGAACTAAAACTAAAACCATAAAAAAAAGTTAAATTATGTATTTTTTTTAAATAATTTTGTTAAAATAAAAGTTCTCATAGTTTAATGATGTACTAAAATAACTTAAAATAAACATGTTGCAAAAACTATTTAAAATGACAATAATTACTAACATTTTAAAATGAAAATAGAAATTAGAAAAATAAAAACTAATTCAAAGTAAGTAATAGTACCTATATTATTTTTATTAAAAATTCATATAAAATATGCAAATAATATATATATTAAATATAATCTATAATAAAAATAAAAAAATTCAATGAAAAAGTTGAAACACTGACATAGTGGAAGTCGTGGCCTAATGGTTAGAGAGTCGGACTTGTAATCCAAAGGTTGTGGGTTTGAATCTCGGGTCCGGCAGGGATTGTTGGTGGAGGAGTGAATAACCAGCGCTCTCTCCTCCTTCAATACCACGACTGAGGTGTCCTTGAGCAAGACACCGAACCCCCAACTGCTCCCCGGGCGCTGTAACATGGTGCCCACTGCTCCGGGCGTGTGTTCACTTAGGATGGGTTAAATGCAGAGAATACATTTCACTGCTGGTTATATAATCGTGTATGTGACAAATAAAAAAAATTCTATATTATATATTGCAATAGGTTAAAAATATGGTGGCATCGTGAATAAACAGAATATAAAAGCCACATTGCACTACTAACCCTTATAACATGAGCATTCACTTACCTTCTGACCGTCTCTTGTTTTTCTCTCTCTGTGTGTCAGTGTATCAGTCTGTGACTGTGATTAATGGCAGATCGACACATTGAAATAATGATTCTACAGCACGTGACGTTTCTGCTTCTCCAGAGGAGCTGGTCTCATGGACTCTCAAGGCTTATCAAGGACCAAATCTTCTCCGAGCAATTCAGGGCCACTGCGGACCGCGGTAAATCAGCACGAAATGGAGTATAGAGATTGAGGTGAGAGCGAGGGAGTCAGGGAGAAATAGAGAGCTAGACAGAGAGACAGCAAATGAAAATAAGTTACCAAAGGAACACTAACAGTGATTCACTTCACAGAACAAGGCAGTGTGCTTCATTTAACAGCAAAGCTAAACAGTGCTAATATTGCTGATGGACTGGAAATAGCAATCTGCTGAACACTGCATGCAGTCTCTGTGAAAAATGCCTAATGTCATAAATATTATGGAATAACAATATGGAATTCTGAGTTTATATCTCACAATTCTAGATTTTTTTTCTCAGAATTACAAGAAATAAACTCAGAATTGCTAGATATAAATTTAGAATTGCGAAATATAAATTTAAAATAGCAAGATATAAACCTAGAATTTTGAGATATAAACAGAATTGTTAGAAATAAATTTTGAATTTTGAAATATAAATTTAAAATGGCAAGATATAAACTCAGAACTGTGAGATATAAATTTAGAATTTTGAGATATAATTGTAAAATTGCAAGTTATAAATTTAGAGATATACATTTTAAATTGCAAAATATACATTTAGAATTGTGATAAATAAATATGGAATTTTGAAATATAAATTTAGAATTGCAAGATATAAACTCAGAATTTTGAGATATAAATTTAAAATGGCAAGATATAAATTTAGAATTGTGAGGAATAAATTTGGAGTTTTGAAATATAAATTTATAGTTTCAAGATATAAATTTAGAATTTTGAGAAATAAACTCTGAACTCTGACTTTTTATTGAAATTCTGAGTTTATATCTCACAAATATTTCTTATTTCTTCAGAACTGCAAGAAATATTTAGAATTGTGCGATAGAAAGACAATAATAATTTTAATTTTTTCATCATGTGTCAAAAACAAGCTTCCATAAAATATAATAATATTTCATATTAATATGTTTAAAATCTTCCAGCATTTTAGTTCTGAAAAAAAAAACTTACTTCAGACTTACTGTAGTCACAAACATACACATCATTAGTATGAAAGCCCTCTTCTCTTTCTTTGTTCAGTCATATCAAACACACACTTAATTACTGTTATTAAACTGCTGCAGATGTTTGCCAGCACTGCAGATGGACTATGATGCTGTTTCTTCAATGTTTACACTCATAACATCAAAAGATCACGATGAATCAGTTCTGATTATAAAATAACAGTTTAAAGTTTACGGTATAAAAATATCATCTCCATTACCATATCTATTAGTAATTTTGTTTCTCACAGCAGTAATGAAGCTCTGCTGCTTATTTGCAAATTCTATTAAACTTCTAGAAAGAACCTGTCAAAACAATTACAGAGAGAGATGTGGATATACACATGTACAAAGATGTCTGCATGATGAATCGGCTTATAATCATCATTAATCAGTGTTATAAACAAATAAACCCACACACACATTGATTTCCCAGTGCAGTGCGGTTTTATGCTTAGCATAATGAGCGAGTTTACGTGCATGATTTATGCTTAAAGAGACAGTTCACCCAAAAATAAAAATGTCCTCACTCTCAAGCCATCCCAGATGTAGATGAGTTTGTTTCTTCATCAGATTTGGAGAAATGTGTCATTCCATCACTTGCTCACCAATGTATGCTCTGCAGTGAATGGGTGCCGTCAGAATGAGAGTCCAAACAGCTGATAAAAACATCACAATAATGCACAAGTAATCCACACCACTCCAGTTCATCAGTTAACATCTGGAGAAGACAAAAGCTGAAACAAATCCAGCATTAAGACGTTTTTAACTAAAATACGAGTCCATAATCCATAATAATGCTTCCTCCAGTGAAAAAGTGCTCTGGTCTGAATCAGGAGAGAAATCTGCACAGATCAAGCACCGTTTACAAGCCAAAACAGTCCAAAACATCTCTAAACAAACATGTGGCTTGATTTTGATTTGAGAGACAACAGGAGATGGACTTTTTCACTGGAGGAAGCGTTATTATGGACTCATATTTTAGATAAAAACTATCGTAATGATGGATTTGTTTCTTACAAAGGCAGATTTTGTCTTCTCCAGATGTTAACTGATGGACTGGAGTGGTGTGGATTACTTGTGGATTATTGTGATGTTTTTATCAACTGTTTGGACTCTCATTCTGACGGCACCCATTCACTGCAGAGGAGCCATTGCAGAGCAAGGGATAAAATAACACATTTCTCCAAAATGTAAGTCAAATTTTTTATTTGATCAATAAATGCCACAAAGTTCAAGCAAAGCGTAAGATTTTTCCCCAATTCCCCAACTGTGATGTTTTTGTCGTGATATAACACAGAAGAACCTTATTGCTTTGCAAAACATTAATGTTTAAATAAATCTGCTCATTATAAAAACCACAAAATCAAGTGAAATAGACTTGACCGTGAGTGGATGTATAGGTTCCCCTTCAGGAACTCGAGCTGCGTCGAAAACGCTATGGGAACGCCTTTCAGCGATATCAAGCTCTGAATCATATGTGTAATCAGTCCAATTGATGGCGAGACGTCAGGTGCGGGTGACGTCATGACCAGGAAGCTTAAAAGCATGTGAGGTGCAGCCGGCTTCAGCTTTTGTCATTCAGCAAAGCTCTCTGTGTGTGTCAGTCACGATCTATGTTCTGTGAGTCTTATTTAATGTTGTTTGTCAAGTTACAAGTCCAGCAACATATAAAGCTCCCGTGTGTCTAAAGCCGAGGCAAAGACAAAACATAAGGGCGAAAGAAAGCAGTTCACGTTATAGATTGTGTGTCTCCCTGCTCATGCTCATTACAGGTGGGGATACACACAGTTTGTAAGTGGTCTGCTTGGGAGCGAAGCACGCAGAGTCGGCTCTCGAGGGGGTCGACTGCACGCATTGTGAGCGGCTTCCACTGCGTATGCTTCGCTCCCCGAAGCTCTCTTTGAGCAGATGGATCAGGGGGCAGGAATGAAGACGGGCGAGTCCCTATCTTCTTCCTTTCCCATCAGATCCAGCGCCCGCTCTCTGGGATCGGAAGCCCGCCCCGCGGTTTCTTCCCCTCGGAGAGAGGGCGATGCTCCGCCTGTCTTCCTCCGAGGAGGTGGACATGCGTTGATGAGCTTTCGTAAAGCAGTTGCACAAGCATATTGTTTGCATAAGCATATTGTGAACGAATATCATTATGAGCAACATGTCAGCGGAACGCAGCTCGTGCAGTCAACTCTCTCTCGAGAAAAAAAGGCTGATTGTGCTTTCCCCGCTGCAATACGTTGCTCTCCCGCCGGGCACGCTTTGTCTGTGCCTGTGATCTCGCGGTTCTGGTCCCGCTGCTGCTGAGGCACGGCGGCGATTGAGATCGCGGGGATCGCACATGGATCTGGCGGACGGGTTGGAGACGGGCTCGCCCTATCTCCACCTGCATTCCCCAGATCTAGCGCTCTCTCTCGGAGTACGGAAGCCCGCGCTGCGGTTCTTCCCCCTTTGTGTGAGCGCGCAGCTGCAGCTATCTTTCTCCGAGGAGATTGATATTGTATTTCATTAGAGTGGCTCGCGTGTTGCCGAGGCAACGCGTGCATTACGGTCATTCTCAGTTCATTATATTAAATCTTTTCACATCAGACTGTGTTTACTTGTCTGGTTGTTTGGCTGCATTTAATTTGAGGAATTAAATGAGGTATTTCATCTGACTATGAGAAGTAGATATTATATTTTATCTACAATTTTCTTTTTATATATGTATATATGTATATTAGTATACAGGAGCATCTTGTAGTGAGAGCACTATGTTTACCTCTCTTCCTCCGAGGAGGTTGAGGTGGTCAGCATGGGCTGCTGGGTAGCAGCCCCAATCATGTTCCAGCTCCTCATTTGGGAAACGTCACTTCTCGTACTCCCTAGAATTTTGGAGTCAGAGTGGCGCTCCCGGGCCGAAGGCTTCTAGCAGAAGGCGGATCTGCGGACCGTCATTCTCACTGGATAGTCTTCGGCTAGAAAGTCCTGATGCCTATGGCCCAGGGCTTTTGAGGGCCGGCCCCCTCTGGGGAAGAGCGGTGTACACCGCATCACACGGTGCCCGTCTCTCCTCAGTGCCCTCAGGAGATCGGTCTGCCAACCCTGCCAGTGTTCCAGGGCGCGGCGGTCTCCAGCGAGCACTTCTCTCAGTCTCTCCCGCCCAGAAATGTAGCGGAACTGAGAGGCTCGCCACCCCTTCGGGGGTCTCTAGAGCAGCTAGAGCGGCCGTCCCCTGCCGGTCCTCCGCTTCAGGGCACCGAGCTAGCAGCTCTAAGCACACCAGAGGCCAGTCTTGAGAGACTGGTTCCCTTAGTAGGCTATTTGGCAGCGTGGAAACTACTGCCAAATGTGTCTCAATGGGTCCTACCTGAGTAGACTCTGGTTCTATCAGTCTAGTCTTCCTAGGAGATGATGCGGGTCTGAGGACCGTCATTTTCATAGAAGGCTTCAGAGGCAGTCCTGATGCCTATGGCCCAGGACTTATGAGGGCAGGCCCCTCTGGGGAAGAGTGGGGTACACCGCATTACACGGTGCCCGTCTCTCCTCAGTGCCCTCAGGAGATCGGTCTACCAACCCTGCCAGTGTTCCAGGGCGCAGCGGTCTCCAGCGAGCACTTCTCTCAGTCTCTCCCGCCCAGAAATGTAGCGGAACTGAGAGGCTCGCCACCCCTTCGGGGGTCTCTAGAGCAGCTAGAGCGGCCGTCCCCTGCCGGTCCTCCGCTTCAGGGCACCGAGCTAGCAGCTCTAAGCACACCAGAGGCCAGTCTTGAGAGACTGGTTCCCTTAGTAGGCTATTTGGCAGCGTGGAAACTACTGCCAAATGTGTCTCGATGGGTCCTGCACACTGTAGAATGAGGCTCGGTTCGGTGCTCCGCCGCCGCCTTTCAACTGGGTTATTCTCACATTAGTGGGTCCCGAGCAGGCTCTGGTAATGGAACAAGAAGTGAATGCTCTCTTGAGGAAGGAGACCATCGAGGTGGTCCCTCCTCTTGACAGAGAGTCCGGGTTCTACAGCCGGTACTTCATCGTTCCCAAGGAGGATGGAGGGTTGCATCCTATTTTAGATCTGTGTCAACTGAACCGCTCAGTCATGTGACTGAAGTTCAGGATGCTCTCTTCGAGCAGGTCATGTCTCAGACCAGGTCCGAGGACTGGTTTGTCACGATCGATCTAAAAAATGCATACTTCCCATCTCCATCCTTCCCCATAACAGGAAGTTCCTGAGGTTTGCTTTGGGGGCAAAGCGTACCAATATAGGGTTTTTCCCTTCGGCCTTGCAATCTCACCCCGCACTTTTACGAAGTATGTGGATGCTGCGCTGGCTCCTCTGTGACTCCAGGGCATCCGCATACTCAACCACATCGACATTTGTTTGATATTAGCTCAATCAGAGCAGATGGCGGTTCGGCATCGAGATGTCGTTCTCGCTCACAAAGAGCTGGGGTTAAGACTTAACGCCAGAAAAGTGTGCTTTCTCCAGTACAGAGAACCACTTATCTGGGCGTGGTGTGGGATTCGACCACGATGCAGGCACGTATGTCCCCTGCTCTGATCGAGTCGATCCTCACGGCAGTCAGGAGAGTGAGAGAAGGCCAGTCACTCACTGTCAAGCAGTTCCAGAGACTGCTGGGTCTGATGGCAGCTGCGTCCAACGTGACATCTTTTGGCCTGCTGTACATGAGACCCCTACAGTGGTGGCTCAAGACCAAGGGGTTCTCCCCGAGGGGAAACCTGCTTCGCATGATCAAGGTCACGCGGCGATGCCTACGTGCCTTAGACATGTGGAGGAAACCTTGGTTCTTGTCTCAGGGCCTGGTGCTGGGAGCTCCTTGTCGCCGCGTAACGCTAGCGACAGACGCGTCCTTCACCGGTTGGGGAGCGGTCATGAGTGGCCACCCTGCCCGCGGTCTGTGGAGTGGTCGCCATCTCACGTGGCACATCAACTGCCGGGAGATGCTGGCCGTGTTTCGATCACTCAAACACTTTCTTCCAGACCTAAGAGATCGCCATGTGTTGGGGAGCACCGACAACACAGCTGTGGTCTTTTACATAAACCACCAGGGAGGTCCACGTTTGCGCCCCTTTTACAAGCTGGCGCACCGGATCCTTGTGTGGTCTCAGGACAAGCTTCTCTCGCTGAGAGCAGTTCATATTCCTGGGCATCTCAATATGGGAGCAGACATCCTGTCGAGGCAGGGGCCGAGGCCCGGGAAAAGGATGCTTCACCCCGAGTTGGTGAAGCAGATATGGAGAGTTTTGGCCAGGCTCAGGTGGATTTGTTTGCGACTCGTCAGACATCGCACTGTCCCCTCTGGTTCTCTCTGACTCATCCAGCTCCACTGGGGCTGGATGCTATGGTACAGACTTGGCCGAGGCTTCGTCTGTACGATTTTTCCCCGATCGCTCTGCTCCCGGGAGTTCTAGAGAGAGTGCGCCGGGACGGGGTCCGTCTGTTGCTAGTAGCCCCGTTCTGGCCGGGCCGAGTGTGGTTCTCGGACCTGATTTCTCTCCTCGACGGCTCTCCATGGGAGATTCCTGTCAGGAGAGATCTCCTCTCACAGGCGGAGGGCATGGTCCTTCACCCCCGCCCAGAGTTGTGGAAGCTGTGGGTGTGGCCCCTGAGGGGGCACAACTCGTAGTCTCTGGTCTCTCAACCGAGGTTGTTGAGACCATCCTCCAATCTAGAGCTCCCTCAACGAGGAAACTGTACGCCCTGAAGTGGAGACTCTTCACTTCATGGTGCGGAGACCGCCAGCTTGACCCAGTTAACTGCCTGATTGGTACAGTGCTGGAGTTCTTGCAGGATTTTTTCTCTGCCGGGTTAACCCACTCCACCCTGAAGGTTTACGTGGCGGCTATAGCGGCCTACCACGCCCCTCTTGGTGGTCAGTCAGTGGGCAAGGACCCCCTGGTTACACGTTTCCTCCACGGTGTGATGAGGCTGAGGCCTCCGGCCAGAGAAGCTTATGCTATGTGGTGGATCAGGATGCTATTCTATAGCCTCGAGTCCTCTGATCTCCCCTCACCATTGGGGGTCAAGGCTCACTCAACGAGAAGTGTGGCGGCCTCTAAGGCCTTTCTGGGAGGTGTGCCTATGCAGGACATCTGCAATGCTGCGGGATGGTCTACGCCCCTCACCTTCGTCATGTTCTATGACCTAGATTTGCGAGCCACTCTAGGCTCCTCTGTTCTCTTGCCATAGCTGTGCTCTTCCACACTTGGCAGGGATTTGCAAGTCTGGCGGCGTGGACATCTCGTTCCCATAGCGTTTTCGACGCAGCTCGAGTTCCTGAAGGGGAACGTCCAGGTTACGTATGTAACCATGGTTCCCCGAGGGAACGAGACGCTGCGTCGCAGGGCCATACTTCCGGCATCCCTACTAGAGCTATGCTTCATTCCTGGAAGCTGAAGCCGGCTGCACCTCACATGCTTTTAAGCTTCCTGGTCATGACGTCACCCGCACCTGACGTCTCGCCATCAATTGGACTGATTACACATATGATTCAGAGCTTGATATCGCTGAAAGGCGTTCCCATAGCGTTTTCGACGCAGCGTCTCGTTCCCTCGGGGAACCATGGTTACATACGTAACCTGGACGATTATAATAATGGCACAGAAAGGTTTTGTGGCTGTACGTTCATAACAGTAACGTTTATAGCCTTTTAAACCGAAGGACGAGTCTAAATGATTGTCTGCGGTCATCGACATCATGCCACAAATGCTGAAGAGCTGACCTTGTATTGAACCTGGGAGATTCCTGTAAGTGTAATCAGAGTAAGATCAAGCACATAAACACCTCGCACACAATGAGCCGGAGTGGAAAATCTGTAGAGCTGCCAATGACACTTTCAAGGTGATTGAATGAATTTATCTCAGCCTGTAAGATGGGATCGCAGGAGGCCTTCTAACTGTCACAAACTAAAGATTAAGAGAGCTGCTGTTAAAAACAAAATGAACCTGAGGGTCACTGAGATGCACAGTCCTTAATTTCGGACCGTCGTTCCTCTAAACATCCACATTATCTTCACCATACGCCTTGTGAACTGTGTTCATCTGGAATATAGAAGATGCTCTTTTACTTCCAACGAGTGCATGTATTTATTTCCCTGCGTGAAGTCTTTTATGTTTCTTGTTTGATTGCTGCAAAGCGCTGATTGCGAGGAAAACATGGCGCTGCTGTCACAAGTAATCAGAAAACTCCACAAGCAGTGACGGAGAGCGTTCTGTCAACTCTGACTGCTGGAAGCCTCAGACTCATTAATAAAATTAAACACATGCAAATGAACTTCGGAGGCGCTAATGATGTGATACCGCATGTTTATTCTCACAAAATGTGCAGTGATAGATGCTATTAGAAATTAGTATTGGGGTGAATCTCACGAAAACATGACCTGGGTCACATTTCACCTTAAAATCAAAAGGAATAAATCAGAAATTATATTTTGCAGGGGCATCCAGATTTTGATTATGACATTATTATAATTAAACAGCACTGTCCTTCCCTAATATACAATTTCCAAAAAAGTTCAAATATGACAGAATGTAAAGTTGTCTGTTTTGTCATATTATCATTTTTTTGCATATACTGTATTTTGGGGGATGTGCATAATTTTCAAATATATAGATTTAATTAAATAAAATTTATTATGAAGTGATCTTTATATAGCAAAAATAAAATGTGCATTAATTTGTGGTGAAAAATTTGAGATGCATGCACATATAGATACAGTTTCACAGTGCCGAAAAGTAATAAAGTAGTAAAAATATGATACAATTCAAAATGTAGTGTTTTATTTCACCTCATATTTTTACCACTTTCTCCATAAATTTAGCATGGGGCTTAATTGTCAAACTATTTTACAACGCAAAAATGAAAATAAACAAATTTAGCTTTTTATAAATGTAAATACATCTCATATTCTTCATTACAAAATAAAACAAATTTTTGCTGAAAGAAAATTTTATAGTGATAAAAAAATCACTATAGTTTATAATATATATTTATTTTGCAGTGAAAAAATTACAAATAAATAAATAAAGAGTTGCAAAATACGAGCCACTAAAAAGCAGTATAAATAGAGGTGTAGGTGAAGCACGTCTGTTAGAGGTCAGCCGTCAGCAGATGCATATGGCCTAGTAACCTTCAACCCCTCATGGATCGCAGGCCCAACACCCCGCCGGGCGTCTACCCAGGGCTCTCCTCTCAGTGACTGACATCTAGACACGGGTAATGAAGACGGATGAGCAGACCGACTCCTCCCTGTACGGCCGTCTGCCAGCATCCATCAGTCGCTCTCTGATGAGCATCACAACTCAAGCTGCACCCGAGCAGAGATCTTCACTCAGCTCTAGCGTGTTGTATAATTCAACCTCCAGATCGATACCGTCTCTCGGTTCCCCTCCATTTAGCCTCAGAATTCACAGCTGTTCGATGGAGTTGATTCCTGCGCTCTCTCAAAGACAAGAGACCCTGATCGCAGGCTGGCTTTACGTCTCTCAGGATACCTGTCGGCCCCTAAACTCCTTTATCTTCATAAATGATGACCTTGAAGACTCTCAACCTTTCAAACTGACTTAAAGCATTAGAATCTGAGCTATCGATTGAGTAAAATACAAAATTGGATTAACTATGTGATATGCAATTTAAATCATATCACAATAAATCACGTACTGCAATATTAAGGGAGAAAAGCCCTTAATGAAGATCATTCTAAGGCAGTATGTCAATATATTGTCAATCTGTTTGAGGTAGAGACAGCAAGATTCGAGATGCATTCATTTCATGCATATCCAAAGTGACTTGCATTACATCGGTTCATGTTTTTCCCACAAATCATGTGTGAACGATGACAGAAAAAATCATGATTATGTACGGGTCAGGGGCATTGTTATGTGTGTTAATTTATTTTAATACTTAATTATAGTGAATTAACACATTAAATTGACAGCCCTGATTGTAATGTGAAACTGTAAAATAAAATAAAATATTACACAGCTAATAAACAAAAAAATAAATTAATGAATGGAATCATTATTGTATACACAGCTAATGAATGAATGGGTAAATAAATAAATAGTGGAGTTATTACACAGCTAATAAATAAAAATAAATATTGAACTATAAGTGGATTATTACACAAACAAATAAATAGTTAGTACACAACTGATAAATATTGAATCAGTGCATGGAGGACCAAACCTGCAGAAATTAAAACAAAAATCAATCAATCAATAAATAAATAAATGATTTGAAAAAAACAAATATAATTAATTTGCAATAAGTAAATGTAATCCTGAATTTATTTTTTATCACATTTCCTCTTTATTTATATCATATCAGTGGAGTTTTACACAGCAATTAAATAAATATATATTGAATCATAAGTGGATAAATAAATAAATAAATAAATAAAGTGGATCACTAATGGATTATTACACAGCTAAAGAAATCAATAAACAATCAATACATCATTGGTATTGTGGCGGGAGGAGCAAACGACAGACACAGTGGGCGTGGCGTCAGGCCTCGGAGAGGCTTTTATTGAACAGAAATAATAAAATAAAGTGTCCAAAGGGGATGAAGTGTCCAAAATAAACAGGGGATCCGGGGCCTGTACCATGATCGTAGATGAACAAATTCAGAGTTATAGGATAAGTTTTGAGTTGACAAAACCAAACCACTCCAATCTGGCTTTGTTGGTCCCATGAAGCTGATTATCAACTTTCTTTGTCAACTCAGGCTTGATCCTGAGTTAATGGAGCGCGTGCACGTGAATGTGTGACATCAGCGGTGAACAGCCAATCACAACACAGAGTAAGTGTGATTCACTTCTCTCGAGAGAGCCAGCGAGATTCAAAACTCTTTTGTTAAAGGTTAAGAGATTAAAGAATATGATGAATTTAAACGCATTTCCACTGAAGTACTTGTCCATGAAAGAGGACAAATAAAGGAAATTATCTTGCTCTATCAGTGCAGTCACAAGTGAAACTTGTGAAGTTAGTTTATATAGTTGATAATATATAGTGATAGAGACTCAAACAAGGTCACATGTAGCCATTTTTAAAGCGTTATCTATTGATTCTACCACTTATTTATATTACATATGATCTGTATATATTAATAATCATTTAAAATTAATGCTTTATAATAATTGTTAAACTAAAGGTGCTTGTGTGTAATGACGTGGCATGGCATACGTGACATACGACCAAGTATGGTGAC
Source organism: Aspiorhynchus laticeps (assembly GCA_023376895.1). Taxonomy (NCBI): domain Eukaryota; kingdom Metazoa; phylum Chordata; class Actinopteri; order Cypriniformes; family Cyprinidae; genus Aspiorhynchus; species Aspiorhynchus laticeps. The sequence goes on along the minus strand of CM041797.1, from coordinate 4,065,987 downwards.
CCATACTCGGAATTCGTGCTCTGCTTTTCAGTGGTGGACGAAGTACACAAATCAAGTACTTGAGTAAAAGTACAGATACGTATAATAAAATATTACTCCAGTAAAAGTAAAAGTACTGCTTTTTCAATTTTACTCGAGTGAAAGTACAAAAGTACTAGATTTTTTATGTACTTAAGTAAAAAAGTACTGATAAATAGATTTATTTTCCAATTTTATATAGACTACTTTAATTTTATATTAGCACATATTTTTTATAATCCTACTGCCCAAAATACCTGTTATTTTCCCAAAATAACCACTATATGGAGTCAAGATATATATTTTGTTGTTGATATGGACTACATTGACGAGAGTGATGTAGTAATGTTCACCGTGAAGCTAACACTGAGATAAGAAAGTGTTTTAAAGCTTGTTGTTTTGCAGAACGTCACAGTTATATATGACATGAGAATTAGGCCTGAAGTTAGGAAGAACATTTTAAGGAAAATATAATTATATTTTCATAATGATGTTTTTCTTCTTGAACCTTGTCTGTGGTGTAAAACACCCCTGTCCAAATGCCCCCAGAGGGCATCACTTTCCACTTTGATAATTACTGTAGTTATGTTCTGAACATCACATGCTTTCTTTTTCCCTCAGATGTAATCTCTCTAGGTGGTTGAATAAAAATATTTGGACTTTATATCTAAAAGTTTCCTCAACTTAGCAACAGAAAGCTTGTTAGCTAGACAGTTAGCATCAGGTAACAATATTTACTTATGTTCAGTATGGTTATGAATAAACATTCATATCTGTCTACTGGGCTAGATGATCTAAACAATATAAAAATTATACTGTTGATAAACAATATAAAAACAGACGTCACATAGGGCTAAATGTGTAGCATTTTAATAAAACTGCTAACCTTACAGCAGCAGGGAATATGAACGTGCATGAGGTATTTTATTTAATCTGTGTTATTTTAATGTTTCGTTTTTTGACCTAAAACATAGAGACACTGACATTTCAGTGAGCTTAAATAGATCACCCTTTACAGCAGATTTAGTTCACAAACAGCTGACAGTTTTGAGCTAAATATGATTTTCAGTTACAATAATTAATCCTAAAATTCAACATTAGTAACTTACTTTTCGCAGCATCAGTAGCGCACGCGCGCCCGGTTCTTTACTTGTGAGTTCATTTCACTGAAGACTCGCTCTAAACGGTTCATTTGAATCAGTGAGTTTTCGACTCGAGAACAGCTGCAATCGGATCATTCCAATTCGTGAATGAATCGTTTGTTGCGATTTGCGAACCGATTTAACAGGTTCATTGAAAAGAATCAGTTTGTTCATGAATAAACCACCGCTTCTGCGTCTCGGAGCACGTGATGTATTATAAGGAGTAACGATATGTTTTATGAAATGTAGTGAAGTAAAAAGTACGATCTTATGCTTTGGAATGTAGTGAAGTAAAAGTAAAAGTTACTCAAAATAAAACTACTCCAGTAAAGTACAGATACTTGAAAAATTTACTTAAGTACAGTAACGAATTACTTTTACTTCGTTACTGACCACCACTGCTGCTTTTAACATATCCAAAGTGCACACACACAATGGAGTAATAATAATATAAATCATATGTAAATTGTAATTATCATTGAAGTCAGACAATTTTGTTGTATTTTTTTTAAAGGTACTTCATAGTGACCTTTAATTTGTAGGAAGAGAAAATGGGGGAGTTACTTTTTGTGTCAGACATGTGTCACTTTGCTCACATCTGATTGGTCCAATTTCAGTTTGAGATCTCTAACTCAGAACATTACCTGCCCCGGAGCAGGTTAGCCGTGGAGTGTAAATTACTATGGCGATGAACGCAGCTAAAAGCCAAGCCACTTTCATGATACCTAAAACCCAGGATTGGTGCAAACTAAACTGAAACTTAGCTGGCTAGCCAGCTAATCCGGCTTCATGGTACAGGCCCCTGGTGTCCTCGTCGTGCTGCGCGGGTTGTGAAGGAGGGGCAGTGTTCTGGAAGGAAGGGTCCAGGTAAGGGGCGGAGTCCGGCGGCCGCACAGGCTCCCCTCTCGGGTCCGGAGCGCGAGGGGCGGCGGCTTCTCCTAGCGGCTTCATCCTCCTTCGGCCCACGGCCCGGCATCCTGGCCCGTCAGCCGTGTAACGGGTGCGGCACTTGCTCTCTCAACGCTCCCTTCCTGGACCCACGAGGACACCAGCGTGCATGCACGGGGAAGAGACCGGTCTCCAGAGGAGAGGCGCACTCGGCATATAACAGCGGCGGTGATGAGGCTCCATTCACTTCAGGTGTGCCTCATCACACGCCGCCAGACCTGGCTGTTTCAGCGCCCCTCCTCTCTCACACACCCACTCCCGTCGGGAGCCTGGTGAAGGGCGGCGATTAAGGGACGGGGAGATGCTGATAATTAGAGGGGAGGCAGCCGACTCGTCACAGTATATTATTACACAGCTAAGCAAGCAAACAAATAAATAAGTAAACACAAATGTCCACTCAAAAGCAGGAATTACAGCGAGATGTGCATTAGAATACAACAGACAAAGATCAAACGATGCACATTAGGTGAGTAATTGATGCTCTATCTGTGTATTTATGATTCTCGTGCTGCCACAGAGAATGATGGGAAATAGTATTCGCACAAGCCTGTCAGCTCATAAAGCAGCTAAATGAGTAGTGTTTACTGTCAAGCTTCATCGCTAGTCTTCATCAACAACTCACAGAATGAGTACAGACTGATTGTACAGTCAACACTGACAATTAAAACTTAATTATCATCACGATTCTGCAATAATTCCCTATTTTACACGCTTATTTACAGGTAAATACAACCTTGTGCTGCTGTACAGCCTTAAACCAGGAGGGTTGAGATGCATTTCTATAAAACCAGATGATTTTTCTGAATGCATTTGATCATTGAGAATAAGAAACACTATTAAAACAGAAAATGAAAGGAGTTTAAATGAGGACAAACTCATTCATCACAACAGTTCTGCAGAACGAAATGAAGCTTTTACACAAAAACCAGCAAGAGAACGCAGTAGGAAAGTGTTATGAAAATGGAAAAGCCACACAGTTTAACTCAAACTCATGCGGCGCTCAAGACAAGAGTAATAATATTGGAAGATTTTGCAGCGGGCGCCATGGAAACATGACAAGCGTGCCTTTTGAAATTGCTATCAGTGAATTTAAAAAGAAGAAATACATATAAAACCCAAAAGACCAAGGTGTTTTTGTGGGCAGAAAAGGAGAGTGTAAGCTTTAGCACGGCTGAGATAAGACACACAATGCTATCGGCTCCCGGTACGAGCGGTTCCACCGTCTGACCTCTGATGGTTTTAACAGGAGCGCTGAGTCTCTTTCTGCTGGATTAACTCTGAGAGATCCCAAGCAGTGTTCATGTGAAGAATAAGACACAAACAGAGGTCTATCGGTCAATGACACAGTTCATTCACACAGCATACGCAGTCAAACAACTGATGCTGAATCTGACCTTTCACATTAAAACAAGATTTAAGATGTATAAAGAATTTACTCTACACTACACTACAACATCTCTTCTGCTCGCCAAGGCTGCATTTATTTGATCAAAAATACAGGAACAATTGTGAAATATTATTACAATTTAAAACAGCTGTTTTCTATGTAAATATATGTTAAAATGTAATTTTTTTTCTGTGGTCAAATCTGAATTTTCAGCATCATTACTCCAGTCTTCAGTGTCACATGATCCTTCAGAAATCATTCTAATATGCTGATTTATTTGACTTTATGCCATAATTATAATTTACAAACACATGATTTTTCTTTTTTTTATGTTATGGAAATTTGCATAAAGAAATTGAGACAAAAAAATCAAAATCATGAAAAAAAATAATGTAATAATTATTAGATTAAAAGTCATAATTATGGCAATAAGTCATTTTTGTAGTAATTATGACAAAAGTCAGAAATCGTTTTATATCATAATTTAAACTTTGTCAATTATGACTTTTGCTTTCGATTTTTTTATCATAATTTCAGCTTTTTATATCATAACTATGACTTTTTATGTCAATAATGATTTACCAGAGTTTTTATTTACAAAAACATTTCTGATTATTATCAATGTTGAAAACAGTTGTGCTGCCCAATATTTTTGTGGAAACAGATTTTATTTTTCAGGATTCACAGATGAATAGAAAGTTAGAAAGAACAGCATTTATTTGAAATATAAATGTTTGTAACATTATAAATGTCTTTAGTGACACTTTTGATCAATAATGTACCCTTGCTGAATAAAAGTATTAATTAATACAGTTTTGTTTTATTAATAAAATGTTTGGTGGCATTCATTGGTGACATTATGTTCAGGCCTGAAATGAAAAAGAAAAGAAATGCAATTAAGGTATAATTCAGTTCCTGCATCTGAGTTGAAACAGGATGAAGAATCATAATTGTGACCCTGGAACACAAAACCAGTCATAAGGGTCAAATTTTCTGAAATTGAGATTTATACATCATATGAAAACAGAATAAATAAGCTTTCCATTGATGTATGGTTTGTTATGATAGGACAATATTTGGCTGAGATACAACTATTTGAAAATCTGGAATCTGAGGGTGCAAAAAAATCTAAATATTGAGAAAATCATCTTTAAAGTTGTTCAAATGAAGTTCTTAGCAATGCATATTACTAATCAGAAATTAAGTTTTGATATATTTACGGTAGGAAATTTACACAATATCTTCATGGAACATGATCTTTACTTAATATCCTAATGATTTTTGGCATAAAAGAAAAATCAATAATTTTGACCCATACAGTGTATTGTTGTCTATTGCTACAAATATACCTGTGTTACTTATGACTGCTTTTGTGCTCCAGGGTCACAATTCAAGGAGGTAGAATATTAATTTAATGGCTGAAAGTGCAGTTTTATTCTCTGCCGGTAACCTACAACTAAAAGTTTTACTCTGCCAGACTGTTATTTCAGAGTAACTACTGCCAGAGAAACTAAATCAAATATCAAACAAAAAGTTGCCACAAGAACACATCGGTCCAAGAAAGCCATAAAGCTGTTCACGTTCCACTTCCTCTTTCATGAAGAAAGCTCATGTCAGACAAAGAACAAACTCTCCGTGTCGAAGCTCATATTCTGTAATCCAGAATCACAAACAGCAAAAGTGAGAAACTCTGCTGACAAAACATATTTATCAAACGCGCAGGTATTGTTTATTTTATGAGGCGTGCTTGATTGGCAGTTTGGGGACGGAGAGGAGCGCCTGATAACACACACAAACAAACCATGAAAAACAAAGCCTTCCCTTCATCACTGTGTGTGTGTGTGTGTGTGTGTGTGTGTGTGTGTGTGTGTGTGTGTGTGTGTGTGTGTGTGTGTGTGTGTGTGTGGTGTGTGTGTGTGTGTGTGTGTGTGTGTGTGAGTGTGTGAGTGTGTGAGTGTGTGAGTGTGTGTGTGTGTGTGTGTGAGTGTGTGAGTGAGTGAGTGAGTGAGTGAGTGTGAGTGTGTGTGATGATGTCAGTGTAAGTGTGTAATGACAGCCTCAGTGACCGCGGCGTCTGAACCATCATTCAATCAACACGCCGCTCTCTCAACGCACACGCTCATTTGAATATGAATGTAGGCCAATAATGCAGCCTGTAATTATCACATAAGACAGGTTGAGTGTTTATATACAAACCACATGTTTTACATAAATACGGCTTCATTAAGTAGCACAAAGGTTTAGGCTAGTGGAATTTTTTCAACATCATTTCAACATTGTATTTCATAAATATGATTTTATATCTTAATTTTGACTTTTTATCTCATAGTTTTTATGTCATAATTATAATTTCCTGACACATGTTTTTTCTCATGTTATGGAAACTGGCATAAAGAAATTATGAGATAAAAAGTCAATTATGAGACAAAAAGTCAAAATCATTATTAATAAATTCAAAATTATGAGATAAAAAAAAGTTATAATTATGACAAAAAGTTATTTTTGTAATAGTTATGACAGAAATCATGACTTTTTGTGTCAATTTCAACTTTGTATCTCATAAATATGACTTGGTATCTCAATCCTTGACTTTTTATACTGTATCATCATTATAATTTACAGAGACATTATTTCTCTCTTCTTATGTCATGGAAATTGACATAAAGAAATTATGAGATAAAAGTCAAAAGTTAAATTTTTTTTTTTTTGTTGCCTTAATTGTGACCTGTCATCTCATAATTACAATTTAGGATGTTATAATTTCAACTTTTTGTGCCATAATTATGCATTTTTGATGTGTGATTTTTTTATGGAAATTGGCGTAAAGAAATGGCAAAGTCTATTATGAGACAAAAAGTCAAAATTGTGACAAAATGTAAAAATAATGAGATGAAAGGGTCTAATTATGACAAAAGTCAAGACTTTGTATATCATAATTTAAACTTTAATTTAAACTCTCAATTTTTACTTACACTTTCTACTTTTAATGTCTTAATTATGACTTTTTATCTCATAATAATGAGTTTGTATGTTGTAATTATGATGTTTTGTGTCATAATTGAATTGCAATGTCATAATTTCAACTTTTTTATCTTAAAATTATGACTTTTCTTGTCATACTTATTATTTACCAGCACATTATTTTTCTTTTCTTACTCTGTGTGACAGAAATGGGCTTCCATATAAATCTCTCTTGCACTTCCACATACATAAACTTGTGATGATGCAGTTGGTTTTGTGATATATATTGCATTTAATATCTAACCTGAGACAATATACAGTATATGAATATGCGGAAATGCAAATGAGATTTAAGAGCACTTCTTTTTGACATTATTCCTTTAATGCTTAATGTGCAACCACAAATATAATATTAGCAATTACAAACGTATGATTCAAATTGGCACCAAATCTGTTTCTTTTTGTCTCTATCTAGGCCTCGCTCTTCATCTTGACCTTCTTAACGTTACCCAACGCTCCACTGAACAAGTGTGTGTCTGTGTCTTACTTCTGTAGCTCACGTTCAAAGCGTCACAGCGGTCCGATCTAAACGCTCTCGCTCTGGGATCATTACACACGTCAGGATTCCCTGCTAATAACTACTTAAACCATTATCATTTAGGACAAGCTCAGTTGTGACCTACATGCTTTGCTCTTGCGTTCATTTACATTTAAATTATTCTCGACTCTGAGGACGACTGCGTCTACGTTTCAACCTTCCCTCATCCGGCCCACCTTTCTTAAGAGCGTCGAGAGCATAATACTAGACCACTGAATGTATTGTATGCACACATTTTATACATTTATGTGCTACTTTTTACATTGAAAGATATAAGTGGGTCTCTTAAAGTGCTGCAACTGTCACTCAACTTGTGATTACTAATCTGATTTTTACAAACAGATTGGAAAAGCTGATGGAAATTGTGTTTGAAAACCAGGATTGGTTCGTTCTTTCATTGCATTTAATGAAGACATCAGCGGATGAGGATGAATGTTTTTGTGCATGATCTTGGCATCGGCTTCCAGCTAAAACAGATACAATTCCCATAAATGCATTTTGTTCCAGTTAGTGAGGAAATAACATTTGGATTTGTCTGAAAGGAGCGTGACATGCGAAAGAGGTTTAATGTGAGCCACTATCTGAATGCAAACAGAAGATGGAATTACTTGTTAGCATCAGTCAGTAAAAAGGACACAATGTTGAAGAGAAAGCCACATTTAGCCTGACGGGTTACAGAGTTTTGATTTATCAAAATTGAGTTACGGATTACGAGTTTTGAGTTATCAAAATGCTAGATATTTTATTATTATTTAACGTGGATACAGAAGAATATTGCAATATAATATATTGTGTAGCTAGTGGTGAAGAAATTACACAATTCACCTTTATTTTATGGTGCTTAATGACAAAAAGAGGCCTTTGTGCTAATCAATATTTGTAATTTCTTTATCCATTTATTGAGAAGAAAACCTAAAATCAAGTGTTGAATATCTGTAAAGAAAAAAAAAGAAAAAGAAAAGTTGAGCCAACTTAAAATTAAGGCAGCCAGCTTCAGCAGATTTTTGAGTTTTCTCAACTTCTTGTTTTAAGTTTATACAACAAAAATAAGTTGAGAAAACTCAAAAATCTGCTGAAGCTGGCTGCCTTAAAATTTTAAGTTGGCTCAACTTTTTTTTTTTTTTTTTTTTACAGTGGGCATCATAAGATTAAAGCAGTCATATTTTTGACAATAATGTACTCAAAATATTTAAAATAAATTCAAAATGATTATGACTTTGACTTCAAAATGTTACTCATTTTAATTTAGTTTAACTTAATGTACTTAATGACCTTAATGTAAAATGGAAATAAAAATTTGTAAAAACTATAACAAAAACTACTTTTAGTTGTCAAAAACACACTCCAAAATTATTAAAACTAAGTAAAAATAAAACGAAACAGGGAAATATAAATATAAAAATGATACATATAATATTAATGCAATACAATTAACATAATATTAATATTAATATATTAAAATACTGTATTACTAACTCAATGACACCAATATAACACTGAAAGTACAAAATTATGACTTTTTTGTCATTTTATTAATTTTTGCTTTTGTTATAGATGCTTTTTTGTTATAGCTTTTTTCTATGGTTTTTATAAATTTTTATTTCCATTTTGACTTCAAGATGTTTATTTATTTATTATTATTACTATTAGTAGTATTATATTTTTGTACTTATATTATTATTTAAAATGTCATTTTATTATTATTATTATTTTATTTTAATTTTTACCATGGAAATGCAAAGTATTATAATGTGCAGAAATTACACATTTAATCTTCAATTTTATGGTGCTTAAATGAAGTCCTTTAATGCTTTTTCTTTTCTTTACGACATTATTGATAAGAAAAAAAAGGCAACAGGAAAGAATTAAATGTGCAAAAACATGACCTAATTTGCACTGGAACAGGCCTGAAGAAAATGAATATTAATCACAAGTGGGTGGACATTAGAAATTCAGCCGGAGCGCAAATTAAAACTATACTACCCTGAAATCCAGAGTAGATGTCTGAGATTCAGACATGAAGTCTTTGACCTTTCCTGACCGCGAGTGTCATCTGGGACAGAGTGATTTGCTTTAGCCATTAACCTCTGGATGGTTCTAATTACAGAGCGCAGATACAGGACATCCCGCGACCTGACGGGGTAATTACACACGCCACCAATCAGAAACATCCATTCTGCTCCACACATGAAGATCTTTCTAGGTCTCGTCTTCAAAGAGTCAATGGTGCTCTAATTCCCACGTTACCCTTTGAGAAGCCTGACAGGCCAAAGGTTTGAGTCTTTCTCTGCGGAGCGCTAAGTCACGGGGATTTGGTGTGATTTTATGGGATGGAGCCGCTCGGGCTTTGATGTCTCCCGTTACCTAAAATTAGATGTTGAATGGAACGGCGCGCAGGTAGAAAAAGGTGCCTTTGAGAAACGATCTGGGTCCAGAGGTTAAAGTGGACTAATTTACTTTACTGTCACGGGCCTGTCAAGAGAGAGAGAGAAACAGGTGAAAAATAGATTCGCAGGAACAAGAACTTTAATAATACGACTGCTTTAAATATCTGTCGCCGCTTTCATTTTCAAGGGCGAAACCGCTCGAGGGAGCCGCCGCTTTCACAGAGAGACCAGCGGGTCAGGAAAGTTGGGTTCACAAAGTTTGAGCCAAATTATCCTCTTTCAATTGACCTGTATTTCCCTGACCGGAGCGTTTAATGACAAATGTTGAGGTTATTATGACTCTGCTGGAGCAAAGCAAATAAATAAATAAACAAACATACATGAATCAATTAAAAATCTATATAATGAGCATTATCATTAACTAACTATTTTTTGATAATTGAAATAAATCTGAAATAAAATAATAAAATACAATAAATGTCAAATGAAAAACTTGAATAAAAAAAAACTAAAAAAACTAACTGAGATCAGTTTAATTTCAAGCAGGATTGATAAGTACAACTAAAACTAAAATGGAAACAATAAATAAATAAGTAAATAAATAAAAACAAACAAACAAACATTAACTGAAATAAAATATTAAAAACTTTATTTCAGCTAGTTGCAAGGCAACATTTCTCATTTTAATTTAGTGTAACTTCATATACTGAAATAACTAAAACTGGAATAAAAAAAGGAAAGAAAAGGAAATACAGACATATAAAACAAAATCTACTAAAAAATACAAGAACACACAACAAAATTACTAAAACTTTACAAATAACATGAAAAACTGATTCAAAAAAATATTAATATTATACTAAAATAAATATGAAAAAAGATATAAAATATCCAATAAACCACAAACAAATTAAAATTGAAATGAAAACAAAAGAAAAATGGCAATTGAATATATGAACACACACACACACACACACACACACACACACATATGTATATATATATAACATTATAAAAATAAAAAAACTGTTATTTTTTAACTTAATAAATCAAAGATTATCAAAATGAATCAGAATCAGAATGAGCTTTATTGGCCAGGTATGTTTACACATACGAGGAATTTGTTATAGTGACAGAAGCTCCACAGTGCAACAGAATGACAGCAACAGGACAGGACAGATATTAAAATAATAATATACAAATAGGCAATGTACAAAATAGCAGAAACACTATGCAATACAGACAATCATGTGTGTACAGGTCTGTGCAAATTTGAAATGGAAAAAAAATATGTATATTAATTATATATATATGTGTGGTGAATAAATAATTGTAAAATAGTGTTGTGTGTTCCACGTTAATGTCAAGTGTTCATGAGATGGATTGCCTGAGGGAAGAAACTGTTCCTGTGTCTGGTCGTTCTGGTGCTCAGAGTTCTGTAGCGTAGACCAGATGGTAACAGTTCAAAGAGGGAGTGTGCTGGATGTGAGGGGTCCAGAGTGATTTTGCCAGCCCTTTTGCTCACTCTGGATAAGTACAGTTCTTGAAGAGTGGGGAGGGTTGTACCAATGATTCGCTCAGCAGTCCGGACTACCCTCCGTAGTCTTCTGAGGTCAGATTTGGTAGCTGAGCTGAACCAGACAGTTATTGAGTGCAGAGGACGGATTCAATGATGGCAGAGTAGAACTGTTTCAGCAGCTCCTGTGGAGGTTAAACTTCCTCAGCTGGCGAAGGAAATACAACCTCTGCTGGGCCTTTTCACAATGGAGTCTATGTGAATGTCCCACTTCAGGTCTGGGAGAGGTGGTGCCCAGGAACCTGAATGACTCCACTGCAGTCACCGTGCTGTTCATGATGGTGAGTGGGGGGAGAGCAGGGGGGTTTCTCCTGAAGTCCACGATCATCTCCACTGTTTTGAGCGTGTTAAGCTCCAGTTGTTAAGACTATTGGAGTATTACAAGAAAAAATTATTCTTAATGTCATATTTAATGCTTAAATGCTATACTGCTTGTTTGTTTTTTATTGAAATTTGTTTTAAAGTAAGTCCTACACTGTTTTCTATTCACTGTATATTTCAATCATGGCAGAACAAGCTAAAGAACAACATCTGAATGTCATTTGTTCATTTGAGAACAGGAATTCATGTGGAAACAGGAAAAAAATGTCCTAATTACTGTCATCTAGAGAATTAGTCATAGGGACAAATGTGTGAAAGCCATTAGCAAACTAATTAGAAAACTGTTGTATTAATTAAATCAAACAGGGGCCCTTAAAATACAACAATACAAATTGCAATCAGCAGATTGAAGTGTTGAGATCTGACCTGCAGATTTGTTCATCAGTGCTGTATTCACTGACGAGAGTTAACTGAGGTTAACACACGTGATTCTTCAAGTTAAGAGGATAGTGGTTAGTAAATAATAAGCCTCAGCCTCCCCACAAAAGGATCATTAAAGTCAACATGAAATTAAAACAGACTATTTACTTAGTGAGGTGATTCTGAAGCAAAACACGATTGTTTTTATCATCTTTCATCAAAATGTAATGAAACTCACATCGGACTAAATTCTCATCAAACGTTGTTTGACACACAAATACATCATAATAAAGCAGCAAAATGATTGCATTAAAATCATAACACCACATGTAAATGTGTGCGCATGTATTCTCCACAGTTATTTTCTCATTCATATGTAATATGTGCATGTGATCGGAGTCAGATCCGGACAGTATACGTGAAGTTATGAATGTGATGGGAAACTGAATCTCTGGAGAATCTCTTCTGGCTGAAGATGAAAGTCTGTAATGAGACGTGGCCGTCTGTAATATCTCAGATTATTCAGACTTTATTCCTCTAGATTGAAACACACTGTTATTTCAGCACGGTGACAATCATCATTAAAGAACAATGAAGGCCTCAGACGATCCTGCTCGGAATAAAATAACGCTGGAAAACACAAAGAGCGGCTGATGACCTGATGCTGATGAAAAATCTCCACCGTCGTCACACATTCACGTCAAACAAGAGTCGTTCTGATTTAGAAGATGAGAAATAGTCATAATAATGCTTGACTTTCAAAGGTTGAGCCTATTTATCTGACCTGGCTATTTAACGATAAAGTTAATTAAAATTAAATTAAATTAAAATAAATAATAACTAAATAGAATAATTAAAAAATTTAGGAAAATTAGTTAAACGAAAACTGAAAGCTAATTTAAACAATAACATTATCATCTATAAGTAATAAAAACAGTGATTTCAAATACAAAGTATATATTTTATGCAATAACTTTCAAAATGTATTGTAGGCTTACTTAGCTAAAACTATTCAACAGTTTGATTTGAATATTAAATCAAAGCTTGATACATAACTTCAAAGTACAAATTACATTCTAGTGGCATTGTGCATTTCTCAGACAGGAATGAAGATTCCGAATATGGTCAACCTCCAATCATCTGTGCACTTGTGAAGCATATTGACAGCAGTTTCTCATCTTGAACAAGTTGTTGTTGCCTTTGCTTCATGTCATGCCAACTGAATTCCATGACATCCGTCTGCCTGTTTCCTACATTTCAGTTGCAATATCAGTTCGTGTCACATCAAATTGTAATCTTGTTCTCTGTGCAATATGTCTAACCTCAAAACATCTAGCATTAGTCACCTATAGTCATAAAGCTAGTACATGGTTGATCTAGTTTCTTATAACTGTCAAGCATAATTGCTACACATTTCTATTGCACTTTTTGTAAAATGCCATGAATTGTGCAAGTAATGTTTGACTCTCACTAATGAAAGAATATAGATCAACCTATATACCATTCTCTGAAAATTCAAAGGTGATTATGAATGCTTCAGATGTTTGAAAGCTATATAGACAGAAGACCACAAGAACAAATTTTGACAGATGGATGTACATCAGAAAACATTCAGGACAACAGCCGAAAGTAAGAAGAGGAGTAAGATGAATGACAAGAAATGTGACAGATGAGAAGAAGCTTTAAAGATGGCCAAGTGACAGGAAGTGATATATGAAATAATGTTGTAATCATGGACTCACCAAGCTGAAGGGTGCAGACAAATATTGAAGATTCACCAATAATCCCCAATACTTAATCAAGACATTCAAAGACAGATCTCTATTCATGTCAATAGTTACGTTCAGTGCATATGGGTAAGTGACTATGATTGAACGGATATATGGCACATAGAAGTTGCATTGCCTTCTGCATTCCAGAGAGAACTGTCATCCAGTAACTGTTGCCAAGTTACGTTTGGTGAACTACAGACACAGGTTGAACTTGGGACAATCATGAACTAAACTTTCATGACTGATCAAGTTGTTTTGACAGAGACACAACGGGACTTTCTGTCTAAAGCTACTGATTGTTCAACGCCACATAAATATTACCTTTGACGAGAGACTAACGTTTTGAGACGTTACAGCTTCTGCGCGTTATTCATTGATGTGTCTTTCGATGAATGTTTTGGCAAATACACAGGACTGCTTTGTTCCAGAAGCATTAAGCGATGTCGGAACTGCACAAAGAACTGAGAAATTAACATGCCATCAATTAAACATCTATATCACTGATCTAGATTTGATATAAATGATAAAATATAAAATGTTGATTAATGAAGATTTAACAGAATGTTGAATTATTATGCTTAAACTGAAACATTAAAAAAATGGAATATTCGGTAAAAATTGGAATTTTAAATACAAATAATGTGGAAAACTGTTCAAATAAAATAAAATAAAATAGAAATAATGAACAAACTTTCCATCTAACTGAAATAAATGTTTTAATTGGAGTACTAAAATTGCTAAAACTAAATATATATAAAATAAAATAACTAAAAATGAATAAAAGCTAAATAGAAATAGATTTAAAAAGGTTCTACAAATAAATTCTAACACTTAAAAGAAGACAGACAGACAGACAGATGCAGCAATGTAATAGTAATGTTTGGCGTTCAGTTGCATTATGGGTAGTTGCACTATGGATTGAACCTCTGTGAGTTATTTTGGGAGATATAGATTTGATTTGTTGCTGCAGTCGTCCACATGCGATCGTCTCCTGTTCAACAGATTCATCAAGCGTTTGTGACTCAGACACGCAGGCGTTCAGAGACTTTGGGAAAATAATGAAAATAATAGTTTACATGACTGATCAAATGTGTGATTTCTATGCAGAGCGCTTCGGTGCAGCTGTTGTCTAAACTGCTCGATGTATTCAAACGCCCACAAAATAACCTTCTGACCCCAGCGCTCTGTTTCCAGCACAGTATACGTCTGTGCGTTCATATTCATCATTACATGAACAAATACAAAGTGTCTGCTTTCAGTTTCCCAGAAGAATTACTCAGATGTTGTGCTTTCACAAACGAAACATGATGCTTTCACATTCCCTCAGCTAAATATCAACTTGATCTCAGATTTGAGCTATAAAATTGATCATATAATATATAAAACTGTTTGAGTTTATACTGAAGTCTGAGTTTTCATCACAGAATTTGGTGTCTTGGCAAATCTGAGCCTATTTGAGAAAAATAATGGAATAATTCAGGGAAAAAGTGATTTTTTAACTCACCATCATGTTGTTTGGAACCCTGTTTTTTTTCTCTGTGAAAAACAATAAGAGAGATTTTGAGTGACTTCATACAACATCAGTGTGACCTCAGAGGTCAAGCGCCGAAATAACACTGCTTTTATTATTTCTCACTATAATTTTCAGTTACTATCAAGGCCAATACTAATACCAATTAAAATTATTTCATTTAAATAAATAAATACATACATATATACATACATACATAAATAGAGGATACAATACATAACTTTTGCCATTTAACAATATTTAAAAAGCCATAATTGTTAACAGTAATAGGCCTATTTTGCCTTCTGTCTATTCATTTTGCATGAGTGATTTTTTTTATTATTATTATTTTTTACATTTCATTTGTCATTTTGAGGTTTGTGATATATATCATTTTAAAGCTCATATTTAATCATTTCATGAATTACCTTTTAAATAATTAAATGATAATGCTATTTAACACTTTAAAGTATTTAATGAAGTATTTTATTAAATACATACAAATAATAAGAATTGAAGATAAAACGGGTACTTATTGCCATTTAACACACCATTTTAAAAGTCATCATTTTTAAACAGTAATAAGCCTGTTTTGCCTTCTGTCTATTCATTTTGCATGACAACTTTTTTCATTTGCCATTTCAAGGCATTTGATACTAAATTTTATTTTATTTATTAAATAATTTTAAATAAATAATTAATTAATAATTTAAATTATTATTTTGTAAAGAATATAATTAAATAATTAATGTCAAAATATTTTTATGTGAGAATCAATTCTCTCAAGATCTGTTCATCCCTAATGGCTTCTAAAGCCTGGGAAATGTGTATAAATTAATTTTGGGTGTGATACTGAAAACTATTTTCTGTTTTACGATGCAATTTATAAAATAAAAAAATGTTTTTGTAGACTTTTCTAGTCTTGAGTGGATCAGTGTGCGGTTAGCCACCCTTTTTGCTCATTCTCGTCTTCCACAGGAAAATAATAATAATAATAATAATATTATATAATATTACATATATACATACATATAAATATACATACATATATATACATACACACACACACACACATATATATATTATATATATATATATAAAAACATCAAAGGTTTAGAACGACATGAAAATACATAATGACGATAATGATGGGAAACAATTTCTTTATTCTACCGTGGCAGCATTAAATCTACATTACAAGATATTAAGTAATGCACTAAAGTCATAAATAATAGAAAAAAACAGGCTACAACCTATGCTGTCTATTATTTATATCTTTAGTGCATGATTGAACACATCACATGATTACAGATGCAGGAGGATCTGCGTGTTTGGACACATCATCATCACACACAGCAGAAGTGTTTTGACAGAAGGCAGCGAGGGGTTAATCACATCATCTCAGACAGCACCGGATCGATACGCCTCCGTGTTTCTCTCCCGCTCAGATTGTACAAACCCGATCCGGTCTGACCCCCCGACCCTAAAACTGCCAGACAGAATATTTCTGACAGCGTTTCAGATGGACACGCTTCACCCCGAGGAAATCTATTCCCTCTTACGTGTCTGTGTGACTTTTTAGCCTCTTATTTATTTATCTCTTTTGCTCATCTATTTATATGATTTTGGGGATGCTTGTCAGCGGGTGGCTTTGATGTCGCTTCTGCTGACATTTCACTCCATCTCCAGCCTCTTCAGTCATTTGTAAGTCTATCCTGAAATGAAATCCACTCTCTTTCTCTACTTTTCAGGTTTACAAACCAATAGGCTGCTCTTGTTTTTGACTAGCATCTTCATATCGATCCAACATTTTTGTTTGGTGCTTTTTGAATTATAGATGCCACAAAATAGTATCTGTGTACCTGGTGTAAAAGTGCTTGAGGTTTATAAAGCTAGTGGAGGCAGGCATGGAGAACTGCTGAGTAAGACTGGAGTGGACAAAATGTACTTTTACTCTTTAACTCACCATAATAATACCGATTCGACTGCTTATGAATTGTAATTACACATTCTGCCAGCAAACAGCACTGACACCAACTTAAAAATAAAAAGTATGGAAGATTGTTTCTGCCACAGAATTAAAATGTTGATATATATTTATCTTTTTTATTTTTTTTATTTATCTTTTTAGTTTTATTTTGCAATTCTGACTTTTTTTCTTGCAATTTTGAGGGTAAAATAACAGAAGAGCGAAATGTTTTGCAAGATATATATTTGCAACAAACTTGCAATTCTGAAAAGAAAAGTCAGAATTGTGAGATATAAACGTTTATCGCAATTATACACTTTTATTCAGTGGCAGAAAAAACAAAAAAACTGTGATGTCAACTCAGAATTGCAAGAAACGCAAGAATCAGAATTTATTATTTTTTTTCTCAAAATTCAAAATTGATATCTTGCCATTCAAAGTCAGAATTGTGAGAAAAAAGAATTGCGAGATATAAAGTCAGAACTGCAAGAAGATAACTGATTTGCGAAATATAAACTTGCAACTCTGAGGAAAATTCGGAAGAAAAACAATTAAGAAATGTGAGATACATTTTTTTTCGCATTTATCTTTTTTATTCCATAGCAAAAAAACAATTGTGATGTGTAAACTCAGAGTTCAGAGAAAAAAACAGAATTGTAAGAAAAAAAGTCAGCTTCTGAGTTTATATCTTGCAATTCTGAGAAAAAGTGAGAATTGAGAGATTAAAAACTCGCAATTACCTTTTTTCATATATTTTTCATACATATGCTTGTTATAGATTTATGTATCAGCTTTACTGCACTTATTAAAACAAAAACAGTCAAATGTCAAAAGTTTTGGTTTTAATGACAAAAAGATGTAATTAAAATGTATCATTAAATATACAATCTGCAAATGAGAGGGAAAATATGTTCAAATACTCCATTTAATGCTCTTTACTTTTTACAAAATAAGCTTTTTTCGTTAAATCTGTGATTTTCTGTGTTTTTTGTGTGGATGCTGTGAAACACTCACAGATGCAGCAGAAAACATTCACCTTGTGTTTGCATCTTCTTCTGTCACTGACCGTACTTCTGACATTGAATTCAGGATAAAGACAGGAATGATGTGTTTGTGATGTTTTTTCCTATTAAGTGATAATACAAGAATAATTCATCTTACAAATGGTAGTCAAAAGCAAAAATGCTACGACATGCATCACATTTAGTGAGAAAGTGTGACATGCTCAAACAAAACAGACACTATTTTTGAATTCAGCTTCTGAAAATGAGTCGTTTGGATTTCATTCAGCAAATATAATGCAGGCGATATTAAAACTTATGAACACCTTCTGCTTTGTTTAATGCATCCTCCTCAAAAAAAGAAGAAAGAAACGTCGGGTTTGGATTAGCGTGAGGGTCAATAAATGACAGGATTTCATTTTTGGACTAAACTCTTCCTTTAAGCTGTTTTTTAAGCACAGGAGCAAGAGGAAGATGGATTAAATAAAACAGACGGCCTTCAGGGGTTTATGGGGTTTGTTTTAAGATCTTCAATTATAGTTGACTTGATAAGTTGGCACCGAAGCTCCTATGCTGTTATTAATCACGTACGGATGTCAAAAACTAGACCCAGTTAAGTGAAAGGGTGACTGAACGGGGATGGATGGGTTAAAGTTTAGATTTTTCTGCATGAGTTCAAGTGATTGCAGGTCAATAGCAATCACTCAAAGTCAAGAAAAATCAATGAAGATCAATAGAGGAAGTCGAGGTGACGAGTAAAAGTTATGGATGCGAGTTCTCCAACAGTATAATGTGAGTTTGGGCCGAGTGCTTGGGAAGGGGTCAAATGGTTTCCGTTTTAACCCAGCGTTGGTCTTTGTTAATCAGCCGTTATTCAGAGAGCGGTCTTTGGTTCAAGCCTCATGAACGCAGCTCTTCAGATGTCAAGTGGCTTCCGCTGAGACATCTTTTCATTAGCGCTATTGGCGATACACTGAACGTCATGTGGCTCGATCACTTCATTCTGAATGTAAACTGATTGGATTGAGGAGACTGGAGGATTCCAGACTCAATCAGAAAAGATGCTGAGCAGACTCTAATAATCTCAGATTGTATTTAAAGACAGAAAAGTTTGGAAGTTCTGAAGAGTGAAGTGATTTTATGTAAACGTGCACAAATGTATTTATAAGAAATTAAAATACAATCTGTGCACAAAAAAGCAAATAAATAGTGTATGTATATATATATACACATTTTTTTATAATATATTATATTTTATTTAGAATATATATATTGAATATTTAATGTATGTTTAAATAATTTAATTTTTTACATTGATAAAATGCGTATATAAAGGGGTCAGATTTAAAGAAATTAATACTTTTATTTAGCAAGGATGCATTAAATTGTCAAAAATGACAGTAAAGTATAATGTTACAAAATATTTCTATTTCAAATAAATGCTGTTCTTTTGAACTTTCTATTCATCTGTGAATCCTGGAAAATATAAATGTATCGCAGTTTTCACAAAAATATTGGGCAGCACAACTGTTTTCAACATTGATATTAGATATTGATATTATTATGATTTCTGAGGATCATGTGACACTGAAGACTGCAGTAATAATGCTGAAAATACAGTTTTGATCACAGAAATCAAATATGTTTTAACAGATACTCGCATAAAAACAGCTATGTTAAATTGTAATAATATTTCACAATTTTCCCCATATTTTTTATCAAATAAATGCAGCCTTGGTGAGCAGAAGAGACATTTGAACAGTGGTGTTTATATTCCAGAAATAATAAATGTGGCAATTACAGTACTTTGGTGCAAATTGTGGTTTCCATGATCAATTTTTGGGGTATTTTTACTGATCAACAATCTTTTGTCATTCCCTCACAGTGAAACTGAGGGCCGCTGGCTTCAATCTGCAGTTATCTGAGACAATAAACACATTAAAACAGCCTCTAGAGAGACAAACAATTATTTATCCTTCATGCATTGACAACAAACAGACTGATGTTTTGGACTCTTCTGCAGGTGTTTCCCACACAATTTCTCACCTCCGCATGTTTACATCTGCACTCCGAAGGGACTAAAGGCGTCTCGCTTTGAGAAAGAAGCCCATATGTACAGTGTATCGCCTCCGATTCCAAAAGAATCCAATAACTGGGAAAAAGATCCCAGTCTTGCTTCCTCTTTGCTAATTCCACAAGCGTTGTTCGTCCAATATCAGCAACCCCGAGCACAGGTCTCTGCGGAGGAATAGAAATGCAATCTAAATCCATTTTGTGTTTACTCAGGCCCTCAGACACACAAAGTGAAGGTAATAACCTTCAGCCTTTGCTTATCTCTCTGTTTCCAAAGCCAGTTAGTGAATAAATAAAAAAAAATAAAGAACTCTTAGATTCTCTTTTTATCCTTCCACAGACTCATGTGATGTTGACCTGAACTTTCCGACTAAAGCAAGGGCTAAAAATGAAAACGTGGCAGGATAAAGTCAGTATGTGTCTCTTATCTGTCTTAAAAGGACGAGGAATTTCAGAGCAAGCTTCCCAGAAATGATAATCTCTAAATTGGAAATCTTCAAGAGCGTGTGGTACTTGAGTTACACCGTCGTGTTTGGACTTTGACGGTGAAGCTTAGAGTCTGAACATCTTCAAGCTCTCCAGAGACGTCGTGGCCTTTTCTTTTGCATTTCTCTTTGGTGATTTCCATTATTTTGCTTCTCGAGTCCTTCTGTTTCCCGCTGCGTGGCTGGCATCTGTATCCTCGGCTTTATTTAGTGCACTTAATTTGAACAGCTCCACTCACAATAGATTGGAAAAAAATACTCTTAAGCATTGTGCTTGTTTATTGTGTTTGTTTACTCTCGTGGAAACTGAACTAGTCATTAAAACTCTCGCCAAGTAGCTGCATCCAACAGGTCTCGACCTTCTCCACTGTATTTACACAACATCTGCTCAACTGATACTCATTGTACTAATCATTTTTAATTATTAACCCACTTTAATTATCAAAAGCATAATATTTAGCAACCCTGACACATCTGGTTGACACTGAGCAGATCCATTTGCAAGGCTTTATTATTAAACATGGTCAAAACACAGGCAGGTCAGTACACGGCAAACAGGTATGGCGGGCAAAACACAGAGCAGTCCGTAGAGCAAGCGTGGGTCGACGATCAGCATAAACAATCCAGAGGCTAGCTAGAGAATAATCCAGGAGCACGGCAAGAATCAAACACGGAATCTAATAGGAAACTTGGAAACGCTTGATAAGTAGCTGGGCTAACAATACTCGGCAGTGGGTAGGAGAAAGTCTAGAGTTTATGTAGTGTGTGTGTGTGTGATTGGGTGATGGTGATTGTGAGATAGTAAACAGGTGCAAGCGTGATCAGTTGAACAGCTGTGTTGGTGCAGTGGATGATGAAATGTAGTCCGTGAGTGATCTGTGACTGACTGTGTGGTGTGAAAGTCCATGTGATGGGTGAGTGACCTCTAGAGGTTAATGACCGGAAGTTCATGACCAGGATCTGTGACAACACAACTGTTTCACTGCATTATTTTCCCTCTTTACAAAAATACATACTTCCAAATTGTGACATTTTCCACAGCTTAATGTGATATAATGTTATTCCATTTTCTCATTTTACTGCAAGATACCGCAACAAAAACAGTTGAATAAATATTTTATGAAAATTATTTATAAATGTATTAAAAAAATTAGTACGTCTGTGTATAATTTATAGATAATAATTATAAATACATTTATTTATAGAAGATAATTAAAAATACATTATGTACACTTATAAATCACATAAACAAATGCACACATTATATATTTTATCTAAATTTAATACAAATGTAAATATAAATTATATATACTGTATATATATATATATATATATATATATAATAATATAAAATACAATATAATAATAATTTATTTATAGTTATTATAATTATTATAATACAATTAATTAGATAACAAATATATATAGTGTGTGTGTGTGTGAATCTCATATATGAATATTTGAAAATATGAACCAATTTACAATGAACATTGAAATAAAGGTGAAATTAAATCAAATATAAAAAGAAAAAAGAAACGAACACACACACACATAACTCACACACACACACACACATATGATTGTACAAATAAAAAAACAAAATAAAACAAATGTAAAATTATGTAAAATAAAACAGCTCATATACTATTTAGTTTGACCTCCTGAGATGATACACATTTTATGATTGTTAAGTGTCTCCTTTTTCAATAACATTTGCTAAAAATAGCCAAATTCATTTAAAAAGATTTTCAAGCGTAATATTTCACTCTCTGTTTGTGTCTAGAATAATAACAGAACAGGCACTGAAGTGGTTTGTGGATCTCCAGAAGTGAACAGTCGTCCTCTGCTCTCACACAGCTTCAGCCAGACTTTGACTTGTTTTTCTCACTCGTAACATTTCCACTCTTTGACTCTGCTCTGACCGGGCAGCGGCCTAGATTAAATGACTCGTTAGGGAGCTCGTTTAGCTTTTAAGCGCTCCTGTAATTGAGAACATCACTATTGATTTCCTATTGAGACTCAGACTCGGGCCGATGTCTGGAGGGCTCTTGATTCACACCCTGTTCTCATGAGGATCTCGCTCATCTCATTGGTTCATTACGTCCTGCGCTACATTAGCTGACATATTGACATTCTGAAACTATATTGACATTGATATCAGTCCCAAACCAGAAACCACAAGCAAAGCAATCTATAGTAAAGTTTACTTTACAGCTTAATGACAGCGCGATTGACATGCAGGTAATATACATCCCTGCTTCATTTACTCACTGTGAAACACATCAGATCTTATTCTGAATAATGCTTCAGACAGACTTTTACATTTTCCTCATACGGTGATCTCTTCAGGAGAGTGGAAGTGAACTC
The DNA here is from genome assembly GCA_023376895.1 of Aspiorhynchus laticeps. Taxonomy (NCBI): domain Eukaryota; kingdom Metazoa; phylum Chordata; class Actinopteri; order Cypriniformes; family Cyprinidae; genus Aspiorhynchus; species Aspiorhynchus laticeps. The sequence continues at coordinate 4,043,052 of CM041797.1, read as the reverse complement.
CATGTGGAATATCTCTGACAAAATGAAAACACCTTGATAGATCTTCATGGTTTAGAGATGGAGACAGACTCTGATGCTGCTTCTGACACAATTATCTGCACTGATAGTCAAATATGTGACGAAAACATATGTATTGCAATTTTCTTTTGGGAAAACATATTCTAATGGCCAGTAAAGAATAATTATGGGTGGTAAATGTTTTAAAATCACCCAACATTTGCAAAAGTACTGAAATAAAAAAAAACTTCTACTGCTTATTTTAACTAGTTGCCAAGCCAAGGATGTAACGATATCAAAAATCTCACGATACGATAATATTGTGTTTTGAAGTCGATATGATTGCGATATTTTTTTAAAAAGTCAAATGATTTTTTATTTTATTTTACAGTGCAATTGTTTTACAATATATGGCTATTACTGTCATTGTTGTTGTTATTATACAGCAATGTTGTATAATAACAACAATAATAATAATATATTCTAATTTGTTTGGCTTCCTAAAACAGCAGTGTGAATGTAATTTAGACTGAGACGTCACAAATAAAAAGAGGGTTGAGTCCCCTTTAAAGCTCCGGTTCAAGTCAAGTCACTGACTTTTTCTGACTTAAGTGTACTTAGTTAAGAACAGGGGTTGGAGCTCTTAATTTGGACTCTCAAAGTGCATTAAATATAATTTAACTTTTTACAATTTAATTTAACTAAAATGTAAAAAAAAAAAAAATTTTTTCATTTTTTTTTTTAAATATCGCAATAAATATTGTATTGTGGACCTCATTTCACGATATTATCGTATCGTGAGATTTTGATATTGTTACATCCCTAATACACACACAAAAAAAAATAACTAAAAGTTTTACTAAAATTAAAATGGAAAATATAAAATAAAATCTCAATTAAATAACACTGATTGCAAAATGCAATTAATCACTTCAGAGCATCAACAGTGAAAAGTAGGTCAAAAATAAATAGAACATTCTGAAATAACACAAATGGAAGACTGCAAATTTAGGATGAGAAAAAATGGATTGCGTTAGAAATGGATAAAACATTTTTTATACAATTTTAAATTGTATAAAATCAACCACAGTCATACCCATAATGAAAAATTTATTAAAATCTATTATTCTTTGTTTTTAATAATGTTTCTTTGGTTTGTATTTTGAAGCCATTTAGTTAATGAAAATTATAAATATAATATATATAAAAATATAAAAACATTTTAAAAATGTATTATATTTATTACATTGTTTACAATTTTTACAATTACATTTTCTATAATTAAAGGCTCTCGATTCTGAAAATCGAGAGCCAAAGTGTGTAAAATTCTACAGTATGTATACACATCAATATATAAGCTAAAAAAAATTGTTGTAAAAAAGAACATCATACCTTTTAATCTACATTGATTTATCATTTATAAAAGGTACAATATGAGGGATAAAGCCTTTTTGAAGCAGATCCTCACACTGCGTATGATGTCATAGGTGCTCATCACCTTCACATTGATTTTATGTCTTGTTCAGAAAACACTCTTTAGTGCGAGATCTTCACTTCTACAGTTATAGTGTCAGAATCCCAGTCGCCATGTTTCCTGCTGCTACGACCACCAGCTTAATTCATGAACACACAGACTGAGATATGAACATCAGTTTTCTGGATTATTATTATATTGATAGAGACCCGACCTGCTGTTATTAGAGCCGAACGCCTCGCTCTGTGCAAATATCAGCAGATACAGGAGCTGTTTGTGAGGGTTAAACGTGTTACAGAGACAGATGAACTCATCTCATGAACTCCTGATGATGAAACACACGTCTCTGGGCTTCAGATCTGATCACAGCATCAGCGTGGATATCACCACCAGACTCGCTGACTGAAATGACTGAATGAGAGCTCAGGATAGCACACACTACTGAAAGGTCAAACTCATCACCTCACGTCTCATTGGTCCAGATATCGCTTCCTTTTGCTCTTGTTGACTCAAGCACATATGACAAGATTGTTTCATACACCGGAGGGATATTGAAATGAATGCTGCTATATTAACATGCAATCTAAAGTCACAATATATTTTCCAACCCTCAGAGTTCCCCTGGAGGGAAATCAAATTTCTATTTATTGTATACTTATAAATATGTGCGTATCATTTATGTAGAAAAAGGAGACTATGATGTCCACAGACTTTATTGCCAGATACATGATCGTTCAGAAAGAGGTTCACCATCCAGATCGTGGGGGTGCTTTGGTTTTTCTTGGGGGTGCTGGAGCACCTGCTAGCCCCTCCCTAGCGCCGCCCATGTTTAGGAGGACACAAATTTGTTTAATGACATGGGTATGACAGAGGTATTACAATTTGAAGGTGTTTTATGAGGACACTGCCTATGTCCCCGTAATTCAAAAGGCTTAAAAAACATACTAAATGGTGTTTTTTTGAAAATCTAAAGATGCACACAGTCTCCTGTGAGGGCTAAGTTTAGGTGTAGGGTAGGTGTAGGGCAATAGCACACACAGTTGTTCACACACAGTTTGTTTATAAAAACCATTATGCCTATGGAGAGTCCCCATAAACCACAAAAACCAACATGTGTGTGTGTGTGTGTGTGAGAATCTCATATATGAATATTTGAAATAATGAACCAATTTACAATGAACATTGAAATAAAGGTGAAATTAAATCAAATATAAAAAGAAAAAAAGAGACGAACACACACACACACACACGTTTGTTTCTGTGAATTGTGGGGACTTTCCATAGACTTCTATTACTTTTATACTGACCAAACAATATTTTCTATCCCGTAACCATAAACCTACCCCATTCAGAAAACATGTTTGCATTCTTACACTTTCAGATAAACATCATTTACTATTTCTAATCATTTTGTTCCCTCGTGGGGACCGCCTCCACAATGTCAAAAATGTCAGGTTTTACTATCCTTGTGGAGACATTTGGTCAACACAATATAGCATTAACAAGTACACACACACACACACATATATGGTTGTACAAATAAAAAAACAAAAAAACAAATGTAAAATTATGTAAAATAAAACAGCTCATATACTATTTAGTTTGACCTCCTGAGATGATACACATTTTATGATTGTTAAGTGTCTCCTTTTTCAATAACATTTGCTAAAAATAGCCAAATTCATTTAAAAAAGATTTTCAAGCGTAATATTTCACTCTCTGTTTGTGTCTAGAATAATAACAGAACAGGCACTGAAGTGGTTTGTGGATCTCCAGAAGTGAACAGTCGTCCTCTGCTCTCACACAGCTTCAGCCAGACTTTGACTTGTTTTTCTCACTCGTAACATTTCCACTCTTTGACTCTGCTCTGACCGGGCAGCGGCCTAGATTAAATGACTCGTTAGGGAGCTCGTTTAGCTTTTAAGCGCTCCTGTAATTGAGAACATCACTATTGATTTCCTATTGAGACTCGGACTCGGGCCGATGTCTGGAGGGCTCTTGATTCACACCCTGTTCTCATGAGGATCTCGCTCATCTCATTGGTTCATTACGTCCTGCGCTACATTAGCTGACATATTGACATTCTGAAACCATATTGACATTGATATCAGTCCCAAACCAGAAACCACAAGCAAAGCAATCTATAGTAAAGTTTACTTTACAGCTTAATGACAGCGCGATTGACATGCAGGTGATATACATCCCTGCTTCATTTACTCACTGTGAAACACATCAGATCTTATTCTGAATAATGCTTCAGACAGACTTTTACATTTTCCTCATACGGTGATCTCTTCAGGAGAGTGGAAGTGAACTCCATGTGGAATATCTCTGACAAAATGAAAACACCTTGATAGTTCTTCATGGTTTAGAGATGGAGACAGACTCTGATGCTGCTTCTGACACAATTATCTGCACTGATAGTCAAATATGTGACGAAAACATAAGTATTGCCATTTTCTTTTGGGAAAACATTCTAATGGAATAATTATGGGTGGTAAATGTTTTAAAATCACCCAACATTTGCAAAAGTACTGAAATAAAAAACTTCTACTACTTATTTTAACTAGTTGCCAAGCCAAGGATGTAACGATATCAAAATCTCACGATACGATAATATTGCATTTTGAAGTCGATATGATTGCGATATTTTTTTTAAAAGGTAAATTAATTTTTTATTTTTATTTTATAGTGCAATTGTTTTACAATATATGGTTATTACTGTCATTGTTGTTGTTATTATACAGCAATGTTGTATAATAACAACAATAATAATAATATATTCTAATTTGTTTGGCTTCCTAAAACAGCAGTGTGAATGTAATTTAGACTGAGACGTCACAAATAAAAAGAGGGTTGAGTCCCCTTTAAAGCTCCGGTTCAAGTCAAGTCACTGACTTTTTCTGACTTAAGTGTACTTAGTTAAGAACAGGGGTTGGAGCTCTTAATTTGGACTCTCAAAGTGCATTAAATATAATTTAACTTTTTACAATTTAATTTAACTAAAATGTAAAAAAAAAAAAAATCATTTTATTTTTTAAATATCGCAATAAATATTGTATTGTGGACCTCATTTCACGATATTATCGTATCGTGAGATTTTGATATTGTTACATCCCTAATACACACACACAAAAAAAAATAACTAAAAGTTTTACTAAAATTAAAATGGAAAATATAAAATAAAATCTCAATTAAATAACACTGATTGCAAAATGCAATTAATCACTTCAGAGCATCAACAGTGAAAAGTAGGTCAAAAATAAATAGAACATTCTGAAATAACACAAATGGAAGACTGCAAATTTAGGATGAGAAAAAATGGATTGCGTTAGAAATGGATAAAACATTTTTTATACAATTTTAAATTGTATAAAATCAACCACAATCATACCCATAAAAAAATTATTAAAATCTATTATTCTTTGTTTTTAATAATGTTTCTTTGGTTTGTATTTTGAAGCCATTTAGTTAATGAAAATTATAAATATAATATATATAAAAATAAAAATATAGAAACATTTTAAAAATGTATTATATTTATTACATTGTTTACAATTTTTACAATTACATTTTCTATAATTAAAGTAGTTAAACAGAAATCCACATTCTGAAAATTGAGAGCCAAAGTGTGTAAAATTCTACAGTATGTATGCACATCAATATATAAGCTAAAAAAATTGTTGTAAAAAAGAACATCATACCTTTTAATCTACATTGATTTATCATTTATAAAAGGTACAATATGAGGGATTAAAGCCTTTTTGAAGCAGATCCTCACACTGCGTATGATCTCATAGGTGCTCATCACCTTCACATTGATTTTATGTCTTGTTCAGAAAACACTCTTTAGTGCGAGATCTTCACTTCTACAATTATAGTGTCAGAATCCCAGTCGCCATGTTTCCTGCTGCTACGACCACCAGCTTAATTCATGAACACACAGACTGAGAAATGAACATCAGTTTTCTGGATTATTATTATATTGATAGAGACCCGACCTGCTGTTATTAGAGCCGAACGCCTCGCTCTGTGCAAATATCAGCAGATACAGGAGCTGTTTGTGAGGGTTAAACGTGTTACAGAGACAGATGAACTCATCTCTTGAACTCCTGATGATGAAACACACGTCTCTGGGCTTCAGATCTGATCACAGCATCAGCGTGGATATCACCACCAGACTCGCTGACTGAAATGACTGAATGAGAGCTCAGGATAGCACACACTACTGAAAGGTCAAACTCATCACCTCACGTCTCATTGGTCCAGATATCGCTTCCTTTTGCTCTTGTTGACTCAAGCACATATGACAAGATTGTTTCATACACCGGAGGGATATTGAAATGAATGCTGCTATATTAACATGCAATCTAAAGTCACAATATATTTTCCAACCCTCAGAGTTCCCCTGGAGGGAAATCAAATTTCTATTTATTGTATACTTATAAATATGTGCGTATCATTTATGTAGAAAAAGGAGACTATGATGTCCACAGACTTTATTGCCAGATACATGATCGTTCAGAAAGAGGTTCACCATCCAGATCGTGAGCATATTTGACTATTTTAGAACAAATTTAAAAAACAACACTTTCAAATTCAAACTGTAATGGAATGTTTGAATTTGAATGGGTTTCATTATAATTAATGATAAACAATCATCCATGATCAGCCATCCACAAATTACCATTTGATTTGATCGCCATGAGCAGAAATATCCAATAAAATTAAATAAATACGTAAAGAAACACTTTTAAGAAAATTATTAATATTACAAATAAAAGATTGACCATTCTGTTTGTGAGTAATTTTGGCTCAGTTTTAGAACAATTTAGAAAATAGAACTCTTTCAAACTGTCATAGAATGTTTAAATTTGAATGTGTAAACGTAATATTATACCCAAACATCTGCCTGTTACAAGTAGCAATGCCCAATAATACTTTAATATAACATTTCACTTTTAATATTTTATACTTTTAACACTTTATTTGATTGCTATTAATGTCCAATAAATTAAAAAAAATGCATAAACAAAACATTTAAATTAAACTATATTTAAACATTATCATTACTTTAAACATTGATAATGCCATCAGTAGATATTTATATGTGCTGTATATGTGTATATATGAAACACTTATAATAATTTTAGATTACTTTATAACGACATTTGCAAAAAAAAAAAAAAAAGGTAAACATGACATGCACTTTACTTGAATGCCTATACTGATTGTAAAAGTTGTTTGTAGATTTGTACTGTTTGTTCTTAATAAATCATCTTCACACATGGATTTTAATGGAAAAATCCTCATTTGACCCACTCAACAGACTTCACGTTTCACCGAAGAAACACTTTTAAGACATTAAAATGTCCATTTGACTGAGTCTCTGTGCCCCGAGTCAAACCCACTTTTCAACAATTACTTACTGTCCCTTCAACCTGAATCCCGCAGCCATCATAAATTAAGAGCTCATTCCTCAAACAAGAGTCAAAGCAATTATGACAGGGTGATTCATTTACAAAGTGCTCGGAGCTCTACACCAGCAAAGGCAGATCCGCCGCGCCAGTCATTATTCATTGTTAGAGATAACCCATGGAAGTTTGGAGGGGGAAAACATAATTCAAGGCCCCCCGAGTGAAGAAAAACCTCAGATGTCCCCAGTATTTTAACTCATTTTACAAAAGAACGGAAAGACTAGACTTTCACCATGCATCGCAAAAAAGCTCTTGACTGGAAAATAATGGCTATCGTTTTCAAAAAAAGTCTGTATTTCATGTCAAACAGAGAGCTACCATTGTGATCAACCAAAAAAGTATCAAAAATTAAATATAAGTGATATGTGACAACTACTTTGCCTTTAGCGTATGTTGCAATGATATCATCAATATTTATTGATTTATGGCAATATCTCTAGTATTACAGATATGAATGACCTGGAAAAGTCTACTAAAGTTATGAATAATCTATGATGCTGAAAAGAACATTTGACCTGTTTTCTGTAACTACAGAGTGAACTTTGACTCGCACGATACTGGATCAGACTGATTAAAAGAAGAATTCAAGCGGAATTCAGTCTTTCCCCCTCATATTTCTTTTATAGGAAGTATTTTTTTCAAAATATACAGTCTATACTCACAGAGATATCATAATTCTTATGTGAATGGTGTTTCTGCAACTGTATTGTTACTTAAATATTTTTTATTTTTTTAACAAAAATTGAAAGTGGATGAGTCACAATATATTTGTGTGAGAAACAAACTGAAATACAGTCATTTTGATTAGTTTCCCTCTGAAAACAAAATAATTTACAAAACTAGAAACACTTACTTTTAGGCTTCTTCAGGACCACATGTGCAAAGTAAATGAATAAATAAAAATTGAAATTCTTTTGGGTCTATCTTTTGTCCTGTCACAGAATAAATGGCAACTAATTGTGCATAATGATAGCAAAACAAACACTTTTAAAAGGGAGAAGAAAACACTTTGCATCTCTTTGTTTTGTGCACCAATTAATTAATTTGGACAAATTTGTCACTTTGTAATCTGGCTAATACCAATATTTGGACGTGTTTATTCCATTGGGCAAATAAAAATAATACATAATTAAAATCATTCTTCTGCTGTCGTTTATGCATTTATAAATGTACTATGGCTATTATAATTTCGCATTTTGTTGATCCAATACACTTCACAGCAATATTCATCCGTTTCAATGTTCTACAGAAACGTTTGGCTTCTTTTTCTTTCAATTTGAAAGTAGCTCTTTGGTTCTCATTGAAGTGCATTACCAAACAATAAATAAGCACTGATGTGCACTGAAGGCCAGACATGATTGTCCTCATTGGAAACGGTCGAGCCTCAATCCAAACTGAAAGTCTATTAGTTGAGTCTCTATGGCTCCTCGTGAGCTCCATTCTAGAAAGACCAATTAGATGCACTTTAAGAGAGGCTTTTCTGCGCCACTGGAACAATTTAAGTTTGAGTGCCCTTCTCAAGAGCGCCGTACAGGCATTATCCATTAGGAGATTGAATCCTCAACCCCAGTTACTGTTTAATTTATTTTCCAGCGCCATGGAAAGACACAGCCTAACCTCGCAGTCCTGAAATTACCAAGTCCGGCATCTAATGAGGTCAAGGACGCCAAAAATTCAATCGGTTTAGCTATCAGCAGGTGTTTATATGCAAAAGCATGAAGATCTGCAATTATACACAATTGTTTATGCATGCAAATGCACGGTGGGTATTCTCGACACGGAAAGCCTTAAGTTACACGGCACCAATTACAAGGCTGTGTTACACTAAACGAATGAATTAACATAACTTACCTCAACACTTTACCTTGTCAAACAACAACATAGTTACTTAAAACTCCGTAAGGAATGGCCGCTAATGAGCCAGAAGCCTGTTTGATCTTTATCACTAGCACTGGCCAGGTGAAATTGGACCGGCTCATTACACCATTTAGAAAACAATTTGATTTTAATAACTAATTCCCCTCTGTGATTAAACTCCTCTCCTTAGCTGCCCTTCATGGTAATTGTTTTAATTAAAAACGCTGTACGGGTGTGTACTACAAGGACAGATGCCACCAGATTCCCGCAAAGATAAATGCCACCTGGGAGGAAGATAATGAAAACCAATTAACCATAATACCTGTGTCATTATGTTGCGCCGCGTCTTAGAGTGTCTTCACGCGAATCCTCTGACGCACCGTTTAACACGGCCAAGATGTCACAACTGGAACTGAAGTCAGAGAATTGGGGCATTGACAGTTGTCTATAATGTGCTCCATGCATGCAGTGATTTGATAAATATCATAAAAATATTGATTCACCAATTCATTCAAGTCTTGTGCAGGAATATGGAAGCCCGCTCCTGCCAAAGGAAAAAAAAGTAATTACAACTTTTATCTGAGACTTCTTGACATTTTGAGACGTTCAGAAATTCTGACTTTACATTTGTCAATTTTGACTTCTTTTCTCAGAACTCTGAGTTCATATTTCACATTTTGAGCCCTCCCCCCCACACACACATAATTCTAAGGAAAAATAAGAATTGCAAGATATAAACTCAAGATATAAATTCCCAGAAAAAGTCAAAATTCTGAGATTTAAACTTAAATTTCCAAAAAAAGGCAAAATTGTATGATATAAACAATTCAGAGAAAAGAGTCAGAATTATGATTTATAAACTTGTAATTCTGCGAAAGTAAGATCTGTGAGATATAAACTCAAAATTCTGAGTAAATTTGCTAAAAAATGTTTTATTGTAAATAAAATATCTAAGTTGCATGTAAAAAGGAGCATAGTTTTTCACAATTACAAAATCATTTATAACAATTGAAGTTACACATTCTTTATTCATCATTTTGTAAATGCAGTTTAAAAATCGTGTTAAAGTTTATGTAGATTGTCATCTTGCTCTGACCAATGATGATTTGAACACATATTAGGTCATTAATACGACTTCATTTTAATACCAACTTGAACGCATCATGACTCTCACGTATGATGTCACTGCTTGTGGGCGGAGCCTCATCTCCTAGTTTGTAATGAAGGGGTTAAATATTTCAATTGGGTGGCTGAAGGACAGCAGTGAACTGATAGCTGGAGATACATTTATTTATCTCATGATAACCTTGAGAATGAAGATGATACTGTTCCTGACAACTGTCTGAAGACTGTCATGCAGAGATGTACAGTGGGTACCGTTTCATTCTCTGAATGCTTCCTTCTATCCGTCTTTTCAATTAAATTATGATAGTCATAGCCACATTTGATGTGCATGCTAAAGATTATTGATAGTTTGACCTGAACATGGTCTTCTCTATTGAATTATACCTGTGACAGAACTTCCCTCTGTAATTTGATTAGCAGCCTGTGAAGGACAGTTCAGGCTGTAAATGACTTGCTCTAGGACAAAACTTAACACTCACATTTTACTATAACCTTTGAGTCAGTAAATATAAAGAAAATGAGCCAGGCTTCACATGTTTGAGAATTAATTAGCATTTACACAAATTGAATCTTTTTTACTGAGCTCGGACAGAATGACATTTCTTATGGCTTAATTTTTAGGAGAAAACGGCTGTTTTAGAGACAAAAAAGTTGAAAACCTTTGGTTGGTGGTTTAATTGTGTCATAAATATAAAAAATAATATATATTATATATATATATATATATATATATATAAGTTATTGTATGCAAAATTTAAATATCTTTTTTATGCAAAAATTAAATAATTAAAATTGACTTTATTGTAGCCTATGAAGTGAAAACCTCATAACACAAGTAATGAAAAATATTAAAAACTAAAAAGTCACTAACTAAATTGCTGATGTGCTTATGCACTATTAAGGAGATGTTTGTTATATTTCTTTTAGAAAAGTACAATTATAACTCTATGCCAGTGGATGAATATCAGGAACAGAATCTCAATGGTTTCATTTTAGTTTGTCATTTCACTTGTTTGACTTGATTAACTTGACCTCAGAGCTGAGGTGAACTCTGCATTTTCTGCAGCAGCTTCATTACAATCCAATCATGCGCTAACAACCACAGTCAACGTACCTAAAAATGACAGATAGCATTTAATGTGAGTGTTCAACACAGAGATAAACAATTATAGAGATAACGACAGTAACTTAAACATCTGGATCATGTGAAGATGAGGATTCGCAGTGTCAGTCTCACAAAACTGCACGTGACACATGTGGAAAATAGTAACTAAATTAGTTTTGACTCATTAAAAAAAAAATAATAATAATAAAGGAGGGATAAAAAATATATATATATTTGGGGAAAAAAAGTAGAAAGTAAGTACTAAAGTATAAAGTGTAAATATTGGTACCACAAGCAATTTTTTTTCTGTGCCTTTCTCTTTATAACTTGAGCATGTGGGGGAAATATATATATTTTGAGGCATTTTGTGCAGTATAAAAAAAAAAAAAAGAAGTGGAAAATATATATTTCATACATTTTAATTTTTCATAACTACTTAGATTTGAAAAGTTTACAAGCTATTTTTTTGCAGTAATTTGCAGTGTCTGATACCTCAAACATAATATTGTGTTTTCTAGTAATTTAGTGGTACAGTATGAATTTCAAGATAAAAATGCTAAATTGCAAACAAAAATGATATGATCAGGGAGTCATGGCAACATATGTATTCCATTACTCTACTTCATCAAAATAAATTAACCAATTTAGCTTTAAGTTAAACAAAATTCAACTAGACAAGACTTTCAAATGAGTTCAAATGACTTGTACAGCCATGAGCTTCCAGAAATTCAAAACATTTTTGCAATGATGCAGAACTATTTTTGATCACAAAAGAACTAATCAGTGAAAATATCCTAATAGAATCAAAGTTTTGTAAGTGTGAAGAACATTTTAATAATCTAAAGAACCATTTACACTATATACAGTATATATATAAAAAAACTTTTGCGCACGCAATGGAAAGATTCCATTAAAGGTTCTTCATTGAAGCATTAGTGTCAATAAAGAACCTGTATTTTTGTGTATATATGTTATATTGTGGGTTCTGTCAAAATGAATCAGCTTTTTATACATGCACAATAGAGAGCAATAAGAGAAAGCAATATTATGGATTATGGACTCGTATTTTTTTATTTAAAGTTAAAAACGTCTTGGATTTGTGATGGATTTGTTTCTTACAAACACGCAGCTTTTGTCTTCTCAAGATGTTAACTGATGGACTGGAGTGGTGTGGATTACTTGTGGATTATTGTGATGTTTTTATCAGCTGTCTGGACTCTCATTCTGACGGCACCCATTCACTGCAGAGCATCCATTGGAGAGCAAGTGATGCAATGCTATATTTCTTCAAATCTAATGAAGAAACAAACTCATCTACATCTTGATTGCCTGAGGGTGAGCAGCACATTTTCCTATTTTCATTTGGGTGAGCTATTCCTTTAAGTAAAATGTCATGCAGAATTCAGACTATTAAATTTCTATTTTAAAATCACAAATATTATTTTCAGACGTCCAAGCTGTAACAATGAGGGTCAGACCTCCAAAACCTGAAATTCAAAGCCTGCTGGCACTGACGGCTTTGTCATACCTCACTATATCAGATCTCTCCTACCGGAGCTATAAACTGGCCTAGTTAATTGCAACTTGTGACGAATGTTTTGTGCTGGCACACAAAAACATTTCTGTCAAACCTGCCTGCGCTCACATCTAAAGTCTTTGACAAACCGGCCTCCTGCGGTAATCAGCTTTGCCCACTCGGATGACGTGTCATTATATTTATATAGTATAGCTATACATCAAACTCTGAAGATGAAGAGAGCGGCCGAGGGAGAATGAAAACCTGAGGGCCACAGACTGTTTCGTTGCTCAGCAGAGCGGCCCCGTATAAACCAGCCTTCATCAGACATCCACTCCAATTAAAAAACACATTAATTACTCATCCTCCATAATTTGCGCTGTCAGCGTCGCAGTCTGAGCCTCTGCAAATGACTTGTCTCAAACAATTAAGTCAATAAAAATGATCTTAATTTAATTAAGCGAAGTGGCGTCTCTTGTGTCGGCAGGTTTATTATAATTAAGGAGCTTGTTGGGTGGAGGTTACTGATGTCTGTCCTTTTGGAGCGCCTGAACCAGGACGGTGAGCCAAAGCGGGTCAGTTGTCATTTAGACAGATTTGGGGAGAATGGCAGGCTGGCATCAACATGTGCCAACATGGTGGCAGTGGGGTAAAACTGGACAGCCGGTTGCAGTAATGGAACATATTCCTATGCATATCGGCACCTCAGCACCATCTGTCTCGCTCCATTACATTTCGGGCTTCTTGGCACCTTGAACACAACAGACCTTTGATGGGACATTAAAGGACTGAGTGTATGAAACATTTCAGGAATGTGACCATATCTTAATTTACAGTGTTTTCACTTGGCCTGACGAGTGTGGTTTTGTGCCTTTGTTCCATTTTTTGAACAGCCAAAAGTCTTCAGTTCACATCAGAGTCATGAATGGAGATTTGCTATAACTATAGTCATATGCATATAATACATATAGATGGTAAAAAAAAATAAAGCTGCAGACATGAACTAAAAACCACAAAACCTTATTTTTAAAGTTAAAGTTATGATAGCTTTCCAAATACTTTCCAAACAGCTTTTCCAAATAACATATAAAATCAGATAATAATAATAATAATAATAATAAAACTACTAAAATATGTTCAAAAGTTTAGGGTCAGTAATTAAAAAATAATAATAATACTTTTATTTAGCTAGGACGCATCAAAAGTGACAGTAAAGACTTTTATTATGTTTTTTTTTCAAATAAATGCTGTTTTTTTCTATTAATCAAAGAGTCCTGAAAAATAAAATATATCACAGTTTCCACAAAAATATTGTGCAGCACAACTGTTTTCAATATTGATAATAATCAGAAATGTTTCTTGAGCAGCAAATAATCATATAAGAATGATTTCTGAAGATCATGTGACACTGAAGTACTGGAGTAATGATGATGAAAATACAGAATTGATCACAGAAATAAATAACAGTTTAACAGATATTTACATAGAAAACAGTTCTTTAAATATTTCACAATATTACTGTTTTCAATGCAGCCTTGGTGAGTAGAAAAGACTTCTTTCAAAACCATAAAATCTCAAACTTTTGAACAGTACTGTTGATTTCATAATAATAATAATAATTGTAATTTATTATATTAAAACATTGTAAAAAATTCTATTATACATCATTTAAAAATTCACCTGTGTCATTTTGTTCTTTTCTCATGGAATGAGGTTAATAATATCAACATTTATTTTGACCTGACCTGATTTTTAAATGCATACCACAGCTGTCAGTGAAGTACAAGTACATGAATAGCAGACATTTCTTTTTGCCCTTGAGATATGGCCTGAAGTTTTATTTTGCCTTCTTTTGGCATATCATTGCCCAAATTCCTGTCTTGTTAAGCAGTTGCTTAGTAACAGCGGAGCGACGTGGACGAGTGTAGCAGCGATTCTGCCACATGTGGACATTGTAAATCAATGAGGTGACAGCAGGAGGTCTTGCTCTGCAGCACACGTGTATCTATAACCTGTTGGTCGCAGCTCATGCTCCGGTGCGGAAACACGCTGAGAGCTTTAACAAACCGAGGGATGTGCAAAAAGACTAATGTTGGGACGGGTCACTTTATCATTAAACATCGCTTTAATCTGATGTGAAATCTCTGGTCACAGTTTCTTTTTAGCATCTTTAGAATAGTTCACCCAAAAATGAAAATTTGCTGCAAATGTGTTCACTCTCAAGTCACCCAAGACGTAGATGAGTTTGTTTCTTCATCAGATTTGGAGAAATGTACCATTGCATCACTGTCTCACCAATGGATGCTCTGCAGTGAATGGGTGCCGTCAGAATGAGAGTCCAAACAGCTGATAAAAACATCACAATAATCCACAAGTAATCCACTCCAATCCATCAATTAACAGCTTGAGAAGACAAAAGCTGAAACAAACCCATCAGTAAGATGCTTTTAACTAAAATATGAGTCCATCATCCATTATAATGCTTCCTCCAGTTAAAAAGTGGTCTGGTCTGAATCAGGAGAGAAATCTGCACAGATCAAGCACCGTTTACAAGCCAAAACAGCTCTAAACAAATATGTGGCTGGATTTTGATAGAGACAACAGGAGATGGACTTTTTCACTGGTGGAAGCGTTATTATGGATTATGGATTCATATTTTAGTTAAAAATGTCTTAATGATGGATTTGTTTCTTACAAACACACAGGTTCTGGCTTCTCAAGGCGTTAATTGATGGACTGGAGTGGTGTGGATAACTTGTGTGTTATCGTGATGTTTTTTATCAGCTGTTTGGACTCTCATTCTGACGGCACCCATTCACTGCAGAGCATCCATTGCGGAGACACTGATGCAATGCTACATTTCTTATCTTGAATGGCCTAAATTAACATTTTCTTTTTCAGGTGAATTACTCCATTAAAGTCATAAATGCCAATACATTCATGTTTTAAAGGATCACAACTGTCAAAACACAAGGGTTTATGTATGTACAGTATGTGGCAGAGTTGGTGATGCTACTTTAAGCAAGTTAGAAACACATCTAAAGAAAAAAAAAGCATCTAACTACATTGAAGCTATTATAATTGACATAAAAATAGCAGTATTCATCTGGTACAAAAACAATAAATATCTTTACAAGGGTGACAGCATGAAACATAAACACACAAAAAAAAAATAATCACCATATTTTATATAATTGAACAGAAAACTTAGTGCTAAACAGCAATAATTCTCCAAAGATATTTTTTCCATTAAAAAGTGCATGTGTAAAACGCCACAAAGGAAGAACACAAGGTGATGATTTAAGTAAACTAAGCAGTTTATCACAATTGAACCAAACTAATCAACCAAACTTCCCAATGGTGAGAGACATTTATAAATGAAAACCTGCATGTGTAATTCGATGTGACATAATGAAATGTAACCATGAAAAACAAACAAACAAAAAATAAAAACAAAAATCTGGTACTGTCACACTACTGATAAATGTAGTTAGCAGCTTCACTATTTTTAGTTAGTAACTCCCTGAAACCGGCATGTAGTGTTTGTAAAGGTCAGTAATGCATTACATTAATGCAAAATTTCTAGTGCAAACCAATATGTACAAACCCAACAGTTCACTTGTTTTCATTCACGCTGAATTAAATATGCCGTGTCTGACTGTGATCTATAGGTTGATGTTTCCAGAAGTGCTAGTGGAGATTGGTGGGCCAACAAAATCACTTTACGCCTTACAAGAACAGCAGAGAGAAAAGAAGGAAAGGCTGAAAAGAGAACTTTTCTTTGAGAATAACACCACTAATTCATATGCCTTTGAAACTGCTGTAAATAGGAAGAAATGCCTTGGAGAAAAGACAAAAAACTGTGCTCCAAACCCATATTGAGATGTTCACTATCAAAATAGGCAGCTGTCATCTTAGGCAACATCCGAACTGAAATGAAACACAACAGTGACAGACATGAAATGCTTCACAGGTAGAACTAGACTCAATTCATCCCAATTCCAATATGGTTTGATGTTAGCATGTTGCAAACAACGCAATACTTGGCTGAGAGCGTCCATTCTTGGCTGAGCTCTATGGGTCCAGGACAGTGAAATGGACCAAGAAGACAGATCCCAACCAGGACATTGCTTTTTTCAAAAGCTTCTCTCTGGCAGATGTTTCAAAGCAATCCAAACTGAGACCAACAGACACCAGCACAGCTTCTAACCCAAAGCTCAACCAGATCATCAACCGTTAAGCCCACATACTGAGCACATTTTCAACGTGACCAAGGTCATTTCTGCTACCTCACATATACTGGCAAATACAAAATGTTCTCATTCTAGTACTATACAGTTAACACACATAAATATTGAACAAAATGGTCCATTTTAATGCCATTTCAGAAAATGAAACATGAAAGAATTACTGAGTGCACCTTTATTGATATTTGCAATTGTGCCCCTTATACAGAATATTGGGTGTTATGCATAAATATACAATTAAACAACAATAGCCTTATTCAGCGGCCATGATTTAGCACAAATACATTTACTGTATAACCTAAATGTGATTTCCAATTACAATAAACAATAGTAAAGTCTGTCAGAGGAAGCAAGAGTCTCCTTATAAATGTATTGAAAATGAACTAAAAAAGGATAAAATTTGTGTTTTAATAAATTTATTAAAAATATGCTTAATTTAGATGTATATACTGTAAATAATAATAATAATAAACTTAAAAAAGCGTGAATAAAACCAACCAATCAGGATGCATATTCAAATGATGTCATTTGCTACAAAATGCAGCTGAAAAAAAGCTAAATTTGCCTCTAAACTGTGGTACATTTGTTTTGGCATTGCCCTTTTGTAAAAAAAAATGGCTGTGATTTTATTGTACAAAATATTGACAGTCATTTTGTTTTGTTTTGGAAATATGTATTATTTGATATCCTAGAAAATAGCAGAGAGAAGCACAGTCACGTCTTTTAGGAAGGAAATGGAGCATTATATTGATACTATTCGATTTTCTATGAAACAAAAGGCAATTAAAACGGTGAAAGTTTGTAAACGCTTTAATATTTTTAGATAAATCTTTATTAGTATACAGCCCCTCTAGTGTATAATTGTTTATATCATGTATAATGTTTGTTATATACATGTAACTTGTTCTTGTTAATAATAATAATAATAATAATAAATAAATAAATAAAGCAAAAATTGCCGCCTTCCTGTCATGTAACCAATCATTGTCCAGAAGGTAACCAATCTAGCCAATCAGCTTTCAGTATCGCTTTACTGCGTCATCAAGCCTGCTTGACAACAAGTGCAGAGAAACGTTCAACTTTTAAAATATCGTTGAAATGCAAATTATTAAAGGATCACAATACAAGACACACTAAACGACAGAGATTTATAAATGAAGGAGTGAAGGATGGGGTTTATTTTCACACAGGTGAGTAGATGTTACGTGGCTTTTGGTGTATTATCCTTATACTTTATAATATATAAAGCATAAGCAAAGTATTTGTTTTTATGGTAGCAAATTTGAACAAGTTGAAATAAACATTTCAGTAATTTACTATTCACTCCTTCAGTCAAATTCCTAGCACAACTCGAGCTCCGAACATCTTACAAATCCTTTTGGCTTGTTTTCAATTAGGACAAGGCCAAAGATGAATTCGTCTATCTATCTATCTATCTATCTATCTATCTATCTATCTATCTATCTATCTATCTATCTATCTATCTATCTATCTATCTATCTATCTATCTATCTATCTATCTATCTATCTATCTATCTATCTACGTATCTATCTATCTATCTATCTATCTGCAGTGGTGGCCAAAATTATTATAACACTAGTATTTTCAGCAGCTAAAAAATGGTTTGAAGTCAGTTATTTCTATCTTTTGCTGTAGTGTGTCAGAAGGAAATATCAGTTTACATTTCCAAACATTCATTTAGCCATTCATTGTAATAATCCAGAGAGATTTTTGTGCTCCACACAGAGATCGGATCTGATCATCATCAGTCTGTCTGGAGTCACATGAAGAAACAGAACAAACTGAGACTAAATCCAGAAGAACTGTGTCTCAAGACGCTTCAAGAAACCTCCTGCAAAGCTCCTGAGAAACTCTGCTCAAGAGCACCAAGGACAAAACCTGCTTTAAACACAAAGGACAGTCAAACCAAATGTTGATTTAATTTAGTTAATAGAAGTTAATTGATAAAGAAAATCTATTTATGACATTATTTTTGACAGCATCCTCATTTTACAGCATTTTTACACAAGTGCCTAAAACTTTTAACAGTACTTTGCAGGTAGCTTTCTTGAAGCGTCTTGAGACACAGTTCTTCTGGATTTAGTCTCAGTTTGTTCTGTTTCTTCATATGACTCCAGACAGACTGATGATGGTCAGATCAGACAAAAATCTCACTGGATTATTACAATTAATGGCTAAATGAACGTTTGGAAATGTAAACTGATATTTCCCACTGACACACTACTGCAAAAGATATAATAAGGTATAAATTTAAATTTAAATTGACCTGCAACAGGTATAATTTGTTAACTTTGTTGTTAACAAAGGCCCACTGCATTGCCTTGTGGTAGAACTAGTCATTAGTTAATATCACTCTTAATAATTCTTCTGAGTATGATTTTGAGAGGTGAAAAATAATAACTATATAAAATATAATTAATATATAATATATGAAATTATATACAGGTGCATCTCAACAAATTAGAATACTTCATAAGACAAATAAAAAATATATTTTTAGTGAATTGTTGGCCTTCTGGAAAGTATGTTCATTTACTGTATATGTACTCAATACTTGGTAGGGGCTCCTTTTGCTTTAATTACTGCCTCAATTCGGCGTGGCATGGAGGTGATCAGTTTGTGGCACTGCTGAGGTGGTATGGAAGCCCAGGTTTCTTTGACAGTGGCCTTCGGGTCATCTGCATTGTTGGGTCTGGTGTCTCTCATCTTCCTCTTGACAATACCCCATAGATTCTCTATGGGGTTCAGGTCTTGTGAGTTTGCTGGCCAATCAAGCACAGTAACACCATGGTCATTGAACCAGCTTTTGGTACCTTTGGCAGTGTGGGCAGGTGCCAAGTCCTGCTGGAAAATGAAATCAGCATCTCCATAAAGCTTGTCAGCAGAAGGAAGCATGAAGTGCTCTAAAATTTCCTGGTAGATGGCTGCGTTGACTGTGGACTTCAGAAAACACAGTGGACCAACACCAGCAGATGACATGGCAGCCCAAATCATCACTGACTGTGGAAACTTCACACTGGACTTCAAGCAACATAGATTCTGTGCCTCTCCACTCTTCCTCCAGACTCTGGGACCTTGATTTCCAAATGAAATGCAAAATTTACTTTCATCTGAAAAGAGGACTTTGGACCACTGAGCAACAGTCCAGTTCTTTTTCTCCACAGCCCAGGTAAGATGCTTCTGACATTGTCTCTGGTTCAGAAGTGGCTTGGTAGCCCTTTTCCTGAATACGTCTGAGCGTGGTGACTCTTGATGCACTGACTCCAGCTTCAGTCCACTCCTTGTGAAGTTCTCACAAGTGTTTGAATCAGCTTTGCTTGACTGTATTCTCAAGCTTGCGGTCATTCCTGTTGCTTGTGCACATTTTCCTACCCAAATTCTTCCTTCCAGTCAACTTTGCATTTAATATGCTTTGATACAGCACTCTGTAAACAGCCACACCTTTCAGTAATGACCCTCTGTGACTTACCCTCTTTGTGGAGGGTGTCAATGTTCGTCTTCTGGATCATTGCCAAGTCAGCAGTCTTCTCCATTATTGTGGTTTCAAAGAACAAGAGATACCCGGAATTTATACTGTATGGATGGTCATTTATTGAAACTCAAATGTAAATATTCTAATATTTTGAGATACTGATTTTTGACTTTCATGAGCTGTAAGCTCTAATCATCAAAATTAAAACAAAAAAAAACTTTTGAAATGTTTTACTTTACATGTAATGAATCTAAAATATATGAAAGTTTCACTTTTTGAAATAAGTTACAAGAAAAAAATAACTTTTTCACGATTGAGATTCACCTGTATAATGCATAAAATTATAATCTGATTGACCAAAAATGGTCTAAAGTTTCTTGATGGCACACTTAAAATTGTCTATTGCATTGCATTTTTATTTCAGGTCATACTAAATGCACTTTAAAGCATGCATTTCGGAAAAATTGGGATGTGATTTATCTGAGAATCATGCTGCTCTTTTCTGCCTATCAGTGAAGTGTCATTACTTATCATTTCATTCAATCTTTTGTGCAATTTCCTCAAGAGAAAGTCTCTCCTTACTGCAATAATGTTGAAAGAAAAAATAAAGGTAAATGTATAAAGCACAAGAGAGGGAGATTGCCTTGGGTAATGACGCTTAAATGGTGCTAAAGGTCTCTGTAACATTTCACTATCCCTGACACAAATGTGCAGAGGGCAGAAGATTAAATATGTTGTTTTATAAGAAATGTAGGTGGATGTTGAGCTTGTAAAGCAGGAGTTTATATTCCGTATCAGATGCCTGAGGGGAGTTCAACTCATTTGGGAAATGTACACGGACTGTTCTTGAGTCAGGGTTAAACTGGAGCTGGTATAACAGCATGTGCTTCTTTACTAGCACATTGTTTCTGTTGAATCGGTTAATGAGAATCCAGGTAATCAGTGAATTGTCCAAAGTGTTTGCTGAGGCCAGCTTTTATATTACTATTGTGCATTAGGGATATAGGGTTCATTTTTAAAAGTAAAGGTTCTTTGTTAGGAACATCCATAGAGCTTTTCTATTGCTAAGGGTTCTTTAGTGAAAAAAAGGTTATTTAGCTTATTAAAATGCAGGGATGCATGATATTATCGGAACGTTATCGGAATTGGCTAAAACAGGCTTAAAATGTAAACATCGGCATAGGCCGATTTGGAAAAAAAAATGCCGACATGTCTCGCCGATAACACCTTTAGCTTCTGACCTTTACAATTTTTAAAATGAAAAAATTATATATACAGATTTATTCATTAATACATAATTTTTTTTTTCAAATGGATTATGAAAACTTAAGTACAAGGAGATCTAAAAGATTTGTGGAATTTTTACAGCTCTTTTCTGTTAATGTTAAATCTACAAATACAGTGTTAAGGTTTCACCTGCATCTGTCTGAAAAAAGAAAAAGAAACAGTGGAGACTGATTTTACTATAGATATTTTCAAAGCTTTCAACATACATTAAAATGTCTCATTAAAAAAATAACTTTAATAATGTTTATTAGTTCTAACAAATACGTTTTTGCTCAAAACTAACC
This sequence comes from Aspiorhynchus laticeps, assembly GCA_023376895.1. NCBI lineage: Eukaryota > Metazoa > Chordata > Actinopteri > Cypriniformes > Cyprinidae > Aspiorhynchus > Aspiorhynchus laticeps. The sequence continues at coordinate 4,021,189 of CM041797.1, read as the reverse complement.
AAAGTTAAAAAATAATTTGTTTATAATTTCTGCACAGGGGAGACATAGTGTTGTTTCAAAACAATAGGAAATATATATCGGCCAAAATGATTAGAAAAATATCAGCATATTGGCAAAAATCTAATATCTAAATATATAAATCTAATATAAACAATCCCTTTATTTTATTTAATTTGGAACTTTTTTTTAGAGTGTTATGTTGAAGCCTTAAAGTGTATTTTGTGGATTTGGTATTTGGTATGTTGTATAAAAAAGGTGGCAGGTGATAAATAAATGAAGAACATACTGTAAGAAGCAGTCAAAGCTAACACTGTTCATTGTATACAAAGGCTATTAAGAAACAAGAGGTAAAATACAGACAGTATTTTTTTGTGTTTTTTTGTAGTGCCTGTGGCTTTTAGCTGCTTCTTGAAAGTCGTGATGGTCTCAGAAGATCAGACAGAGGTTGGCAGATCTTTCCACCAGAGATGAGCAGAGAGAGTGAAGGTTTTGGAAAGCAACTTTGTACCTCATTGTGAAGGAGTAACGATGCAAGACCGTGACTGGCGGGAAGGATCATACACTCATAGGAGAGTATTGAGGTAGGTGGGTGCCGTTCCAGTGGCAGCGTCAAAGCCTTAAATCTGATAATGGCAGCTACTGGGAGCCAGTGGAGTGAGATCAGGAGAAGTTTGACGTAGTCTTCTTTGGCTCATTGAAGACTAGATGCACATTCATCATATGCTGAGTAGGGGTCTTGAAAAGAGCTTGGATGGTAGATCTGGCAAACACTTTTCATCAGCCAGATGTTTAGTGATTGTTTAATCTAAGGGAATAGCATCAAACTGAATGAAATATCTGGCCTACGAATTATCCTGAAAAAAACATCAAGATATTTAAAGCACAAGGGAAAAGCACTTAATTGCACAATACGCAGTTGCTATAATCTGAATCAGTAGTACTTGTATTGTAATTATGTAAATTGCATTATGTTGTCAAGGTAATGATTGTTTCAGGGTACAAATATTCAGCATAAACATCTCGCTGATGCTGAGTGCTCATCGGGGGAGCTAACAATGCACTTTGCATTTAACAGTAAAATATACCCAAGTGTGCTAGCATCTCTATAGTGAAACAAATGTATGCACAAACATACAAGGGGTCCATTAGCAACATGAACAGAGTGAGAATCTAAAAATGTTTGAGTGAAGAGTAGCTGAATGTGTATGACATTGTTAAACCGTATAATTTTAGGATGTTTTCTGCATCGTCCCCATCCGTAGATTCAATGCAGCCCGCAGCGACGGCAAGTGTTCTAAAACAGTGGGAGGCTTTTGAATGTGCAATAACAATGTGGGAAACAGTGGCGTAATTTGTGCTTGTTTACCGAGTTTGGGGCATGACGGATGCGTTTGCTTGGTGACAATTGACCTTGGGAACAGATGGCCAATCCAGCTACAACTTTCTGTCATTTTTCTCTCTGTTTCCCTCTTTGCCTCTTCGCATTCATACAGCAATTAGTACCAAAGGGAGACCGTGCTTTAGGGAGACATTAGCATTTATAATGCATGAGCCTGGAGGAAGATCGCTCCATAGATCATTCTCCTTATTAGCACTTCATTTTTGGTTGCCAGACCTCCAATGGCCAATCAAAGCTTGAGGGTTAGGCAGACTTGGAGAGTGATGGATACTGGTGGGATATACAATAAAAAGATTACATTAAAACATAGTGTGTCTGTAAATTGTAAACTAGGCAAGGCAAGGCAAGTTTATTTATATAGCACATTTCATACACAATGGTAATTCAAAGTGCTTTACATGAAAGGAAGTAAAATAATCATTAAAAAATTATCACAACAATAAAACCAAATATTTAAAAACGTTTAAAATGATTAAAACATTTATTTAAAATGAATTTAGAACAGTTAGAAATAAAAATGTTTATACATAAAATACAGTGCAGTCAGTTGGGACGTAGCACAGTGCTCATTCAACAAATGCACAGCTAAACAGATGAGTTTTGAGTCTAGATTTAAATGTGGCTAATGTTTTAGCACATCTGATCTCTTCTGGAAGCTGGTTCCAGCTGCGGGCGGCATAATAGCTAAAAGCAGACTCCCCTTGTTTTGTGTGAACCCTTGGTATTTCTAACTGACTCGATCCTAATGATCTGAGTGGTCTGTTAGGTTTATATTCAGTGAGCATATCTGCAATGTATTTAGGTCCTAGGCCATTGAGTGACTTATAAACGAGTAAAAGTACTTTAAAATCAATCCTAAATGTAACTGGAAGCCAGTGTAAGGACCTGAGGACTGGTGTGATATGCTCAGATTTTCTGGTTCTAGTCAGAATCCTGGCAGCAGCGTTCTGGATGAGCTGCAGCTGTCTAATGTGAGGAGACCATTACAATAATCCACCCTGCTGGTGATAAAGCCATGAACAAGTTTCTCCAAGTCTTGACAATTTTAATATTTTGTTTAATTTAGTTTGATTGCATTCGTTAGTATCTGTAGTTATTTTGTTTTATTTATTTATGTAAAAAAAAAAATTGGAATACATTTCTATAGTAAACCTCCCATCTTTCTTTATTACACATTTGCATGTGATGCAAGACAAAAACAGTAAATATTTTTACACAGAAAATGTTCTGTCTTTCTACTTTGTTTTTGAAGTATTTGAAACTTTAAAAACTTTACAAAATCATGAATAAATAAAGTAATGGAAAGTAAAAAAAAAATCCCACTTACATGTGTGAATATATTTACCTACCAAAATTACCATGTCCACAAAGTCAGAAAACACAAGGATCAATCTCAAATTCAAATCTTTTCTTTAAAAATGTCCCCACTCCCATCTCTGGTATTTTATGAGTGTAAAGTAAGTTGCATTTTAGCATCCTGGGACCAGAATTTACAAAATATAAAAATAAAAACTTAACTGGAATATTTAGTATTCCCAAAAATTCTTCTTGAGAATTTTCTTATTCAGCGCATACAGTATAAATGTGCCCATAGGGTGTGTTTACATACAGGACACTTTCACCCTATAGAGAGGGAAAGACTGCACACAAATGAATGAGTACTTTTGAAGGCTCTAAAACCACAGTCCATTAAAAAAGCAAAGCCAAGCATCCTTCAAGCTGGTCATGATGAAAATAGTGTGTATGCTAATTAGTATTATTATGGTAATCTGCAGGCAAACCAAAAAGACAAAGCTTAAAGTGTTTACATTGAGGTTATCATTCAATCTGATACACACTGACTTTTTCTTATTAAGAAAAAAAAGATGTTCTTGAACATATTTGAAAACTTTCAGTTTTTTCAAGAATTGCACTTAAGAATTTTTTTGGAATTTATCTTAAGAAATGATTCTTATTTCTTAAGATTTTCGTGAATCCGGCCCCTGAATGGTCACCTGCACTGCAGGGTGTTTTAATGTATGGCAGAGACCTTGCAGCATCAGTTAGTTTCATGAAGCTAACTGTGAAGTGAAGAGAAAACGATTGAAAACAATCAAACATGTTCCCACCGCTTTACACTGCAAGGTCAATTGGCAACTCGAGAACAAGCTGAGAGTCATCAAACATGTTATACAGTCAACTGTTCAACAAGATTAAAAGCTTTAAAAAAGCACTTCATGGGTTTTGAGTCTCGGTGGTCGTTGTAACAACTTCATAGATGCACTGAACTATCTATCATTACATCGATTAACTGAGACCCCATAAGTGGAAGCAGCATTCTGGAGAGCTGTGGTGTTATTTTCAAGCGTACAGTAAAATCTTTGCCCTTGAAATGGTCAGTTGTAGTATCTTGTCAATCAGTTTCATTATGCTTGGCACAATTTGTTCATTTATTTTTGGATTTATTTAATGTTTTTGTTTTAAACAGGAATGCTCTGCATAAATGAACCAAACCAATCACATTGCACATACTTGATTTGATGCAAACAGACAAAATATACACAAACATGAAGGATTGCAACTGATTTTTTGCAATTCAATATATACTTCAGTCATTTTCTGTACCGTTGTTTCTGATTTGAGTACATACTTTGCAATGCGTCATGAAAGTGGACGGTTTTCTGCTTCGCTCTTTTGCTGTGATTAGTGTTTCCTTCTGATTGGTGGATCTCTCTTCAGGATTATGGTTGTCATTCTTCATTGGAAATTCATTGATTAACTTTGCGGTATAGTGAAGGAAATGTACTTATCTCATGAATATTAATTATGCAACATGTCATTTGGCCTGTAATCGTAATTGATTTGCTAAAAAGCAGACAAGGGTAAGCAGGCGCTACCTAGTAGGATTACCGCTTACTGGGTAAACCAATTAGAATGGTTGCTGCTTATTGTACCTTTAAATGTTCAAGATGAATAAGCTTCTCTGTTTCTTTCTTTTCGAAGCCTCTGCTGGCATATGGGCAAAAAGGCATAATTGCTTTTAAATCAGAATAATTCCTAAGCCAATAGACCTGCATGTCCCTCGCTGTGCTGCTTATATTGGAAACCCATTAGAATACAATGAGAGCAGCACAAAACCCCAGATCATGTTTTATAATGCTCTTCAATTTGGTCTCACAGTTGGTTCAGTCGTTCGGTGGCTCAAGTAACTCATGTGCAGCCCAGGCAATATTTGCAGAGAGCACGCTGAGGCCTCTTGACAAGTCGAATGAGATTGGAAAAGTTTGAGAGAGAAAGTTTGAGCCGCCCCGTGGTTCCTGAGCTGATTTTGTGGATAATGAAACACCTAAGCAGGTCATACAGTCGTCAAACACTCGGTCATCAAGCAACCGTGTGTCCCTCTGCATCCTAATAATTACATGCAGTGGGTCCAGAAGTCTGAGACCTCCAAATAAGATGCAGATTTGTTGGGATATTATATTGTATGGTGTGATATTTGCTGTTTAAGACAATAGTAGACATTTTTGTTAATTTAACCCTTCTCTTCTCTTCTCTTCTCTTCTCTTCTCTTCTCTTCTCTTCTCTTCTCTTCTCTTCTCTTCTCTTCTCTTCTCTTCTCTTCTCTTCTCTTCTCTTCTCTTCTCTTCTCCCTACTTTGTTACACTAGCCACTTATGGTTTTTCTGGGCAAAAAAATGACCAGCCTTTTAAAAATTGCTTATAAAATTATTATGCTATACTATTACCAAATGTATGTATTTAATATTTTTTATCAACTTGTTTTCTTTCAATTAGCACAGGTTTTGTTACTTTTTGGAACTGATTGATCCCAGGCCTCACTGATCTGAGGCTTATGCAACTTATGCACCAAAATTCTATATAAATAATGTGTTTTCACTCAAAAACTGTGGTGCTTAAGCTGACAAAAAGATTGTAAATACAGGTTGATATAAAGATTGAATCCAAGATTTGGTGATAATAAAGCGTAACGAGAGTTTTACAAGCAATTTTTTAAAGGTTGGTCATTTTTGACCCAGGAACAACAAATTAAGTAAAGGATTTTCAGCACAACTGAGATTTTATTTATTTATTTTTTATTACATTTTTAAATTATTAGATGAAAACTGGGTGACTGAGTGAAGACCATTTACTCTTTTCTCTATTAAAAATGTAAGTCTTATAAGCCATTGTAAAAACTATTTGTTGTGTGAGTGAACTACGGTAGTTCCTCATTGTTTGTGGTGGCTAGTATTTTGGAGCTTGGACATGAGTATTTCTTGAAAAATTAATTCATAACTTGTCTGCAAAAACCCCCCCAGCATTTTAACACATCCTGATCAGTTAGCACGTCTGAAGGGACTGCAGTGGTTCTTGGCTGTGTTTGCTGCCTGTCTCTCAGCGTTATATCAGCCACGTTTCAGTGAAATGAGCATAATTAAAGCAGACAGAACAAATGGCTATTATTTCAACACCAGTGGATCATTTCCCCTGAATGCAAGAACTGAGAGATAATTAACAGAAAAATATGCTCAATTACTTGCTCATTGTCTCTGTCTATGAAATGTATGCATGTTCCATTTTGGTAATGTGTATGTGAACTTTGCCATTGCTGACATTTTAAATTGATATTTTATGTATCATATGCTTGAAAGTTAAAGGGTTGATTCAGCCCAAAATAAACATTGTTATAATGTAGCTGCATTTTGCTATAAACTACTTTTATAGTGTTTCTCTGTCCTCTTTAGTTTGTGTTTTTGTTGTGTAGAAAAGAGTGTCATTAGATTCTGCTGAACATCGCCTCGGGAGAAATAAAGTTATATGACGATGAGTTTAGATGACAGCATATTCATTTTTGCCTGAACTATTCCTTTATCTACTACAACACATTATGCAATTGGAGATCTTTGCGTCACATGTGATTATAGCTGCGGTTGAAACTGAAAGACAGATAAAGCAAAGCATGTAAAAGGAAAATGAGAAGAGACGACTCTTCCAAAATAGAAAATGTTCTTTAATATTTTCACTCTGATCTGAGATGGGTTTCGTCTCTTATCATGCGCATAAAGCAGAATATTCAGCTCGGTTGCTCTTCTGCTCTCACCCTTCATCTGGAGCTTTAAACACCTCGCTCTCAGATCTGCTGCTGTCGCCTGTTACTGATCTAATTACAGCTTTATATCAGAGATCTCTCAAAACTGTGCTATTGATGTGCATCAGAACAGTGTTTTCTTGTGCACAATAACCATCAGGGGACAAACTCACAAGGACACTTTTTTATATATTTGTTTTCTACGGGACATGATGCATAACTCAATGTACTGAGCTGTCTATTTAGACAGCATTTCAAAGGAATCATTGGCACAACAGAGCTGGTTTTTATACAGTAGTCAACATTTGAATTGGATAAAAAAAAGTTCATCAAAGTTGTCCTAGGACAAGAGCACATTTTGGTTTTAGGACAACTTTGATGAAAGGTTTTGCTTCACTTCAATTGTTGACTAGTATGGTTAACTAAACTAAAACCTTAAAAATGTTAAAAGTAAAAATATAAACTAAAATAAATATTAAATAAAATGCTGAATATTATATATTTTTTTGGAACATTGCAAAATATGTTCCTTGCAGATTTTTTTTTCTTACATATTTACTGTATGTACATGTATTTTCTCAGATTGAAATAAGTGCAAAATATATATTTTCAAATGCTTTTTAAAATATTTTAAAAAATATAAAAAAAATGCCAATATATTGGTAGAAAATATTGATGTAAATCTATTTTAAAAATGTATGTTAACAAATATGCATATATTTTTTGCCTTTTTGTATATTTTGAAATATCTAAAATGTATTTATAATAAATGTAATAAATATTATTATTTATTTTATTAAAATGTTTTGTCCTGCTGCATGGCAGGGCAGCTCAGGTTCTGGAATGGAGCCGAAGGCTTGAAACCTACCCTACGTGTGTAGTGTATGTAAATGCATAAACGACTAGCTACACGAGGTCAGGTTCATACACCTTTGTGTTTAAAAATTTTAGAATGCATTGCACTTCAAAATGCTTTTGGATTTTCAGCAATGCCATCTGCATTTGTGTTTTTTGTAGAGTATTTTTCCAGCCTATGAGTCCTACATGCAAGCTCAAACCTTAAGCTATTTGAAATCTACACGAGTGTGAAAATAACCTGTCTGTGTGCCTGCCTGTCTCTCTCTCTCTCACACACACACACACACACACACACACACACACACACACACACACACACATCTTTCATCAAATGAAATTCAGCCAGTGAGTGGGAAGAAATGCACACATCTTCTCATACCGGCTCTCAGCTCGGTCCAGACGTGCCACTCCGTCAAAGTAATTGCGGCATTCTGCTTTTCTGCTAATGAGGAGGTAAAATATGATCAGCCATTGGAAGCGGTTATTTGTGGCCTCTCTCTCTTTCTCTCTTTCTCTCTCTCAATCTACCTCCACACATCCGTTTGTAATTATTCCTCAGAGACACTCTCACCTGCGCCGGCTTTAATCCCACACAGGGGCAGCAGGGGAATTAAAGTTTAACTGCTATCTCTTCTCTTGTGTGTGTGGTGAGAGAGAGAAGAACTGGGTCCATGTGATGAGTGTGTGTGTGTGAGTGTGTGGAGAGAATTCACCAAACAATTGTGGAGATATATGCGGTATTGCAACTCAAAAAACATGCAATCTAATTCAGCCAGGTACTAAATATGCTGCTATAGTGCTGTGCTGTGAGTTTTTCAGTTAAAACACACCAACTTTCCATGTAATGTAGACTTGTTATGGATTGCAGTTATTCACAAAATCCAGGGCTATTTGCCTGCTGCAATTACTCTCATCCAATTCAAATTTAGAAGAGATGTTTACATTTTCTATTGATCATGTTATTTGGTGGTTATGAATGGTAATATACACATGGTGACTAATATTAGTTTGGTCAAAAATGGCAAAACAAATGGAACTGTTGGCATTCATGTTTGTTGTTTACAGCAGAAATATTGTGGTTAATGCAGTCAATCATCACAGGTCAAGACAGTATAAGCGCTTACACCAGGGGTCATCAAACTTGTTCCTGGAGGGCCGGTGTCCTGCAGAGTTTAGCTCCAACTTGTCTCAACACACCTGCCTGGAAGTTTCAAGTATACCTGTTAAGACTTTGATTAGCTGCTTCATGTGTGTTTGATTAGGGTTGGAACTAAACTCTGCAGGACACCGGCCCTCCAGGACCGAACTTGGTGACCCCTGGCTTACACTCTTAAAAGAAAAGGTTCCCAGAACGATTTTTTTTTCCAGCAGTGCAAGAGAAACTTTTTGGGTTCCCCAAAGAACCTTTCAGTAAACAGTTCTTAAAAGAATCAAGTTTTTCTTAGTTTGAAGATGGTTTTTCCACCATGTAGAACCTTTTATGCAATGGAAAGTTTTCAAGGTTCCAAAAGATGTTTTTGCAGCAGTGCTGTTAAAAATAAAGGTTCTTAATTAGCGTTAATGTTTCCAAGAATCTTTCATTCCACAAAAGCTTCTTTTGAAACCTATATTTTTGAATATCACAGAAGAACAATTTTGGGTTCTCCGGTGATCAGTTCTTAAAATAACTATTTCTTCTTGGTGTTAAAACCATTTTAATAATCTGTAGAACGTTTTTCCACTATTAAGATCCTTGCAATAGAAAGGTTCCTTGCATGTTAAAGGAATAAAGAACCTTTATTTTTAAGAGTGCATAGAATGAGAACTTGGGGGATTCAATCCCATAAATAAATATGGTTATCACTTCCAAAACTTATTTGTATGTGGCCCATATAGCTCCAGCAAATGTGTTTATCTTACTATTTCCTGGAGTCAGTTTAGTATTTAATGTTCCTGCTGGGTGTTTTGTTACTTATTGTGATTGTCTAATTAATCACTGTTTGACTTCATGTTATCTCTGAACGCCAGAGAGTTTAAAATCCACTTTCTGGGGTTTGCGGGAGTAGATTATCATTACATGATGTGTGATGCATTTACATTTACATTTACATTTATGCATTTAGCAGACGCTTTTATCCAAAGCGACTTACATTGCATTCAAGTTACAGTTTTACATTTGATCAGCTCTTGCTTTCCCTGGGAATCGAACCCATGATCTTGGCGTTGCTAGCGCCATGCTCTACCAGTTGAGCTACAGGAAAGCTATGATGCATGAGTTTCCTAGTAAAAAAGTATTCAGAAACTTAATTTGCATGCTTTCCTTTGCATTAGATAATAACATTTCAAAGCAACCGTCATTTAGTGTAAAAGAAAAGACACACTTTTAAAGAAAAGCATGAGGTTTGTATGGTTTGAAGTGGTAAAACGTTAGATCTAATGTTGAAAATGAAGACAGAACGTATTGTGGCACTTTGTAGTTGTCAAATGTTAGTTGAACATGCTCATAGTCAATGTGAACGAATCCCCCCCATGGTTATTTTTGTTAGGACACCTGAATAAAACCTCCTAAACAAACCAGCAGCCGGATCAGTTTAGTTGATATGAGAGTGCTTTTCTGATAAAAGTTTGTTGAGGGGAACTTTTTTTTCTCAGAAATGTTGGAATGAAACCAAACGATCAGCTTGAGGCTTTAAAATGAGACGAAGGAAGCGTTTGCGTTTCTCCGTTCCTTTAATGTGATATCAGGATGTCTGTGTTCCCCAATGAGTCACCAGAATATTGAGATTCATATCAACAATTCTGAAGAGTTTCCTTGGCTTATGAAACCAACTAAAGAGGCTCAGAAGACTTCCTCGTCATTGTTGTCTTTAACAAAAGTGCATCACAGTTTCTTTTCGTTTAACATTATTTCATTTAATAATTATTTGGTTTATTAGCATTTAATTATATTAAAAAAGAAAAAAAATCGTTTGGTTTTTCTTTCTTAGGGAATTTAGGTGAAACATCTGAGATATTTAAAACACATGGAATGCATTATTATGGATTATGGATTTATGGATATTTTGGCCAGAAGCAATGGTTTGAAGTTAGAAACACCTTAATAATGAGTTTGTTTCTTACAAACACACAGCTTTTGTCTTCTCAAGATGTTAACTGATGGACTGGAGTGGTGTGGATTACTTGTGGATTATTGTGATGTTTTTATCAGCTGTTTGGACTCTCATTCTGACGGCACCCATTCACTGCAGAGCATCCATTGGTGAGCAAGTGATGCAATGCTACATTTCTCCAAATCTGATGAAGAAACAAAATCATCTACATCTTGGATGGCCTGAGGACGAGTTATTTTTGGCTGAACTATTCCTTTAAGTCTTATGAGTTATGAAACAGCAGTACAAAGTTCCTCAGCTTTGAGCCCTTCTGAAACCAATGGGACCTGGGGGCTGTTTCATAAAACAAGTTTACCAAACAAGCCAGGCTTATTTCAGTTAGTCTGACTTATTTTGAACCAAATCAACTGAGTCAGACTAAGTGAGATAAACCTGGCTTATTTGGTGAACTTGTTTTATGAAACAGGCCCCTTAAAGGGATAGTTCACCCAAAAATGAAAATTCTGTCATTTACTCACCCTCAAGTAGTTCCAAACCCGTATGAATGTCTTTGTTCTGAACACAAAGGAAGATATTCTGAAGAATGTGGGAAACAGAGCAGTTCTGGGGCACCATTGACTTCCATAGTATTTTTTTTCCTACTATGGAAGTTAATGGTGCCCCAAAACAGCCTGGTTACAAACTTTCTTCAAAATATCTTCCTTTGTGTTTGGAAGAACAAAGAAATTCATACAGGTTTGGAACTACTTGAGGGTAAGTAAATGATGACAGAAATTTCATTTTTGGGTGAACCTTTAATGGTTATGTTGGTCTTGTACTGGCACAAGTTGGATATTATTACATTTTAATAGCTTGGCAGCAGAGGTGACAGAGCCTAAAGTAATAAAACACTAACCCACGGTTTCACAGACAAGGCTTAAGACTAGTCCTAGACTAAAATGTAAGTCTGAGCTGTTTCAGCTGAAAGAAACTTGCTCTGACTGATCTTAAAATATATCAATGCCTTTCTTTTGTCTCAAGATGCACACCAGTAATGTTTTTTCTAAGGCATATTTATAAAAATTCATTAATTGTCCTAATTGAACTATGGCCTAATCCTGGCTTAGTCTAAGCCCTGTCTGTGAAACCAGACCAAAATATATACATTAAGTGCAAGTACCGTATATCTAGTCTTTTTACTAACATAAAGGCACTAAATATATACAGTAACCAGCAGATGGTTGTAACTTCTGCTCTGTTGCTTTTCAAGAAGGAATCATGTGTTGATATGTAAAACTCAAATATGGAGTGTCACTTTATTATCTATTAATCATTTACAGCAGGTTTCTTTTTATACACGAGGAGCGTATAATGCGCGTTCTCGCTGATTGGTCCCAAGAGCTTCTTCTCATTAAAGTTGGTCTCATAATTATTCACAGATATAGTCACGTTGCCTGCAAGTTTGCATTGTTGGCAAAGTGTTCTTGTGCACTTTTAATTAATGAAGTTTTTCCCCATCGAATGTGTTTTCATTTCTTTAATTTGCTAATAACTTTTTTTCCATAATTTAAGAAAATAAATTGCTGGAGATCCTAATTATGTGACCTATTCATCAGAGGAAGATTAAAAAAATTCAACTAAACAAATTAGAGGAGGACAGAAAATTGTGTCTTTCTGTCCAGGAAATTAAAATGGGCTGGCTAATTTCTAATCATCATCTTGAAATATGAAAGCAGACAGCAGTTTCAGTGGGTCCATTGAGCGGAAATAAAGCAAGCGGCGGCTCTTTAAATGCTCACATTTGTAGGGAACAGGACAGACATCTGTCCTTGTCCATATGAAGTTAGATAGTGAGAGGCATTTCAAATTACTTGCATATGAATATGTCACTGTATCCAATGTTAAATGCATTATTGACCTCGAACCTGTTGCCATGAGATGCATTTAACCTCTTTGGCTACATAATGTACATTTAATGAGAACATGCAAATGATTTAGAGAAGCACATTTGACCAATGTCATCTGTCTGATTTTGATAGATATTAGCATTTTTTTTAAACGACATGAAAAACAGCACAGTAATGGGTAGATTTTAAATCATATTGTATGCACTATTTGTTATTGAAATATCATTAATGCAAACCTTCAAATGCTTCCATAGTTTGATATCATTGATAAGATCATATTTAGTACGTAATGTGCACTGATGCCTGATGCTTTTACTGTTTAAAGTTTATTTACAGAGTCTTAGCTCTTTTGAGTGTGTACATATTATTGATAGTGTTTGTAAAATATGTAAACCCCAAAATCTAAATCGTAAGCATCGTAATACAGTAATCTAAAAATCATACTGTCCAGATTTCTAATTAAATCACCATAAATTATTAACAAATACTAACATGATGTATACACTTGGAAAAATTAATTCACTTAAAATGAGCTATAGGAACACAAATGGTAATATTTATTACAGCTTAATTTTGTTGTGTTCTGTCCATTTAAACATTAAATTGAAGTTTTCTTAGTCCATTTGTGTTGGGACTAAATTAATAATATTTGCATTCACTGAAACTGCATGGGTAGATTTGTAGTTCCCAGCATGCATTGCATAGGACTGAATTAAGAGACATTGTTATTGCATGCATTTTTTGAGTAAAAGGAAAGACCCATTAGTGTGTATTGTTCATTAAATTTGATGTTTAATTTTTAATATTTAAATTTGTATTATTTTTATTTTATTATTATTTTTAACATACATAGAAAAACTCAATTAAATAATAATAAAAAACATTTATAAATATGTACTTACTAATTGTACTGAACTTAGTTGTGTATTTTACTCAAGCCCATCTGTGAAAAAAAATTGCTTAATGCATTTGTAGTGTGCTTTACAAATGTAAATTAAATTCAATGCAGAAAATTAAATTACGTTTTTTTTTGCATTTTGCATTTGACACAAAAATGTGTTTAATTGTCGTCATGTCAAAATGCAATAAATAAAATAAACAAGTAAATAAAAAAATCTTGAAAATGAAGCTTACTTTTAGCACCATTAAGCAAAATCTTTTTTCTTTTGACTTTAGGGTGATATATGAGCTGAACAGCTCGTCGGTTTGGGTGAGATTCGCTCAGTCGTTCTGTATTCTAATTGCATAACACTGTGCATTCATCAGTCCCCGACCCTGCCAAGCTCTGCAGAGCCGCTCTGGAGTCTGATAGCACATGTGAGGGAGCCGCTGTGATGGACTTCTGTGTATTGTTTGTAGTAAGAGAGCCGCCTCGGGCCCGACAGGTCTCTTTCCTTCAGAGCTGCTGTTCTGACATGCTTCCTGCTGTCATTGAAGACGCAGGAGAATCACATACAAGCCCTCGCTGTCCTGCACAGTTACAGATCACATGCACAGGCACTGCTGATAGTCAAAGAGCATTCAGAATCGGCCCAACAGGAGAAACACAAAAACTGACAAGCGCTCGCTCAGCCTCATGAATTCAAACCAGGACTCGTGTTAGTTTTATTCCAGGAGCGGTTTATAATGTTCTGGTGAGCCGGCAAAACCCTGACGCAATGAGCAATGAAGTAAAGCTGAAAGGTAAACACACCAAAAAGTGAAAATCTCCATGGATATCAAGAAAATTTTTAGTTTGAGTCCTGCAATGCTGACTTTTGTGTTTGGCTGTTAAAAATTCAGCCTTTTTTAAAGCTGTTTCTGTACAGATTCTAAGGGAATGGTTTTAGCCCATTGCTATGCAGTGTCTAGGATGTTGTGGTTGGTTGCCAAGGCTATAGTCTTGTTAATGTGTTCTGAATGTTTTTTTTTTATGCATCACCATATGGTTGCTAGGCTGTGGTGACAGGTTGCCAGGGCATTGTTATCCAGCTGTTATAGGTGGTTTTAAGCACATTACTGTATGGTTGGTATGATGCTGGGTTTTTTGCATTAATATGCGGTTGCTAAGCTTGTTGCTGTGCAGTGTCTAAAATTTTGTAGCTGGTTGCCAATGTTGCTATGGACCTTTTTCACACTTCTGGGTTTCTCAGCAGCGGAAGTCGTCATAGTTGGGTTGACTTCAAGAGCAGGGAAAGGGAGAGTACCACAAATATATTTTTTTGCATTCCCATTTGCTCAAATAGCAAAAGAAAACTCCACGATAGTGTTTTCATGACTTTCAAAAAAAGGAAAAAAATTGAGAGAGACTGATAACGGTAGTCAGAAGAGAGAACGATGTCAAATTTACTGTCCATCCCATAAACGCTGCATTAGAAACACCCTCGCATTAGCGTTTACTAGGTTTTTTTTGTAATTTGATGCAAAGGTGATATAATACAAAGTATAGTGTTATAAATGTACATACATTTTTTTAAAAATCAAAGTATAAAAAACTTTCAAAGGATTTACGATGCTGATAACCGGTAAACGCGTCACCACAGTCCTGTGAAAAGGGTGCATTAATTGTTCTGAATGTTATGTTTTTAGTGTGCTATACAGTGTCTGTTATGGGCAGTGCTGGGTAGTAAGTGATTACATGTAATCTGGATTATGTAATCAGATTCCAGAAATTAAGTTCTTGTAATTGGATTATATTACATTTTAAAATGCTTGTAATCAGATTACAGTTACTTTTGGTTACACTTAATTTTGTCCTTGTTACAGTGTAAGTATACATTTAAGTACTGAGTAATATTAATTAACTACATATATTATGTGGTTAGGACTAGGGTTTGGTTTAGGGTTACTTGCATGTAATTATGCATAATTTATTGTGATTATAATAGTAAGCACATGTAACATGTAACAAGGACAACGTAAAATAAAGTGTTACCTTTTTTATTGATTATTTGATTACATGTGCACACAATGGCAGTAAATGTCAAATGTTTTGATTCGTTTTTATTTTTAATATAATATTTCATGTGAGGTACTGTAATCAGCTTAATTTTACATTTCTATCATTTAACTAATTAGTTGCTTTCCATCAACTCAAAACCTTTGCAGCTCAATTATTAACCCCAGTTTGGGAAACCCTAGCATGCATACTGTAATGTTTAATACGATTCATGATGTTGATAAAGAATAGAATAGATTTTCTTTGGAGTTAGGTCAAAAGTAATCTGAAAGTATCAAAAAGTAGTTAGCATACATTACCTAATTTGTGTAATCCAATAGAATGCTACAAACTACAATTTCCATCATGTAATTTTTAATCAGTAAAAAGACTACAAGTTGTAAGTTGTATGTAATAGCTGTTAGCGTTTCTGGTGTATTGTGGGTGTTTTCTAAATGGTTTCTATAAATTAATATGAGTCTCTGATATTCTCAGCCTATGTACAAATTTTTATTTATTTTTGTCTACCAGGTCAAAATTGATACAATACCTACAACAGTAATAACACACCTCTTCTCAACAAGACACATGATCTGAGGATTCATTCATGTCTGTAACACATCAACATCATAATAATGCTGCACTGCTTATTAAACTGCACTGAAACGCAGTCGGTTCTGCTCTAGCACAGTGTTAACAGTAGGGCTGCAACGATTAGTCGACATTATCGACAACGTCGACAATAAAAAATTGTCGACAAATATTTTTGTTGTCGAGTAGTCGTTTGATCTCATATGACCTAATGTAAGAGCCTGCAATACTGCGGTTTGACCAGTGTGGCGCTGTAGCGCAATACTCTAGTTCAGCCCTCCTGGATGCAGATCAAGAGAAGAACACACACAGCACTTCAGAGCAAATGCATCCAAACTTGAGCGGCGTTTGGATGAATATGTAAATATATATTGCGCGCTTTCCTCTCAGTAACGAAATAAACAACAAAAACTGACAGCAGTGTGAAAGCAACAGTTAAAAATGCATCTGATTACAACGATGTGGATGTTTGCATGAGCTCTGCAGTTCAGTAACGTAACATTACTCCAGTAGAGTTCGGTCACATTATGTTTATTTATATAGTACTTTATGAAATAGATAGCCTTAATTGAAGCAGCTTTACGGTATTAAACATGAAAAACATGAAAGTCAGTGTCGCTTTCAGTTAGAATTACAACTTGATGTTCTGTTATAAAGCAGCTCTCCAGTGTGAGCTAGCTAATGATAAAATATTTTTATTAGTGGGAAAAATAATAATTTCATTAAAGTGACCGTTTGGTTTGCAGAGATCAAAGCTTGATCTAGCTCAGGGCTGTTTTGATTATCATAACCCTATAAGGTACTTTAAGACATTATGTTGTGAATAAAATAGTTTATCCAAAGCGTCTTATCACTTACCTTTATTTTGTTTCTTATCTATATGACTTACAAAAGGAGATGTTAGGCAGAATGTGCAAAATGTGTCGTTCAGTTACTTTTTCATGTAGCTAATTAAATAGTGAGAGTGTCTGTCTGTCATCTCATTTTTTTGTGCCAAATACATCTATTTTTATAATGAATTGGTAACATTACAATAAGGTATCATTTGTTAACATTAGTTAATGTATTAATTAACATGAATGAACAATACATTTATTACATTTAAGTATTAATCTTTGTTAATATCGGTTAATAAAAATACAGTTATTCATGTTAGTTTACAATGCAGTTATCAATGTAAAAAAAACAACTTGTGATTTTAATAATGCATTAGTAAATGCTGAAATTAACATTAAGATTAACAAATGCTATAGAAGTATTGTTAATTTTTAATTCATGTTAGGCAAGGCAAGTTTATTTATATAGCACATTTCATACACAAAAAAAATTCAAAAACACAAAAGTGCTTTACATAAAAGGAAGTGAAATAGACATTAAAAATAATAACCACAACAATAAAAACAAGGAAATTATATAAAAATGTATTTAAAATGAATTTAAAACCGTTACGAATAGAAAATGATTATACATAAAATACAGTGCAGTCATGTTAACTAATGTTAACTAATGAACCTTAATGTAAAGTGTTACCAATTAATTGTGTAATAATTGTAATTACATAATATGCTTTTCTAAAGCTGAAGTGACCTTTATTTATGTTAGAATATGTATAACTTAATATTCTAACTAATTGCAAAAACTGAATAATCAATCAAAGTCTACTGATTAACCAGTGAAATAATCGACGATTAGTCGATTAATCGTTCTAATAATCGTTAGATTAATCGATTATCAAAATAATCGTTTGTTGCAGCCCTAGTTAACAGAGGATAGAAACAGCTGTCATCAGACCACACAACGGCCCACCGATCGATATCACAACATGCTTTCTTCATTGCCTGACAGCAGGATTCTTCAGATAAAGCCATAGGTCAGATGTCCATATAGGATACTTGATGCTCACTCAGCAAGACTGGAGAAGAAAAAGTTCACAAGGCAGATGCATGACTGAAGAATCTGGACATTTCTCAAAAAATTCCTGTGGAGAAATAAAACAGTCACAGTCAATATAGTAGTAGACATGTAGACCAAAAAATGTGAAGCAGCTTAAATCGTATGATGAAAAATGCTCAAATTGAAACTGATTTGGACAATAATTTTGATTTTGACTAAACCTGAGCAGAGTTTGAGACATTGTTGAGATTTCTTATGAAACTCTAGAAGAGACGCATGAGAGAAATATCTGAGAAGCAGGATTTTAGCAAAAAATTCAATTCAATTCAGTTTTTTTTTTTTTTTTTTTTTTTTTTTTTGGACTGATATATTCCAATAAATATCAGCATCAAGGAGAAACAATTTTTAATATACAATTTTTATATCTCTTAAAAAAATCATTCTGTCACATATTGATAGCAATAAATATCATGAATTGTTTATTTTACAAATTACAACTTCTCATATTCCTTTCATTTTTTCATTTTCAATTTGTCAGAATCATCTGTCAGCACAAGCTGTGATATGAATGAAAAGGTGGTTATTTTCCATCCCTGCCAACCTCTAATGGAACCTTTAATAATATTGCATGTCAAATTGCCCATAATATCAGTGGCAAGTCATAATTTGTTAGTCTGACATTGACGTTTCCAAATTTCCCTGGCAATTTACTGAGAATTCTGCACATTGTGTTTCTTGGTTAACTCATGAATAACTTATTGACCTTATTTCTCAGTCTTTGTTTTGATACTAGATTATATTTGCAGTAAATATTGGAGACATCATGTTTGATGTGTTCTGTCATTATATATGATCTTCTCAGTAATAATTTACTGAATTACAAACCCTCAGTTGCACGGAGTGGATGGAAATGAATCAATCATGATTTCAAAGAACAAAAACACTTTTCTGACATGATGCATTTGATATTTAATAATACCATTGAGAATAATGAAGAACATGCTTAAAAACACTACTGAATATTTAACGATCTATAGCATTTTTCTGGGTGATGTGTAAATACTCCACTGATAAAGTGTGTGTTTATCAGGGTTATTATAGTTAACTAAAACTAGAACCATAAAGAACATTTTTGTTACTTGAAATGAAATAAACAAGTAACTGGAAGTTAAAAAAACACATTTTATTTGATAATTTCTCATTATTTAGTATAACTGGATGTGCTAAAATAAATAATAAAACTGAAATAAAAATTTAAACTATATAGACATTTTAAAAATGACAAAGCACCCAACAAAATGACAACAAAATTTAAAAGAAATTATAAAAAAAACAAAATTAAGATATTGATAAAATATGAAAAAATACTATATATTATATACATATAATGTATAAAATACACATGCGCACACACTTTGAGCCTTTCTTTTAAATGTGTTAGGTAGAAGAATAAAGAAAAAATATAGAATCAATGTTTTTTTCTAGACTTACAGTAAAAGTGCTTTGTTCTTTATATTGAGGTGTATTTTCATAATTCACCTGTGATATGTGTATGGAGACACTGAATAATTTTGAGGTGTGAATGTGATTTCTAGTCAGGCTCATATAGGTTTAGATAAAGCTCATAAATCTGCCCTTAAACTCCTAAATGATGGTCTAAAGTCAAGATGGCATATCTGACTGTATGTGCTTACAATGCCAACTAGATTATCGACGCTGAGACTTCATCTTTCCACAGTCTTTGATTTCCCAAAGCGCTTTAATTCCATGAAATCCTTTTGCTTGTGCTAAGACAAGCATCACTACACTGTAAAAAATTGCTGTAGTTTCTACAGCAAAATTTTACAGAATATTACTGTTTAAACATTATACAAGATGTAGCTGTAATTCGCAATGCATTATGGGTCAAATAAGGTTTTACAGTTGTTAACAGTATATTTCCATGTCAACTGTAATTCATTTACAAGAAGCAGGTGTTGTCACTGTAGCTCCTGCTTTTTACACTAACTTACTGTAGTGTGGCATTATGGGATTGCGCGCGCATCATTCAAATCTGAAATCCAGCTGAGTGGAGCAGTGCCAGAACGATTGAAGATTAGAGGCTTTATTCATAATTCCTGGTAAGTTCACTTAATTTTACTTAAGAAATATATCCTTTTATATTTATTTAAGTTAATGTATACGTGATATCATGTCACAATTGCCTGCTATCACGACATTTAGACAAGGGGCCTTGGTAACTTATGTGCAGTAAGCTGGAAATTGCTATCATTGCATAGTTAAGCTAAATGCTGCATTTTTTCTCATTTTGGCAGTTTAATTTTCTTATTGAGAGTATTTAAAGTAGTATTTACCTAACTTTTAGCTTAAAGCCCAATGCAAACGAGTGTCATAGTAACTATCTGTCAAAATAACTGACGAACAGCAAAATATGTGAAATTGCATTTGTTTATATGTGTTCAACTGTCCCATATTGACGTGATGCCTTACTAATTAGAAACTACATGTAAATTAGAAATTGTGTCTATGCCACTGTAGTTGTACTCGACATTAAAGCTCGTCTGGGCCATTTTTTTAAGTGAAAGACATCTTTACATGCCGGACTGGACAAGTTACTTTAGCCTGATTAAAATTTGAGTGAAAAAAATAACTAAGGAAGCATCAAAACGCGAGACTGATTCTGATTATATTACATTCAACATCAAAACAAACCAGCTTAACGGCACACATAAACTCACGGAAGAAACATGAGGTAAATGTTCAAACTGTTGAGTTTATTTATAACATATCATATCGTTAAGTAGCATAACAAGTGAGCTGTTTTGATGATTATCACCATTGCAAATACATAGTTCAATAAACAATTAAGTTAGTTAACATTAAGTTACTTACTTTTTAGACACAATATTGACTATTGTTCTATTTCACCAACGAAACTCGTTCCTAACTAAGTTCATAAAGCAAAACTCACGCTGCGTCCGAAATCGCATACTGCATAAGTAGGTACTACATTTGAATTTGAACGTACTTCCCGACCGTTAAAAAAGTACGTTCTATATAGTATGGATGAGGGTAGTATGAATGAAACTCGGACGTACTACATCCGCCATGTTGATATTGTCACGTGACATGCGTCGTCACGACAGCGCGAACATTTAAAGAGCCCACTCTACTGAACAAACATCAGCAATGTTTATTTGTTATTCTTACCGCTTTCATCGGCGTTTTTGCGTCGGTCAGCTTCTCGCAGATTACCCCTTCGTCGACAGCTTGTAAACCATTTACTAAATATATAGCAAGTAAGATTTACCTCAGAATAAAAGCAGCCAAAGCTGTGAACCTGCTGATTTTGAGTAATTTATTGTAATAAATGAATGCAAATAAAATAAATGATGATAAATAGATATACACACACACACACCAATTCATTATATATATATATATATATATATATATATATATATATATATATATATATAAACAATACATAATATAAAACAAAACAGGATAGAAGTATCATCACCTATTTATCTAGTAAATTTTACCTCAGAATAATAAAAAAAGTAGTGTAACTATTTCAATTACTTTACTAAAGTAATGCAACTGATTACATTTGATTAGACATTTAGAGAAGTAATGTTTTCAACTGTTAATCATTTTCAAATAAAACAGACACTCAACACTGATTAGTCCTTCATAACTTGAATTAAGATTATAGTCATTTAATTTAAAAGCACAGCTACCACAAAATAAGACTTACTTTGAGATCATTCTGAGGTTAAATACAGATTTAAAACCATAACAAGAAACAGTTTAGTAACTATTATACTGTTTTTTTAAATCAAATATTTGCATAGTTATGACAGGAAACACTGGCATCTAACAATGCCTTGGAAAAAAAGTTAATCTTAAAAAAAGCATATACATAAATCCAAATAGCAAATAAAAGTTATGGACTAAGCATGTGTCCTATTCCCCTGAAACATTGGTCTCTCAAATTTTACAGCAGTTGCTGCAATTTATGAAAGGAATCAATTAAATTTGTCTGTGGGTGTGTGTGAAAAAAATCTGATGTAACCCCTTTGTAATTCTCAACATTTTGATAAGTAATTTAATTACACATTTTATATCAGTAGCTGTAACTGATTACAATTACATTTATTTTGTAATTAAATAACGTAATTTAGTTACATGTAACTCCACAACACTGTACATATATACATAATACATTATAGACAATATGCACACACAGCAGAATCACACTGGGTGCTGTCACTGGCCTTCGACATCCCCAACTCCTCTGTGCATGACATTGTGCTCAGAATGAGCAGGGCAGTCTTCAGGATTTTGAGAAGGCTGACTGCTTTCCCCACCGCAGATGACCTGGAGACTGCGGGAGCAGGTTTTAATGTTCTAAGCTGGGTCTCCAACTTTCCATGTGGTAGCTGGAACAATATATGGCTGTCACATCTGAAGTGAACCACCAGCAAATGAACTGAGCCCTGCCTTTGTGCCAGATGTTGCTGTGTGGTGCTCCACAACCTCGTCTGTCTTCAGAACAGGAACATTGTTGATCCAGAAGTTGTGAGGATCATGACGATGACCAACCTGAATCCCGAAACACAAAGCCAGCGCAGGAGAGAATGTGTGGGACAATCTGACCACAGGTGTGTCCGCACCAGACAACTGTGTGCCTGGTCTTCAAGAGCATGATTACCTGTAAAACAATTTAACAGGTTAAGACAGCAAATCAGTTCATGTTCTTCTCATATGGCTATTGTTTAAGCTAGTGTAAGTTAGTTAGTGTAAGTAAGAAATATATATAAATATATATATAAACATGAATACACATGTAAATATTTAAATGTACACATGTGTGTGTATTTATATATACATATAAATATTCACAGTACTCACATTATATAAACTAAATTTTAGAATTCCACTTGTTTCCCCCCACTAATTTTTGTTATGCAAATTTAAAGTCCTCATCTTATACACATACAGGGGAAGAAAAATATTTTGATTTTTTTTTAAGTTATATTTATAAAATATTGCTTTAAAAAAAGTTTCTCAATGCCACATAATAAGCACTTTGTAACTGACAAAATATAGCTACTGTAAACACCTGGCAAATAAATGTAACAAAACTTGCTTTAAAAAAAAGCATAAATCAATGAAGATCCTAACATAAATGTAAAGAGAGTGTATAGTTAAGGTTAATACTCATTTTGTAAAACAAAAAAAGTTTTTTACTCTATCCCTTTGATTGCAGCATTATTCTCTCCAGTGAAGAGCGCTTCATTAGCCTCTCTCTCTCTCTCTCTCTCTCTCTCTCTCTCTCTCTCTCTCTCTCTTGGATGAGAACACGCTTCATCAGTCCCTGTAACATCAACATTACTGATCATTACTGATGCTACAATGACAAGCTGAGGCACTTATTAACAGTGTTATCCAACACATTTCTCTCAAAATAACAGCACTGGTAAAAGATAAATAAAATTGCTTTAATTCCTTTAAGTTTTGTAACTTTATCTCATTAAATTCCTAAACGAACCGTCTGTTCAAGGAAAGCAGCGTTAACAAGCTGATGTACTGCATTGGTTAAACATCTTTTAACGGCAATTCACAAAATCGTATCATCTGTTTACATTGTTTGAACCTTCAACAAGTAAGCCGTTCACTTTGTATAATTTTAAACAAGTACAATTTAACCACAATGAACGTTTTTCCTTGAGGTACTTACACTTGAAAACAGCCGCGTCGCCGCCTTCCGCCATTTTCGAATATGACGTCTCCTCTCCCGCGGCATCATGGGATAGTAAAGTGTCCATCGTATGCCTACTACAGAATTCGGGCGGAAGTAGTAGGTCATCCGGGTATTCTCGCCTACTGTTTTTCGAATACTATGAATTCGGACATACTACTCGCCTCGCATACTGTTTTTCACATACTATATAGTAGGGAAGTATGCGATTTCGGACGCACCGTCAGCTTGTTTTTACTGAATGATTCAGCATTTTGAACAGATCGGTACAATGAATGAATCACTCAATTGACTCACTCATTAAGTTATTTGCTGCCACCTAATGGCGATTTAGTTCCACGTTTAAAAAGTATCATTGCATTTTTCCAACATTTCTTATTTGTATTTTCAAAAAGTAATGTAAAACATTAATGTCATAACACAGTTGTAATTTTGCATTGCATTAATTTGATTGGTGGTACAGTTCTACAATGTATTATTATAATTTAATCTATTGATAAAATGTAAGAGTTTGTTTATTTTAAAATAGATGCCTTTTTGGGTGTTCATTTTGGTCTCATTTATGTAAATGCATTTAAAGAAATCACAAGATAATTTTCTATATTTCTTGTAGGTGCAAAGAATAGCAGCTGATGTGGAGAAATGTTTGATGCTTCAAGACTCTCTGAAGCTGATTACATTAGGTAATGTATTAATTCTTATTAATTCTGTAAATCATTTGATAAACTTGTATTTTAGATTACATTTTATATTGAAATACTGCATTGTAGGTTACATTATTGCTTATATTTATTCATTTCAGGTGCACCCAGTGGCTTTTGACTATTCGAGGGTCAGATGGTTGTGAATTCATACCTCAACTTTGTGGCTGGATTTGCAGTCTTATTACAACTTCAGTCTGGCGTCCCAGGAGCAGGCATTTTGTCAAGGCACAGAAAAGTATGAAAGACATCGTCAAAATAGTCCATGTGATATCAGTGGTTCAACCGTAATTTTACGAAGCGACGAGAATACTTTGTGCACAAAGAAAACCAAAATAATGACTTTATTCAACAATTAATCTCCTCTGTGTTAGCATAGAGCCATTTTGGAGAATATCCGCTGGACGCAAACTGCGTACGCTGTTCTGTGTCAGCTGGGTCACACGGATACGCTGTTTTCATTCAAATCAAAGCGTAAACAAATGTAGAAAGCATATCCGTGTGACCCAGATGACACAGAACAGCATACGCAGTTTACGTCCATTGGATATTCTCCAAAATGGCTCTATGCTGACGCAGAGGAGATTAATTGTTGAATAAAGTCATTATTTTGGTTTTCTTTGTGCACAAAAAGTATTCTCGTCGCTTTGTAAAATTACGGTTAAACCACTGATGTCACATGGACTATTTTGACGATGTCTTTCATATTTTTCTGTGCCTTGACAATATTATTTACTCAGCAGGTAGTGGGACAGTCACAAGCCTCCTGGTTTTCATCCAAAATATCTTAAATTGTGTTCCAAAGACGAACAAAGCTTTTACAGGTTTGGAACGACATGAGGGTAAGTGATTAATGACAAAATTTTCATTTTGGGGTGGAGTAACCCTTTAAGTACTGGTAAATGCTGATTGTATTGTATAAGTGGCATTTTTACATTTATTTTATTGAGCTAGTTTCATTCAATACTGAACTTTATCCTAAAGCTTCTGCTTGTTTTTATGTGCAGATGTTTTGTTGGAATCACAACACTCACTGGATACAAGACGGATACATAAAGGCAAAACAAGTGGAAAGGTCTCAGAGAGGGACAACCCTCGTGTGTGCTCATCTCAGAAAGTTGATGGACTTTCAGTATGTATTTATTAAATTGTCTTTTGCAGGAATATTCTTAATTTAATAGAACATAAACTCAAACAACAGAATTTGTGGTATAATGTTGATTGCAGCATTTTATTTTAATCCTTTTCATTAAAAAAAATAGTTTACCAAAATTATACAAATTCTGTTGATTGACCTTGAAGTTAATGTTCTACTCAGAATATGGCTTTTTTAACATGTATTTGTAGTTAGTTTGTGATGCTATGTTATTTTTATGATAAGATTTTAACTGTTGAAAGACTGAAAATGTTATTTTACCAGTAAAAGCCTTGCGATGTCTTTCTGCCAGTTTTAATAAATACTTATTTGCAACATCTTTGACTTGGTTTTTTTCACTTGTAAATGTATTAAGATAGTGCTCATTATAATGCATTTATATCAGTATTTTACAGTTTACTGTTAACATTTTTATTTATTGCATTTTCACTGTTAAATTACTACAACATCATTTTGGATTTAGGGGTATTTACAGGATTTTATTGGCAACTTTTGTTGCCAGGTAAATACTGTAATTTCATGAAATTCCAAAAAAATGCTGTAAAATATATTTACAGGATTTTATTGGCAATTTTGTTGCCAGGTAAATACTGTACTTTAGTGAAATTACAAAATATTGCTGTAAAATAAACTACAAGTTTAATTCAATGTTACTGTAAAAAATACTACACATTACTGTATTTCACATACGGCAATTAACTGTAATTTGCTTTGCAGTATTATACTGTAATCCATTTTACAGCAATTAACATCATTTTTACAGGATTTTATTGGCAACTTTTTTGCCAGTAACATCCTGTAAATTCTACAGTACATTTTTTTACAGTGTACTTCTATTGTGGTTGCTGGGGTATTTTGGGTGGACACTGCACTTTGCAATTTTCGCTCGCTGTTTGAGAAAATGTGTAAAAGATTTACATTGAAGGAGGGATCAGAGCTGATATCTGGAAACTAGGATATCATAGACAGCAAGAAACCACCTACAGTAACCATACAGCAGTGCACTTAAAAGTTAATATCCTGCTGGCTGTCTTATGAAAGAATGGAAACGGCAAATACTATGAGATTTTCCCACTAGAACATAAACAAGGCATCTTGTTCGCTTTCATCAGTGCAGTCCTGCCTCTTGAAGCTCTGCTGCTATAAAAGAGCATCTCACAGCTCTGTCAGAAGATGCTGCTTCTTTCAATGGCACTGAACATGCAGCATGATCCGCCAGTGAAATTAACGCTTGACACCCCCTCGGCGTCACCTGCCGTTCAACCGTTACTCCCAGCGGGTTATTCCGCTAGCGCTAGAAAGATGTGTTACTCCAATGGGCACGTGGGATTTATTAGTGATTAATGTTGTAACAGCCTGCTGTCGTTCAGAAACTGCTGTTCAATCGCTTCTTCAGATGATCAGATAATTATATGAAGCTTACACTGGGAATGGCATGAACCAGGAAAACGCCATTTGTGTAGCCTGCCTAAATATTTTTGAGAAAAACAATAACTAATTTGCTAGTCGAAACAAACAACAACAACAACAACAAACAAACTTTTAAAATCTTAAAATTGGAAATGGGTTTTGCGTGTAGAATTTGTGATCAGAATTTCTGCCCAGCTAGCAGGGAACTTTCTCAGAATGTTCTGGCAAGGTTTTCTCAAAGTAATGAACAAACATTCTTCCAGTAACATTAAAGGAGTTTGTTCGAAGTTCTCTGGTATTTATTAATGTTCTCATTAGCACAAAAATCCATGCATCGTTCATAGAACTGAAATGTTTTGTTTGGAATGTTGTCAAACATTTAAAAAATGTTACTATTAGTTTTAGAACGTTCAGAGAACATTCAAAAGTAACAGTGCCATAATGTTTGCAAAATGATAAAATGAAATGTTCCCTTTAGGTTTGCATAACCAGCATTTTTTAAAAAAATTGGACATTAAGAGAACATTCAGAATTTAATGGAAATGTTAAATATATATTCAAAAATATATTTAAAACATTTCTGGTAACTGGGTGTCTGTCCATAATAATCACTGATAATTTCATAGACAGAAAACAAAGCAGAAGTATATCACAACATGGAAGTCAGCTATTTTCCGTGAATGTGCGAGACTTCTGATTCATTAGGCACTATAAGTAAATAACTAGAAGAATAACAAAGTGTAGTAAACAGTACAACTATTTGTGCTGCAAACCAGTGCATTTATGTTTATGATAATAAATAATATGATAACAAATAATAGCAGCATAACAGCATAAAGGTGTTTTTGTTCATCTAAATTTAACTGGAAGCAAATTATGCCAGAAGCCTCGTGTATTCAATTTACAAATGGTAGCAACCAGTTTTGTGTTAAAAATAAGGTGGATGCAGCTGTTTTTTGTGGATATCTAGTTTACTTGCTGGCAAGTGCATTAAACAAAACCCTGAATATCTTATTTGTTGGCACTAACCTTGAAAACTTGACTGCCAGTCTGTGGGCATGTGGCCTTTGGTCTTGATCATGTTGAATGTGTGCCAGTATGTCCATCATGGAGAAACAGGTAGTTTTAGCATGTAGTTATCACTCGCCCAGATGAGTTGGCAGTTATCTTTTTCTCCTCCTGCGTGATGTGCTTCAGTGAGAAACAGTTGTTGCTTGTTACGCCACTTGATGATCATGTGTTGTTTTGACAGTTACCCGAAGACTTCTGCTCACGCTGAACACCCTGAACATAAGCTGCATCCCAGTTCATAAACTATACGCTCTAAACAGCATGCATGATTAGAGTTAGTGCTTCCCAAGTGAATGTGCATCACACAAAGTAAATATTATGTTACTATAATATATTATTTCCAGTGCATTTGATGAAGCAACAGAGGATGTTTCAGATTCTGATGTTCGCTTTTTAACTTTTTTTGTGTTGTAGATAAAAGTTTAGGGTCCGTTTTTTGTTGTTGTTTTTTTTACATTTTGACACAATTTTGACTTTTCTCTTGCAGTTTGTTACAATTCAGACTTTTTTCTTGTAATTTTGAGGATAAAAGTCAGAATTGGGATTTAAAACGGTTCAAGGTTCAAGGTTCTTTATTATTTGTCACATACACAATCATGCAGGGTATAATCAGTAGTGAAATGTAGGTCAGGACAGGTCCGCTCAATGGACAGTGCAAAAAAATAAAAAAATAAAAAATAAAATAAAATAAAAAATGAAACATAACACAAGAGAATATATATAAATATAGGTAAGAGTAAGATAGAAAAAGTAAGAAAAAAATAAATAAAAATAAGGAGTAAATGTGCAATGAAATAAAATAAAATGTGCAATACAGTCTACTGTGGATTTAATAAATATTAATATAAACAGGGATGTGCAAGAGGAATGTGCAAAACAGGTTGTACCGGGTATGTACACATAGCAGCAATGCGGATGATGGAGAATAATGGGTGTTTTTTACAGTTTATTAAATTGAGTCCTGTAGATGTTATGAGACTGAGTTTAGGAGCCTGATGGCCTGAGGTTAGAAGCTCCTCCTCAGTCTCTCAGTTTTTGCCACAGGTGTCAAAAAAGTCACAGTTACCTTTTTTTTTTATTTGCATTTGATTAAATTTAGTTTTTTTATTTATGTGGTGTAAACAAGCTTGTCGCAGTTGTGACTTATTTTTTCTCACAATTGCAAGTTAAAATTTCACAGTTCAGACTGTTCAACTTTTTTTTTCGCAACTCTGACTTTATCGCAGTTCTGTGTCTATATTTTACCATTCACACTTTTTTAGTTTTTTTCTCACAGTTTTAATAGTTTTGAAAATTGTATGGAAGCCTGTTTTTGCCACCGAATAAAGAATTAAAAAAGTAATTGCATCTTGTACTTGCGTGATATAAACTCACAATTGTAAGAAAATAATTTTTTCTTTCCTCAGAATTGGACTTTATAACTTTAAATTGCGAGTTTATATCTCAATTCTGAGAAAAGAAGTCAGAATTGTGATATTAAAAGTCGAAATTACTTCGAAAGTCAAAAGTTTTATTTTTTATTCAGTGGTGGAAACGGGCTTTCATAGAAGTGTGAGATGTTATCTCACAATTGTGATAAAGTCAGAGTTGTGAGATAATAAGGAAAAAGGTAATTGTACCTTTTTATTTTTTTCTTACAAAATAAACTTATTTCTTACAATCGCTTTGCAAAAAGCCACAAAATAAGTCTCCATTCAGCAACATCAATTGCATGAATTTGGGGAGATCTGTTAGTCTAACCAATAGAAGATGTGCGATTTATTGAAAATGTGCGTGGAAATTCACTGACGCTGTCTGAAAATGACAAGTCGTGAAGGCTTCTTTAACTCGGGACACTGAGAAACAGAGACAGACAGAGAAGGATACGTGCTAATCACACTGAGCGCCTGCCAATGCGTCGGCCCTTTATCACGCTCACAATGGGGCCACACTGACATTAAGCTCCATCACTGTCAGCGTATCAATGGGGAACACATCATCTATCACCTGACTCCAGAAACACCAGCTCTCCTCTTCCTGTCGTCCTCTACAGCTGATACCACAATCCCATTTTTTCCTCAGTTCAGCCAGAGAGGAAGAGCAAAAAAGAGCCGGGTTTTATCACGTAATATAAAAGATAAGAGACAGAGAGCCGGCTGAGAAAGGTCAGGCTGAGGTGGTTAAGCAACGGGATGAACAGCCAGTGAAGGTCACAGAGATGTTGGATGAGATCTGCTTCACTATAATGACATCTGAGCCCCTGAGTTTAATGGTGTCACTGCGATATCTGTCCACCTTTTGGATTTCGTCCCACTGGAGCTTCTGCCGAGAAAGTTTCAATCACTTTTATACTGTAAGAGAAGTTTTCACACGAAGGTTAGGAGATCATCTGCTGACCTTTGACCTTGTGCATGAGACTGATATTTACATACGGTATTTAGTAGCAGATGCTTTTATCAAGAGCAACTTGAGCTTCACATATTTGCATTTATGCATTTAGCAGATGCTTTCGTATAAAGTGACTTTCAATAGAGGAATGTAAGCCAACAGTATTTATATTGCACAATGCCAGGGTCATTAGAAAGCTAGGAAACGAGAGACAAACATGCTATTCAGAAAGTCATCTGTTAGGCTTCCTGTATGAATATAAATGCTTAGAGGAGAACTACTATAAACATAAAGCTTCTAAATGCAATATCACTGTACTCATATTAGATCTGTGCAAGGGCAATTTAATTCTCTGCCTTCTCCTAAAATAACAGACCGTTTTAGTAGCGGAAACTTGTTACTTAGTAAGTAAACAGTGTCTTTTAAGTCATTTTATTAGCTTTTAAATCAAATTATGCATGGTTTTAGCCCTCTGATGCCTCTGTTCTTTGCAGTGGTCGGATCTTTAAAAGCCCTTTTTTGTAACATTGTAAATGTAACATTGAAATACATGATGACCTTTGACCTTTACCTATAATTTTATACAACTTGTATAATTGTGTGTTTTAATTATTACAACAAACATAAAAGTTGGGGTCAGCAAGATGTTTTTGAAAGACGTCTCTCCTGCTCACCTGTATTTTTGGATCACAAATTCAGTAAAAACATAAAAAATTGTAAAATATTATTACAACTTAAAAAGGCTGTTTTATATGTGAATATATGTTAAACTGTAATTTATTTCTGTGATCAAAGCTGTATTTTCAGCATCATTACTCCAGTCTTCAGTGTCACATGATCCTTAAGAAATCATTATAATATGCTGATTTGCTGCTCAAGAAACATTTCATTATTATCAATGTTGAAAACAATTGTGCTGCACAATATTTTTGTGGAAACCGTGATACATTTTATTTTTCAGGATTCACAGATGAATAGAAATTTCTAAAGATCAGCATTTATTTGAAATATAAATCTTTTGCAACATTAAAAATGTATTTACTGTCTTTTTTGATTAATTTAATGCATCCTTTCTGACTAATTTCTTTAAAAACTGTACTGACGCCCAACTCTTGAATGGTAGTGTGCACTGAATTTTAATGATGAAGGTGAATATGCATCAAGTTCCTCCAGGAACAGTCACTATGTTTTTATTGCACATGCGTAACTCTGAATGAATCATTGCCGGTTTCTCGATTCTGCTGTTTGTGCATCATTTCTTCACACTGATCTACAGCTGCTGCAGATGCAACTGCTGTCAAGCGTCTCAGCGCTTTGATGTTTGCAGAGCTTCTCTCAGCTCCAGAGCTCATGTACTCATGCATTTTGCCTCCAGTCACTTTATACAGCAGTTCTCTGTGGACTCATGGACAAACTCTTCACTCACACCGTCTGCTTTTACACAGGCTTATAATGAGATCTCTGCCCTGGAGCTCGTGAAAACCCAGTACTGTGACTGTGATAATGTGATCATGCTCATCATTAGTAATCCTGGTCACAGTAACATATGTTTTAATTGTTTTAAATGTATTTCTTTCACTCTGACGAAAGTGTGCATGAGCTGTAAATGGATGATGTGTTTATGCATTCATAAAATGATAATGTCAGTGTTCGATATATAAATATATTGCTAATAGTAATCTATCAGTCTTATAGTTCAACGTGAGCAACCTAAAGTCAACTTTGATATTAAGTTGATTTCGCTTGTATATGTGGCTCATTCAATCAGAATTTGAGGTAGCGATCTGTTTTATAATGCAAATGTAATGCTTGCCTTGTATAAAGGTGTTTTTTGATGTGGTTTTCTGTTTGCTTGAATGCTCTCCACTTGCTTTTCGAAGCTGTCAGAAATGGATCCAGGACTTTGATTCTGTCCCGCAGCGTTTCCAACAGCTTGACCAAATGTTAAATAATTTGTCTTTCATCTAATTTGACCACTACAAACTGCTTCACCTCATAAAACACCCCATATGTGACCAGAAACTGCGCTCAACATCCTTCTTAAAGGGATATTACACACAAAAATGGACGTTCTGTCATCACTTACTTGTCATGTCAATCCCAAACCTGTATGAATGATCTTTTTCCTTCTGTGGAATGCAAAAGAAGATTTTAACAAATGAAATAAGTCTGTCCTTGTGAAAAAAGAATCACACGTTTAAAAAGAGTTGGTTAAAAACAACATTTTAAGAGAAAAACAACAACATGTTATTGGACTACTTTGTGTTGGATTCAATGCATTACTTGTAATTATTCGTATAAGTTTACTAACTTCTGAGCAAAAATTGTTTCTACATAAGTTTTGAATTAAAGTGTACTTCACTGTATTAATGAAATATGCTTTAAAAGAATATACTTCAGTGTGAACTGAATGTGATGTTTTTGCACATTTATTGGCATGTTAATTGCAGGTAAATGAAAATGTATTAGTTTAATTTTATACTAAATGCCATTAGCTTAACTTTAGAGTGCTTTTTTTTCTTGTTCTTTATATGTAATTTCATAATTACTTCAATTGTTTTTGTAAACATGGTTAAAGTGTACTGCCGGATGTACTGACAGGCATTTATGGTAAACTAAAATATACTTTAATGTCATTTCTATTAAACGTTATGTTACATATTTAAATATATTTGAATGTACATATTTTTTTATGAAGTTGCAAATTTAGTACATTTAAAATATAGTAACTTTAAATGTAAAATCAAATAGCACTACAGTTAGAATTGCAATCAAGTATACTTTACATGTGCTTTGGAATATTAGTTAACAAAGATTTTATGTACATAACAAGTGCACATTCAGTGCATTAAGTGCACTTGTTGTGGATTTATTTATTTAATGTGTGTGTCCTTTTATAAGAAAGACACTCATCAGGTTTGGAACGACATGTAGGTGAGTAAAGCTGAACTATCCCATTAACCACCCAGCTCGCTTTTTAAAGTTAGACATAAAACACTCCTTTTATAAACGTATCCTAAACCGTGAAAAAATCCCCCAGTGAACCTGAGAACTAACGGAGAGCTACTGTGGCTTTATGGGAGCTCTGATGAGGTGCTATTAGCTTCAGGTGCCTCATCACCGTCTGTAAGAGGGACTCAGTATCTGTGCCGCCCGCTGCTGCTGGAGGGGTAATAGCTGGGTAACGGGTCATGATGACACAGGGAAGTAGATCCTGCTTCACATTCGCCTCTAAGCATCACACTGATCGCAGCTCTTCCCGCCGTCTCCAGACACAGACACCTGCTCTCTCGCCACACAGGTGCGACTGTACTGAAGTCTGACACTCATTATTGCTCCGAGCTTCTTTCATAACTCTCGAAAACTATTTGGAGGTTTCAGAGAAGTCAATAAAGTCATTTAAATTGGTTAAAAAAAGTGCCAGTAAATGTTACAGAGGATTTCTATTTCAAATAAATGCTGTTCTTTTGAACTTTCTATTCATCTGAAATAAAACGTATCACAGTTTCCACAAAAATATTCAGCAGCACAACTGTTTTCAACATTGATAATAATCAGAAATGTTTCTTGAGCAGCAAATCATCATATTAGAATGATTTCTGAAGATCATGTGACACTGAAGACTGGAGTAATGATGCTGAAAATACAGCGCTGCATCACAGAAATAAATGTCATTTTAACAGATATTCACATCGAAAATAGCTATTTTAAATTGTAACAATATTTCACAATATTACAGTTTTTACTGTTTTTGTGATCAAATAAATGCAGCCTTGGTGAGCAGAAAAGACTACTTTCAAATCAGATCTTATTTTTTTTTAATGAGTTAATTTTTGAGTAAATAAATAAATAAATAAATAAAGACAGTATTATTTAATTATAGTCACCTATCTTTGTCATAATCGTATTATGTGCAGATGTGTGCACATAATGTGCACATAATATATAAAAAATGTTTATATAATAAGTATGCAAAATATGCAATTTGTCAATATTGTATTAATTGTTCTGGTAGAAAGACTGAAATAGAGTTTTCTTGTATACCAAACTACAATAATTTACTTTTTTTATTTGGTGTTAAAGTGCATTTCTGTGAAACGGAGACCCAACAATCACCAGTTGTTACACTTTTGTTATTAGTAAAGTTATTCGATTTGATATCATTTTCACAAACAACCACTTCAAGACATCTGTACATAAGATGAGATAAGGTGAAGTTTCAGTGTTGAAGTGAAGTTTCAGTGCGCATGTTTCAGTGTTTTAACTTAAATGCTCCTCATTTTTGCTGGATAGTTTGCTGATTTCAAATTTTAATACTTAATTACTTGGCATTTCATTGTAATTATTTGTGAACTTCACTAGGAATTTCTGAGTGAAAATTGTTTCTATACCTTTTTTTCAGTGTTGTAGGATTCATATTATATTGACTTTAAACACTGTAAGCATTTAATTTGATGTTTGAAAGCACTCCTCAAGTAAACAGGTGATGTTACCAATTAAATGATTCACAGAAAACGAGCCACTGAAGAAACCTGACTGTTTGTTTTCCTCATTATAAATCATACATGCAATTAGTGATTAAAATGAAACCGATTATCAAAGTCTCTGTAAATTCAAACATTAATCTGAGCTGCTCCACTTCTATATTCTTATTCTTACTGTATAACCAATGCATCTGTATGTTTCTTTTCTAAAGATTTTTCCAGCGATATGAAAAAGCAACATCAGCTTCTCTTTTACTGAGCTAACAGACCTGATTTACACCTGTCAGTAAAATCTAACTCAAAACATGTGGTTGTATTGAAGATGATGCATGGCAATGAAAAGAAAGAATGCATTATACATGCAATTCTTCTTCTTTTTAAATGAATCGGTTGCATTTTAATAACAAGCAGTTCTCATTCCTGGCTGATGGAAATATTCCATAACAGTCGAGTTTCCACTGTTATGTTTTGCCTGCATCATTGTGAGCAGATGGAGACAGACTCAGATTCGATTGGACAGCTGCCTATAATTGATAGACCAGCATCTGCTGTACTTCAGGATTCATCTGTCGATAGTCATTGCATTGACGGAGAATATCCCCACCATTCATTTAGTGCAGGAGAATGATGGACACATTTACGGTCGCCATCATGTCCTCTGTCAGCTATTGAGAACGGGTTTGCAGTACTTCAGTGCTTCATGTTTGGTCCTGTGAGGTTCCTAGTGTCTGTCACCTCCAGTTTTCCTGTATAACTCCTGTTTCTCAAATCACAACAATAGAAATATTAAAAAGATGTTTCTAGAGCTTGAATGGATTAACATGCACAGATACACAAAGCTTATCTCGGTCCGCACCTGTAGGAGTTTCTTTACTTGTGACGGCAGACTCAACTCATAAACATTCATGTTCTTTATCTAACATTAAAAACAGAAAATGGCCTTTTCTCCTGCTCTTCATCTGTATGGAGCTCATGCTCATCTTGCATGTGCGTGTAAATCAACATTTGTTTGTTCAGCTGTTTCTTCTACTACAGGAACCTTTGTGTCTTGATTTGTTTTGTTAATTATTCTCAATACTTCAATACTTTTTATGTTTAGATTGCATTGTTCTGCCCTTGTGTCAGACTTTTAATCTTAAAAATAATAAATACATCATAAAAATATTATAATTACCACAATAACCAAGAATTTTGGCACAAAGTGTTTAAGGAAATAAAATAAAATATATATATTCCAGATTGTCATTTCCAAAGCCTGCTTGCTGCTTAAATAAATGAATGAATGAATGAATGAATTTACATACATAAAATACCATCTATGATATTAACTTTTGCAAGACAAAATATCAGCTGTAATTAAATGTTATTAAAATGACATTTACATTTAAAATTAAATGTAATTGATTGATAGACATGTCATAGCTAATTTGATCAATCGGTTTTGCTTTTGAATGTGCTTTTGTCAAGACTAACATGACAGTGATTTGAAAGTACAATTTAAAGGGGTCATATGACGTTGCTAAAAATAACATTACTTTGTGTAGTTGGTGTTATGCAATGTGTTTACGTGGTTTAAGGTTCAAAAAACACAGTATTTTCCACATACCATACATTATTGTTGCTACTATCTGCCCAGCCTTTCTGAAACGCGTCGAATTTTACAAAGCTCTTCGCTCTGAAAAGCGCAGTGTGCTCTGATTGGCCAGCTATCCAGTGCATTGTGATTGGCTGAATACCTCAAGCATGTGACGGAAATGTTACGCCCCTTACCATATTTGGAAACACACAGCGTCTCCACGACAACAATACTACAGCGAGAATAAAAGTTACACCTTCTTTCTTTGCGTAAACATTTGGGTGGTGCTATGCAAATCTTCCAACACATGGATGTAGATTTGTGGGGGCCGTGTTTAAATGAGGCATTTTAGAAAGGCTTGGTTGAGTCTTAAAGGGATAGTTCACCCAAAAATGAAAATTCTGTCATTAATTACTCACCCTCATGTCGTTCCAAACCCGTAAGACCTTCGTTCATCTTCAGAACACAAATGAAGATATTTCTGATGCATTCTGAGAGCTCTCTGACCCTCACATAGACAGCAAGAATCCTTACACGATCAAGGCTCAGAAACGTAGCAAGGACATCGGTACATTATTTTAATGAGGGTGAGTAATTAATGACAGAATTTTCTTTTTTGGGTGAACTGTCCCTTTAACTTTTAGAATGAATATCTCTTTTGGTTTGAGACTTTACAGATCTTATCTATGCACAAACAGCTTGTAACACTCCAAAGAGAAAGGAAAACTTGAAATAGCATCATATGACCCCTATAAATGAATAGCTCCCTCAAAAATGAAATATTTCTGTGGAGCTTTTCTTCAATGCAAAAGAACATGGAAATTGGTCTTTAGAAATTCTCCTTTTGTATTTCCCTGCAAGAAAGCAAGTCTGGAACATCATGAGAATGACAGGAGTTTAATTTTTGATTCAGTCATTTCCATTGATTCAGCTTTTTTAACATTTTGGTTTCAGTATTTGTTGTATCTCACTTTTAGGTCCGTTTCTATTATGAGTCTGGAGTTTTAGCTGGAAAATTAAAACAGTATACAGTTGTTAGAGTTTATAATCAGCTTGCAAGCTTCTTTTGAAGGTGTTTTATAAAATAACATTTATTATTATTAATATTACTGCTATACAAGTGAAGTTATACTTTATATTAATATGCATTAGGGAATTAAAATGTAAGTCTGCTGTCTTACAAACACTGCTGTTTCCTTTAGAAAATGCACATCTATTACATAAATTACAGGTGCACGTCAATATTTTCATCAATATATTTTCAATCTAGATGTTTTCTTAGGCAGATTTCTGTGTTTTTCTCATCGCACCTGAAATGATCCCGGCGATTGAAACGCTGTTGTGTGCAGCAGAATAATTTAATAGCAGCTGCGTGCTTGTTTTTTCCACACTGCTACAATATTCTGTTATTGCATTCAATAAAAGCATTTCAGCGAGTGCACAGGGTGATGTCCATAATCATATACATAATCATAGCCATAAAGACGCCATTATTAATATGCAATGATACTAATTTCAGCTGCTGTGACTGGGAGGAGATGATTTGTAACTCATAATTTGAATGTGACCTACTGAGTCATGTTTTGATTTATTTCTCATAGACATTCTTTGATATTTAGTTTCATTCTGCATGCGCAGCACAGAGGGCTGAACTGTGCTTAATTATTTTGTCATCTCTCACCTTACCAAACAAATTACGCTTGTATTCATGGCATACGAAATGAAGATGCCGTGTCATTTGGGCGGAATAATGAGCAAGACCTGAGATATGAGTTTTGAATCAAAAAGTCCACAACAGTATTTTTAACCAAATAGCAAGTTAAGGCAAGTTGTCACATGTTTTTATACATTTTATGCAGCCGATTGTTTATTTCAATTGGTGAAAAGTGACTATTTTAACTTTTGTGAAAAAAAAAAAAGTCGAAATATGGGTGAAATAATGTTCCACCGTCATTCAGTGTAACAGATATATTTATGTAAAAATTAAACAAACAACAAGTATGTTTCAAATGACATACTTATTCTGACCTGCATGTATTAAAATATATAAAAGAAAAAGTGATCATACTAAATTATTATATTTTTATTAAGATTTTTTGGTATATGAACTATTGGTTCACTGAAATATATGTATACCTTTTTTTTGTTTGTTTGTTTTAACTAAATCGAGGTATGGTGAAAACACTCAAAAATATCAAATCATGGTTTACTTCCATTTACCATGCTTTCTACATAAAAAACACTTTTGTAAACTTATTTTCATGCGAAAACCAAAATTGGATGTCTCATCTTTGACCCTTTGACATTTTTACTGTTTCATTAATTATTTTACTTTATTACTTTTTGAACTTGGCTAAAAAGCTATTAGATAATCATTTTACATTTAGATATTCTTGAATTTTTCTGATAGTATTTCCTATTTGATATTAAAATTTTTTTTAAGGCGAGACTCTTCAGGCATGACATTGTTTTTCATGCATTGGTAAATTTTGAGATTTTGGACTCTTTGTCATGTCATAAATAGTTTTTCAGACTTGGAAAGAAAACATGCAAAAACTCAAGTGTTTTATTGCAGTTTATCTTTTTGCATCTGTAGATTTCAATTCCAGTTCATATCTTTACAGAGTTTTGTTGTCCACTTCAGCAGCACTTACACACAGCAAAACTTAGTTTTATTCCTGTCTATATTCTGAAGGTTTTTACTGAGGGGTTTGTTCATATAATTTGCCTGATTTTATACAATATTTTATTTATAAAACTATGATAATTTTGCTTTTTTTTCTGTCTGTTGACATTTTCTATTTTCTGTTTTATGGTGTGATAAAAAGAGAAATCCAAAATCCCTTCTGTTAAAAATGTCAACAACATTTTAAACTTGACTTTATCCAGTATTCAGGTTTCTGTTCTGGAAATGTATGCAAATTATTATTATTAGTAAATTTGAACTTGCCTTTTGCATATTTAAACATAACTTTCAGAAAGCTGATACAAAACAATGTGCAGTTTATAATGTATCAGTTAACCTGGAAAGTATGGTATGGAAGCCCTAAGAGGACATTAATTATTATTTTTCTTTCTTACTTTCTCATAATCATGACTCAGTTCTTTTGTGATCTTGACATAAGTTGTTTTCTTGTGATCACAATTTTTTTGTGATCTTGACATAACAAATATTTTTATAATTTTCATAATTTATATCATATATCATAATTCATCATAACAAAAGTTACTTCTGTTAAAGAATAAAGCAGTAATGAAATGTATCAAATCACAGGTCTCTCTTGGCTTTTATGTCGCGATCACAAGAAAATTAAGTCGTAGTAATGAGAGAGAATTTTTGTAATGTCGACATTGCAAGAATATAATTAAGTAATCAAAAAATCTACTTTTGTTATGTCGATTTAACAAGAAAATTAAGTTGTGATACCTTTTCACTTTAAAGGGGTCATCGGATGTGACATGCACTTTTTCAATCTGTTTGAACTGAAATGTGTGCTGGCAGTGTGTGTACACAACCATCCTATAATGATAAAGTGTTTTTTAAAATCTCGTTAAATCATTTCCCCTTTCCCAAATCAAGCCGATCTCAGATGCCTGTCTGTGTGACATCAAACAGACCCAGGCCCCTCCTATGGTTGTTTGATTGACAGTAGCGTTTCAGCACAGACTGGACTGGTGTTTAACCTTAGACCCGCCCTGAGTGAGCTGTCATCCGTCCGACATTGTTTCGACGCCGGAGCAGATATAGACAAGAATGACTCCTAAGCGATTGAGGTGTTTTGTTGTTGGATGTAAAAATGAACATAGCAGTCATCATTTACTCCCGAACATCTGAGCTGCTGAAGATGCAGTGGATTACCTTTGTTTGTGAAGGGAATGCGCCCCCGATATACCTAAATGCGTCTATGTTCACGCGAATCATTCATGATCCAGCTTCACCTCCAGAAGAAGTGAGTGTAAGGTTTTTTAATGAATCTTTGCAAATCACCTTTCCTAATAATGTGCTAGTTAGCCAGTTTCACGATGAATGCAGCTAAAGTTTACCATCTCTCAGAGAGCGGCTCAGAAGAGAGGGGCGGGGTCAGCATAGCTAATTTGCATTTAAAGTGACATGCAATAAAACGGCTTGCTGTAGACAGAGCTGATTTTGACAGGCTAAAAAGGGGTGTTGTTTTACACTACCATTGAGAAATTACAGACTTTTCAAGACCCTAAAGAATCATATCAACTTGTGGACAATGGACATCCAATGACCCCTTTTAATCGAAAACAGTTGGTTTCCATAGTTATTTACCCCATATACTGAGACAACATGCCCCACTACATGTAGCATGTTAAATGAACATGTATTTTTTACGTTACATGTTAAGTGAAAATGTTGAAAAAATGAACCCACCCTGATTAAACACTTAGTAGATAATAACAGTGTGACTGTTTTAACTCCATTATCCTGTTTTATTTTAGTTCCTCTAAAATCTGTCTAGAAGCGGTTGTTTATCTCTCATAGGGTGCTTTTTCACTTCAGTAAACCTGTTGTTTCTAATGATAGCTCTGGACCCAGATTCCCTACTGTGTGTTTGGTCTCCAAACAAGACTGACGTGTGTTTGAAGCAGATCGAACGTCATGTACGTACAAGCCAGAGCACAGGTTCATCAAATCAGACCCAGAGCAAAGAAGAACAGATGTTTTCAGGTGAACAGCGCTGTGGTTTGAGTAACACGAGACTGGGGAATCGGTTGAGAGGGCTGAGGTGGTTTGGTTGGTTAGTGGGGAGAAACACTGGGGGTTAAAAAAGAGGAGTTTTGTTAGAAATTTTGAAATAAATAGTACACACTTCAGTTGTCTAAATATTTTGTTTTATTTAAAAAAAAAAACTTGTTTTACAGTGTATTATCTGAAACTTTTAAAATAAATGATCAGTATGTTTTCCATTACTTTAACTTATCAAAATAATTTAACCAATTTTAACTTCAGATTTCAATTGCAATACATATTACACTAGATTGTACTGCATACACGTCTTTTTTCTCAAAATGAGTTTGTTTCTCCATTTCAGCAGCACTTACATCAGACTTTACAGTTTTATTCCTATCTATATTCTGCAGGATTTTACTGAAGGGTTTGTTCATATGTCATTCTCCTGATTTTATTTTTGCACTTTATCTATTTATGTCTGCTGATTTCAACTATAATACATATCATTAAAGGCTGCTTTTCAAAATGAGTTTATCTCCACTTCAATATCATTTACATACACCAAATTTTACAGATTTATTCCTATCTATATTCCGAAGGTTTTTACTGAGGGGCTTGTTCATATCATTCACCTGGTTTTATTTTTGTACTTTATCCATTCGCATCTGTAGATTTCATTTACAATACATAGATTTAAAAAGTTTTGTTCTCCACTTCAGTAATGCTTACATACACCAAATTTGCAGTTTTATTCCTGTCTCTGTTCTGAAGAGTGGATTTGTTCATATATCATTCGCTTGACTGTATTATTGCACTTTATCTATTTGTGTCTGTAGTTTTCATTTGCAATAATTTTTTTCTGAAAATGAGTTTGTTTCTCCACTTTGGCAGCACTTACATACATCAAAGCCTAGAGGTTTAATCATATCTATAATCTGAAGGTTTTTACTGAGGGGTTTGTTGATATATCATTCGCTTTCTTTTATGTAACAGTTTATGAAAAAAACTTGCAATTTATTTTATTTTTTCTGGCTGTTGTTGTTTTTTTGTTTATGGAGTGATAAAAAAAATAAATCCAAAAGTTTTTCACGACATTCTAATTTATTGAGATGCAAAGCCAGCTTCAAATTCTTGTTTGATTCTGTTGATACATTAGAGTTAAATGTTTTTACAGAAGGGATTTTGTATTTCTCTTTTGATCACTCCATAAATCAGAAATTACTGTCAACAGACAGAAAAAAAATTACCACATATTTTTGGGTAATAAAATGTTATATAAATCATCCAAATGATATAAGAATATAGGAATAAGACTGTTAGGTTTGGTGAAAGTAAGTGCTACTGAAGTGGAGAAACAAACTCATTTTGAGAAAACAGACATATTGAAATGGAAATCCACAGATGCAAATAGATAAAGTGACATAAAATAAACACTGTATGTATGTATGTATGTATTTTGGATGTTTTCTTTCCACTAGTCTGTTATGGAAACCAAATACAGCAAAATCTCAAAATTGACCGGTGCATGAAAAAACAAAGCATGCCTGTAGTGTCTTGCCTTGAAATGACTTCATTGTAAGTGTTGAGACAAAAGCCAATAACATCACACAAGTGGATGTATTAAAAACAAACATGTCTGGCAAGACTGCAAATCTCTACAGTAGAATCTTACATCAATTTAAATATAAATAAAAATGGAAATTTCGTAAAAGCATGTCATACCAT
Organism: Aspiorhynchus laticeps; assembly: GCA_023376895.1. Taxonomy (NCBI): domain Eukaryota; kingdom Metazoa; phylum Chordata; class Actinopteri; order Cypriniformes; family Cyprinidae; genus Aspiorhynchus; species Aspiorhynchus laticeps. Next base: position 3,978,536 of record CM041797.1, on the reverse strand, counting down.
GGTGCATTTTAGTTTTGGTGGAATAAAAAATTCTATTTAACACAAAATGTGAAGCCTATTTTTAGGAGTTCTAGCTGCAGAGAGCAATATTATTTTATCACAGATAAAATGTGTCTTGTACCTGGCAGAAATCACTGCAATAGGTGGGCTGAGACATCACACCTGTCCCTGTGACAGAACTACACAAACAGCACAAGAGTCAGGGATGAGATTTTATGTTGAAGCAAAGCAGTGTAAATTAGATGCAGTAAATGAGATTTGACAGTTTCAGCAGAGGAGGAAGCTTTCAGTGAATAGCAAATTATTATTTCCTCACACTTCCAAAACTGGTTTATATGACACGTGAATGAGTAAATGAAGACCAAATATTCATACTTCTTAGCAAACTACACAACATTTTGCATTGTGGGCAGTGGCGGAGCCAGGATATTTTCATAGGGGTGGCCAGGGAGGGGCCAGCAACCAGTCTGGGGTGGCCCAGAAATCTTCATTATTTCAATAGAAAAATGTGATTGACTATAAAGTATTGGACTGTTTTAGTGCCTGAAACACAACTGAATACAATTCATTTCTACAAAATTGTAATTGAGATATTTGTGAATTAGATCAAGTAATGCTGAGTGGACAACTTGTGTATTATTCCTCACCTCCAGGTATTTTAATAAAGGGGCTCACTATAGCTTTATTGCTCAGTCAGCTTGGTTCTGGTTCTCAAAACCCCCAAAAGCTTGTTCCCATCATGCATATAGTGATAAGAATTGGTTATATATATATATATATATATATATATATATACACACATACACACACACAGTATATACATATATATATATATATATATATATATATATATATATATATATAAGGACGGAAGTCAACAGCACATAAATGCCAGAATGTAAAATGAGTAAATGCCAGAATGAGTTATTTTATGCATTTAAATGGTTTCATTTTCGTTTTTACTTTTCAAATAAAAAAAAAAAAAATAGAATAGCACGTTTTCTAGTATAAGTGCACTGTGTTCATATTTACTTGTGCATTAAATTACAAAAAAAAATAAAAATAAATAATACATCAGCTTGCGCCTAATATTGTGATCTCGAATTGCACAATATTTTAGTACATGCATTTGAGAGACGTTCTTTAATGTGATGCTATACATCCACGAATGCACTAATCACCTTTTTTGGTAATTTCATGACTTAACTGACGACAGAACTACATTGTATGCTCGTAGTTTCTTGCGCACATTATTTAAGATGAAGTGATATAGAGCGTGCGCCTTATAGTCGTGTAAAGTTGAAGAGTGTGCGCCGTGAGCATAGTAAAACAGCTGTCAGGTCAGGAAAGTTTGTTTTACTGACATATAGCCTAACAACATCTCATCAGACCGCAGTTCACTGTTGTTCTAACTTCTACTGAAGCTCATTTGGCACATGTTCCTTTCCACGCTCGTTTGATTGTGCCCTGCGTTGAGGCGAAGTTGAGGTTCGCGTCTGAAAAGTCTCCTGTTCAATGTGGTCATAAAGAGATATGGCGGTTCCGCGTCTTAATAAATGCATTTCTTGTCAAGAAAAAAAGTGACAAAAACTGCAGTTTTGAGTGGGGTGGCCAAGCTTTGGTCAGTGGTGGCCACGGTCCCCCCCTGGCCACCCCCTGGCTCCGCCCCTGATTGTGGGATTGTTTTCATGTCAACAGAGTTATGACAACTTCTAATAAAAATGCTCAACTGATTTAGACAAACTTAATTTGTAGCATTAACACAATTTTTTAAGTTGATAACTCAAAAAAAAAATTAAGTTCTATCAAGAATACTCTTGGAGTGATTGGCATGGTGTACATGGCAGTGTTAAGTCTAAGTGTTTGGTCTTGGCGGAATAGATCTGCTATGCTGCTGCAGCAGAGCAAGTACCGAGACTTGCTGCCAATACATCCACAACATGCTGCTGTGAGCATGTAAGAAATACTGCTGTTGCACATATAATATATATGAAATAACCCCCACTTATAGCTTACGTGAAATATCTATACAGGTGGAGCTGGAGAAGGTGGAGCAACTGCAACAGCAAGCACTAGCCAAGTATTTGAATGTTGGGCAGCGAGCTCATTGGCTGCTGATACAAAAATAACCAATCAGCTGTGATGATATCATTATGTCATATTGAATTAGACCTATCGGACTACACCATCTAGAGTTTCATGGCAGAACTTTGGATTTGCACTAATTCAGTTGTAGTCCTGGAACCAATTAATCTTATTTCAGTTAAAATCAACACCTAGCATAACACATGCTAAATACAAATTACTTATGTAAATTTAACGAACAAGTAGGGTATTACTTACTAGTATTGCCATTGCTCAAAAAGTCAAAAATGAAATTTGGTGTAGAAACTTTTTGATAAGAAATCAAAAATTTTTTATGTAAAATAATAATAATAAAAACACTTAAACGTAGCAAACTCTTAATCATCAAACATAACAGCATTAACACTTACAGGTCTTTCTATTCAAAGTGACACTGATTTTCACTATTTACTCCCCTACCCAGTCTTGTGCAAAGTATGCTGCTAACTAGAAATCTACTGCCCATTTTCCAAAGTTAACAAGACAATTTTATCACATTACTACAATTTATCAATTAATTAAAAAAAATAATTAACACAAACATGTACAATAACACACAATAGTAAGTTAATGTAATGATCAGCATTATTATGTCAAAAGAACAAAATAGCAAAATAATGCTGGCAACTTAAAATTCTTAAATTAATAAATTTGAATCTTTAACTTGCATCTATGCATTTAAGTTGTGGTAACAGGTCCCCTGAATTATTTTTAAATTCAAAAATCAGTATGTAGTCATGCAAGTTGTTATACATGTTTTTTGGGGGTTTTTTTGCACTGCCTTTTGTATATCATGTTATGTTGTTTAGCAAGAACCATTGAGATAAATATTAAATAAATAAATACGAGATATAGCGAGAGAGATCTTAATGGTCTGTTTATTTATTTGTTTGTTTTACAAAATAGTATTTTTTAGAGGTGAAATGCATGGACATGTTCTTGACAGATCGCAGTGATTCGCATTTGAGATCCAGCCACACGCACAGGGAGAGAGAGAGAGAGAGAGAGAGAGAGAGTGAGAGAGTGAGAGAGAGAGAGAGAGAGAGAGTTTGAGATCCAGCCACACGCACAGGAGGAGAGAGAGAGAGAGAGAGACAGAGACAGAGAGAGAGAGAGAGAGACAGAGAGAGAGCGCGCGCGCTGGATTCGCTACTTTCATTGAGGTTTCAACTCGCGACACAAGCGGCTGTCCGTCACTCTCTCCTGCTGAAAATGATCCTAAAATTCACCTGCCTGCTGGGATTGCTGCTCTGCGGCTGTCAAGGTAAACAGATCAACATTTACACATTTGAGAGTGCGGTCAAACAGCGGGCATAAGTTGGGCAGCTCGGCTCTGTATGCCCTCGGTCTGACTGAGGGGAGAATGGGTGGTTTGGGGTGTTATATGGATGGACACTGGATTAAAGACCACAGTTGTGCTGCTATTTCAGCGAGAAGAGCCTGTGAGGAGAATAAATGCGTGTCATGATGTTTCTGTTGATTCCTTGGCGATAATTTATGATTGACAGATGATGTGTGTGATAAACGCGCGGTTTCGGCAGTTAAACGTTCATCTTCTGAGGAAAACATCAGGGTTTACCTGATCGGATGTTATGAAATATGATTTATTTTGTTAACACAGCGATCAATGTACTCTAATAGAAAATAATTCGCCCGTCCTCTTTATTTTTGTGAGGTAATCAGTGCGTTATTATATCCCCTCATACTTTTCAACGTTATTTCGTTCCCGCGTTAAATTATTTGTAACGCGCAATTGTCCTTTTAACTTGATTGATTTATATTTGTTGGTCCGGCTTGTTCTCAGTTTTTATCTGTCTCTTGTAACTTGATGGATTTATTCATAAGAATGTGCGCTGTAATGTTTTATAACGCTCGTAAAGTCCGAAGAACGCTTATTAAATCCTGGCACGGTTTGGAGGTGACACTTCATCGCGTTTATTTACAACGCGACTGATTTATTTCAAAAGCTGTTTGTTGGTTTCTGTGGACAGTGTACATCAGATAGATTGTGACTGAGAGTTTCAACGCTTGAGAAAGAGCGATGGGAAAGCTCCTCTTATAAGGAACGAAGGTGATCGGAACGCCCCCCCTTTATTAAAATAATTCGTTTACTTCTGGACTACTTCGCGCGTTTGTACAACAGCTTCGTTCATTATAACGCTCTCGTTCTAGATTGGTATCTTTGGCAGAACGACAGGTGGAGGTAGAGCGCTGTTCAAGTGTATAAGCATCTCTCTGTTCACCACCATCCGGATCTTACTATGGGGAAAAGCATTGGGATTTTCTTTAAATTAGTCTTGGGGTTACTGCCTGTCTTAGTCTGTTTAGTTCTAGTTATTAGGAAGGGTGACAAATTAACTGTTTTGCAGAATGAAGAGTTTTACCAGCCTTTGTTCTTTTTTAAGTGTGTGAAATAGCTTGCCTTGTCTATGAAATTAAACCACTGTTCTTTAGGCCCCTAAAGCTATTTATGTAAAAGCTATTTAATGCTGGAAATCTCATCTATTGGATGTGTTCAACTCACATGCAACTATTAAGATGTGCATTTGAAATGCACATTTCATTCTAGTGTGCAGTGCCAAAGCAACTGGACATCTTTCCTTTTGGATTATTTTTGAACACTGTTGCTGAAAATATAATCAGTGCTACTTGTTTATTGTCAGCAGCCGATCTGACATGATGTTGTTCATCACAGTGGATGTTAGATAAGGAAAAATTGTGAAAAATACCCATCTTTGGCTGGTGGCGAATGCTAATTTCCCACCCTGATTATACTTACCATGCCGTCAAAATCATACTGATCATTTCAGAAATGCATTGTGTAGCAGTATGATTTATTTGGATTGGCTTTATGGATTTTAATGGTTGACCAGCTGTTTCAGTGATCATATCCATGTTAAATACTAGGTTGATTTAAGTAGTCAAATAATTCCATTACACACATTGGCTGCATCCAGAACAGATGCCGGCTGCCTAGACAGTCATTGGCTCGGTAGATGACATTTCTGCATGAAATGCATGTCTTTAAGTCAGTGTTTTTTCAACCTTCCTGAGATCTTTGTGATGCTCTCCATTGTTCAAAATAATAGCCTACTTGAAGGCCTCAGGACTCATTTGGCACATCTGGGGCTGTGAATGCCAGCATTTTTGCATTTAATGTCAGTTTACATGTTGTACATTTTGAATTTAGCTGGTTTTAGCTTTTAAGTAAGTTGAACTATTTTAACAGTAAATCATTATGTGTCCTTTGTAAGTTTGTTGAGACCCCCTATGGTTAAGAATCTCTGTTTTAGATTGCGCCGGCGACTTTCTACATAGATCATTTTTGATAAAGAAGCATTTTTAAGGTTACATACAGACAGTGAAAACTGAAAGAAGGAAATGAAGTTACCATTATCAAGTATAAAGTTATTTTCCTGTTTTATGTTACAGCTAATGGCTGTGAAATATGTTGACGAAACAAAACAGTTGCACCCCAGCTAACAAAAGTATTCTAATGACGTTTTGCTAATGTTTTTATTACATTATGAAAACGTTATTTCTGAATGTTCGCTGAACATTCTAAACATCCAGTTTTTAATTTTTTTTAAAGTGTTTTCTTGGTTAAGCAAACATTAAGGTAATTTTCCATTTTACCATTTTGCAAACATTATGGGAATGTTGCTTTTCAATGTTACTTTTCTCTGAACATTCTGAAAACGTTGTAACATTTAAAAAGTTTCAGAAATAAAACATTCCATGAGCAATGAATAAATAATGTTTATGATAATGTTTTGAACATTATTAAAGACCAGATAGCTTTAAATTAGCATTCTATTAATGTTATTAGAAAGTTTTCATAACATTGAGAGAACGTTCCCTGTTAGTTGGGATATTATAGGGATATTGTTATTATAGGAAATAAATGTGTAATGTTGTCCAGAATCCTGAGTGTAAATCTGTCAAAAATACTTGCTTTCTTTAAATTTAGTGCACGTGTGTATAAATAAAATTACTGAATTTTGACTCTGAATTTTGCAATAATATTACAGCTCTTATTGATGTTCAAGTTCAGATAAGTCATTGTAAGATACTGAGCTTGATATTCTGTTAATGTTTAAAAACGCCCATATTCATGCACTCCAGGTTAAATGGTAACGCTTGAGAAGCCCTTGAAATTGTCATTCATTTTATTTTGTCCTTTTGTGGTACAGAAACTGTTTGCTTGAGGGTTTTTCTCAAGAGTCCTTCTTTGTGATTCCTCAAACAGCATCACGGATATAAAAACATTCTTTCTTCATTCCGTCTTCACGCTCAGTGTGTTTGAGGTCTGAGCTCTCGGCGCAGTGAATTATGCGCTCTGCGGCGTGGCTGCAGCTATCGTGTGCTATGTTAAGTGCCATAATTAAGAGATTTCTCTGAGTTGCGGTGAAGAATCTCAGTGGTGGGAGTATTAAAAGATTTATGTGGTGTGCCGTGTGGCGAGTGTATGTCTGAAGTGCATCTCCACTGAGATACGTGCACACTGGGGATGGGAAAAAAGACAGCTAGAGTAATGGTCATGCTTGTACAAACACGTACGCATGCAGATGCATGCATGCTCTCAATATGAAAGCAGACTGGAGTAACCTTTATTTACCTCTGTGCCTGGGGGAAATAGCCACACTGCAGCATCAAAACAGTTCAAAGTAATAAGAAATTTACTGTAAAATAGTATATGTTTCTGGAACAAATGTAGCATTCCATCACTTGCTCTCCAATGGATGCTCTGCAGTGAATGGGTGCCGTCAGAATGAGAGTCCAAACAGCTGATAAAAACATCACAAGTAATCCACACCACTCCAGTCCATCAGTTAACATTTTGAGAAGACAAAAGCTGAAACAAATCCATCATTGAGACGGTTTTAACTTTAAACCGTTGCTTCCGTTTACAATACTAGTCCATAATCCATAACGCTTCCTCCCGTGAAAAAGTGGTCTGGCCTGAATCTGGAGAGAAATCTGCACAGATCAAGCACCGTTTACAGTCCAAAACAGCTCTAAACAAACATGTGGCTGGATTTTGATGTGAGAGACAAAGGGAGATGGATTTTTCACTGGAGGAAGCATTATTATGGATTATGGACTCATATTTTAGTTAAAAATGTCTTGATGGATTTGTTTCAGCTTTTGTCTTCTCAAGACATTAACTGATGGACTGGAGTGGTGTGGATTATTGTGATGTTTTTATCAGCTGTTTGGACTCAATTTTGAAGTAGAAAGACTAAAATAGTATTTTGTTTTAAAACATACTCTGATAATCTTTGTTTTATTACTTCGTGATACTTGACTTCAAAACCACCACTAATAAATATAGATAAACCTGTCAAGTACAAAAACCCCGTGTGTAGTTTATGCAACCACTAACATTTTGTACAAAATCCTGCATTTGGCTTGTATTCTGCAAAAGTCAAAGCATCGCTTGATTAATGAGTGGAAGAAAGGACGTATAGATATAAACCCTTGAAAACAGAACTTTATCAAGCCCTCCCAGGGGAAATATACATGAGAAAAATCATTTTAAAGTGCGGTCGCATTCAGCAGGCCTCAGAGCTGCATAAAGTGGTAATTTCAATGATGTAGATGCTGCATTCATATAATAATATGGTTTGATTCCCATGAGCCACAGAATCAGGGCAGATTTGCATAGATTCTGCTCATAAAATACAGGTAATCCTGAGAACAGTTCACATGTTAACATAAGCTACCCAGATTTTATGTCTGCGAAACAGCATAGGGAGTTTTTTAATCGAGTTTGGTTGGTTTTGTACCCAGTAGAGGTTGAATTAAATGATGTTGTCATTTAACAGTCTTTTATCCAAAGCAACTTCTAGTACTTTCAGTTAAACAGATTTTCCGTCTAAAAATGAATGATGAAATCCTTCAAATTCAATGTTGGTGTATAAGTTGCATTTTATTACTATATTTATGCATTTAACAGATGCTTTTATCCAAAGCAACTTATAATAGAGGATCATAAACCATTTGTCACAGAGCCAACAATCAGAAATATTGCATAATACTGGTAAATAAAACAAAATGTTTTCAGAAATTATAAACATGTACTTTACTTTCCCTATCTGTCGGTCACTACGAGTTATGTCGTGACGACATAGGGGATTTACTTGGAAGCCCCAATCATCTCTGACTAGAGAAAACGCCAATGAATATTGGCTAGTGGAATTTGCATACCTGAGCCACTCCCCGTGCACACGGGTATAAATAGGCGACAGGTGCATCCACTGATCAGATTTTTGCTTCGGAGCCAAGTGGATGAACGTGTTGATCTCCACAAAGCCATTCATCTGTCTGGAAGCTGTTCTGGTTGGCGTCACGGTGCGAACAGCGGTGTCCCTGTCTGCAGCGATTCCCCTGGGCACTTCAACTAAGAGCAGATTTCCTAAAAGAGCAAAAAGCACGGCCGATTCACGTCTTTTTAAAGACGCTGTTCCGGCCGTGTCCTCTTGGTTGCGGTCGTTTCCTATCCTCTGTCGACAGCCACGATCATTGTCTTCAGTGTCTGGGCATCCAGCGCGCTGAAGCTGCGTTCGTGGATGGTTTATGCGTTCGTTCTGAGCGTGTAACCATGGCAGCGCTGCGATCGCGCCTCTCTCTCCTCTCGGGGATGAGAGAGGCTCCCTCTGTCACTACCCGCGCTGGCTTCTCTGCCACGAGCAGAGAACCATCGGCTAGTGCTCTGGGCGATCTGAGGTTACAGTGAGAGCTTTCCGCCGGGTCAGTCCCCACGGACCTTTCACTCCTCCCGCAGCAGCTGTTCTGTGCGGCTCCCCGGTGATTCTGCTGTGCCGTCTCACGGCGTGCCCAGCGTTTCATTTGGCGCGCTGATAGAGGATCAGATGTCGATCGCGGCATCGGTGGATGGGCAATCGTCCTCTGAGGATGAAGATTCGGCGAGGCTGCACCCCTCGGGTGTCGCGGCCGCCGCCGAATCAGACCCAGAGTTGACAGCCGTGCTTTCCCGGGCCGCCGCGAGATCGGGGCTGGAGGCGTGCACACCTCCTAGTCCCGAGCCCTCGCGGTGAGATGATTGGCTCCTCGGCACGGGCCGTGGCTCTCGGCCACGCCCTGCCCCGGTTCCTTTCTTTCCGGAAGTGCACGAGGAGCTGATGAAGTGGTGGACGGCCCCTTTTTACGGCCAGAAGCGGCTCGTCTGCCTCCTCCATCCTCGCTACCCTCAATGGCAGGGCGGCTACGGGGTACGTCGACATTCCCCAGGTGGAGAGTGCGGTTGCAGTGCACTTGTGCCTGCAAAACGCCGCCACTTGGAGGAATTGTCCTCGTCTCCCGTCCAAAGCCTGTAAGCTACGGCCGCTCTCGCGGCCAAGGCTTGCAGTGCTGCGGGCCAAGCCGCCTCTGCGCTGCATGCCAAGGCTATCCTGCGTGCACACCAAGCCATGGCATTAAATGCACGAGGGTAGTACCAACCCGAGGTTGAAGCAGGAACTGCGCTCAGCGACTGGCCTCGCCCTACGGGCAGGGTAAGTCGCAGCGCAGACCCTCGGGAAGGCGATGTCCACAGGTGTGGTCCAAGAGCGCCATCTATGGCTCTGCCTTGCTGAGAGGAGCGATGTCGACAAAGTGAGCTTTCTCGACGCTCTCGTCTCGCAGGCTTGACTGTTCGGCGACACTGTCGAGGACTGTGCCCAGCAGTTCTCGGCAGTACAGAAGCAGACCGAGGCAACACATCTTGCCCCGGCGTGATGCACCGCTCCGCCGCAGAGCAAGACCCAGTCTGCTTGTCGCCGTGGGCGCCCTCCTGTGCCCTCCAGAGTTAGGGAACAGGTAAGTAACGGCTCCGCCCCGTGCTGAATCGTAAGCCGGCGCGTCGAGCCTCTCGCAGGAGCGCGGCGCCCCCTGTGTTCCAGCTGGCCCCTATGTCGTCCAGAGAGGCGATAAAGCGGCCCTGACACAGGCAACCCGGAGATGTGGGAGCCTGCTTGATCTCAGGAGATGGCGAGGACAGCGCCACTCCTTCCCCCGAAGGAGGGCAGGGGGAGAATCATTCATTCTGTTCCGCCGCTGGCTCAAGGGCCAGCGGTACCCACATTATCAAGTAAGAGCAATTCCCTTTCCTCCGAGTTTTTAGGTCCACGGGTCGACAGTGTGCGACGCGTTGCTTCCTCACTCTCACCCGCGACCCATTTTGCCAGCGGCCAAGAGAGTGCGGTTCGGGGACGCAGTGCTTCCCCACGCACTTCTAGCCAGTCCCTACAGGGACTCAGGGAGTTCTGCGAGGATGAGTCAGAACGCAGGGCCTTCTGTACCATCCAGCCTTACTCCCATTCGCTGCACCACTGCGGGTACGTCGATTGTGCCGTTGGAGCCACTTGCACGGCGTCTGGAGGCGTGGCTTGCGCTGCCCAGCCCGTCTCGTTGGCTCACGCGCACAATTCGACTCGGCTACGCGATTCAGTTCGCCAGGCGACCTCCCAAGTTCAGCGGCGTTCTCGAGACTGCGGTGGCAGCTCGGAATGCTCCTGTCTTGCGCGAGGAGATTGCTGTCCTCCTGGCAAGGATGCAATCGAGCCGGTCCCTCCAGCCGAGATGAGGCAGGGGGTTTACAGCCCTTATTTCATCGTACCCAAGAAAGTCGGTGGCCTTCGACCAATCCTGGATTGCGACTCCTGAACCGGGCCCTGCACAGGCTCCCGTTTAAGATGTTGACGCACAGGCGCATGATCAAATGCATACAGCCCCGGGATTGGTTTGCAGCGATCGACCTGAAGGATGCTTACTTTCGTGTTTCGATCCTTCCGCGACACAGACCGTTCCTGCGGTTTGCGTCTGGGGGTCGGGCATGGCAGTACAGTGTCCTCCCCTTCGGGCTCTCCCTGTCCGCCCGTGTCTTCGCGAAGATCGCGGAGGGTGCCCTTGCCCCGTTACGGGAAGTGGGCATCAGGATCCTCAACTGTCTCGAGCATGGCCCGCACACGAGAACAGTTGTGCGATCACAGGGACCTGGTGCTTCGGCACCTCAGCCAGTTGGGGCTTCGGGTCAACTAGGAAAAGAGCAAGCTCTCCCCTGCGTAGAGAATCTCTTTTCTTAGAGTGGAGTAGACTCGGTGAGTATGAAGGCGCGCCTCACGGAAGAGCGCGCCCAATCAGTGCTGAACTGCCTGAGTTCCTTCAGAGGCAGGACTGTGGCCCCGCTGAAACTGTTTCAGAGGCTCCTGGGGCATATGGCATCCGTAGCTGCAGTCATGCCGCTCGGATTGCTTCATATGAGACCACTTCAGCACTGGTTGCACTCCCGAGTCCCGAGGTGGGCATGGCGCCGCGGTGCACTTCGGGTGAACATCACACAGGAGTGTCGCTGCTCCTTCAGCCCCTGGACAGACCTTGCCTTTCTACGGGCCGGGGTGCCCTTAGAACAAGTGTCTCGGCATATTGTTGTCACAACAGATGCCTCCAGCACGGGCTGGGGCGCTACATGCAACGGGCAGGCAGCCTCGGGGCTCTGGACGGGCCTCGACTGCTTTGGCACATCAACTGCCTACAGCTGCTGGCAGTGCATCTAGCCTTGCGGCAGTTTCGGCCACTGCTGTTAGGCAAGCATGTGTTGGTCCATACTGACAACACTGCGGCTGTGTCGTATATCAACCGGATGGGGGGTATACGATCACGCCGCATGTCACAGCTCGCCCGCCATCTCCTCCTCTGGAGTCACACGCAGCTCAAATCGCTGCGCGCTGTCCACGTTCCGGGGGAGCTCAATCGTGCGGCCGACGCGCTCTCACGACAGCTCACTTCCCCGGAGAATGGCGACTCCATCCCGAGACGATCCGGCTGATCTGGAGTCGATTCGGGGAAGCTCAGGTAGACCTGTTTGCTTCCCACGAGTCCTCCCACTGCCAGCTGTATTTCTCCCTGACCGAGGGCACCCTCGGCACGGACGCACTGGCACACAGCTGGCCTCGGGTATGCATCAAGTATGCATTTCCCCCAGTGAGCCTGCTCGCACAGACACTGTGCAAGTCAGGGAGGACGAGGAGCAGGTCCTGCTGGTCGCGCCGTTCTGGCCCACCCGGACCTGGTTCCCGAACTCATTCTCCTCGCGACAGCCCCTCCCTGGCCCATTCCTCTGAGGAAGGACTTCCTCTCTCAGGGGCTCGGCACCATTGGCACCCGCGTCCAGACCATGGAACCTCCATGTGTGGCTCCTGGATGGGACGCGGCAGACTTGAGTGGTCTCCCACAGGCGGTGGTAGAGACCATCACTCAGGCTGGAGCTCCTTCTACAAGGCAAGCCTATGTACTGAAGTGGAGTCTGTTCGTGAACTGGTGTTCTTCTCGCCGAGAAGACCCCCGAAGATGCACGGTTGGAGTAGTGCTTTCTTTCCTGCAAGAAAGGTTGGAGCGTAGGCTGTCACCCTCCACCTTGAAAGTGTATGTGGCCGCTATCGTGGCCCATCACGATGCAGTGGACGGCCGGTCCCTGGGAAAGCATGATCTCATCGTGAGGTTCCTGAGGGGTGCCAGGAGGTTGTATCCCCCTAGGCTACCCCTGAGGCCCTCCTGGGACCTCTCTATCGTCCTGGCTGGACTTCAGAGGGGTCCCTGTGAGCCGCTGGACTCAGTCGAGCTAAGGGAACAGGTAAGTAGCGGTTACCTGTCGGTTAAGACAGCGCTCCTGACCGCACTCACTTCCATCAGAGGGTCAGGGACCTCCAAGCATTTTCGGTGAGCGAAGAGTGCCTTGTGTTTGGGCCGGACTACTCTCACGTTGTCCTGAGACCCCGGCCTGGATACGTGCCCAAGGTTCCCACCACGCCCTTCCGCGATCAGGTGGTGAACCTGCAAGCACTGCCTTCGGAGGAGGCAGACCCAGCCTTAGCGTTGCTGTGTCCCGTAAGAGCATTGCGCATATACGTGGACCGCACCCGGAGCTTCGGAAGCTCTGAGCAGCTCCTTGTCTGTTACGGTGGTCAGCAGAAAGGGAAGGCTGTCTCCAAGCAGAGGTTGGCCCACTGGATAGTGGATGCCATCGCCTTGGCGTACCAATCCCAAGGCGAGCCGTGCCCCATGGGGTGAGGGCTCACTCCACATGGAGTGTTGCCTCCTCCTATGCGTTGGCGCACGGTGCCTCTCTGGCAGACATCTGTAGAGCTGCGGGCTGGGCGACACCGAACACCTTCGCGAGATTCTACAGTCTCTGCGTTGAGCCAGTTTCTTCCTGTGTGTGGGTAACAGGTAAGTGGCGGGAAGAACTGGCTGGTGTCACGCTTGCTGCGCCATTCCCCCTCACCCGGGGATACGAGCGCCTGTTTTCTCCTCCAGTTCAGTTCCCCGGACGGCGAACCCTGGTGGAGTTCCTCCAGCACCCCCGGCAGTCAGACTGGGCGGAGCAGTCTGACGCCAGGCCCTGTACTTGTGCTAGCTCGCCCGGGTCTCCGGTCAGCCCCTGTAGGTGTCCGTACGGCTTTGATTCCCCTTGGGTAATCCCATACGTGTTTTCTTCCACGGTAAGGTTTCCCTCATGGTAAACCCGTGTCTTCCCTTTGACAGAACTCTCTGTCAGGCCCTGCTGGCAGCCCTCCTCCCTACTCCTAGGTAGGATCTGCCCCAGGGTCCAGTCGTATGTAGTACTGCCCCAGGCCTGGGTCAGTCCATATCAGTGTCTCCACATGGTACCTCCCTTCGGGCAGGATGTGGCCTCCGTAGCGCCCTTCTCCGGAAGGCTCGCTTCCCCGTCGTTACTACCAAGCTGTAACAACAAACAGGAAAGACGTGAAGCATCTTTCATTGAAGGTCGAAATCCCTTCCGACTCTGGGGTAAGGAACAGCGGCTTGGCTATCTCCAGCAGCGATGTACTCAGTGGTCCCTGCGGGCACCAAGGTTAGCGAATTTGCGCTGGGGCGACGGGAAGGTTGCGACCTTTGCATGGCATTTGTCGGTCACGCGCTCGCTTGTCAAACATCTGCATGCCACAAGGTCGTGACGGGGTTCAGGTTGTGGCGCTTTCCATAAGACCCCTATGTCGTCACGACATAACTCGTAGTGACCGACAGATAGGGAACGTCTCGGTTACGTACGTAACCCTCGTTCCCTGATGGAGGGAACGGAGACGTTATGTCCCCATGCCACAATCTTGAACCATCGCTGGGTGCCAGGGACACGTTCTTGGCTCCTCAGCGTAAAACCTGATCAGTGGATGCACCTGTCGCCTATTTATACCCGTGTGCACGGGGAGTGGCTCAGGTATGCAAATTCCACTAGCCAATATTCATTGGCGTTTTCTCTAGTCAGAGATGATTGGGGCTTCCAAGTAAATCCCCTATGTCGTCACGACATAACGTCTCCGTTCCCTCCATCAGGGAACGAGGGTTACGTACGTAACCGAGACGTTCCCTTACTCCACAACAAATCCTTCAAATTTAACGTTATACAGAACAAGAACAAAAAAAAAATAAACATAAATTATAGGCAGCATTCATTATAAACAATATTTATTATAAACACTAAGCATAAATGAATTTAAAGCAAAAAAAGACAAAAACAAAATAAGGGAGATGCGCTATACAGTGACAAACTATGTTCAAGTTGAATGTGAGGAGAGATAAAAACTGAAACCCATTTCTGTATGAATGCACAGACCAGTCATTTCTAATTCGCCAACAATTTATTTGTTGTGTCAGATGATATTTACTGATTTGCTGTTGAATCAGCATGTCGAATTCGAAAAAAATATTTAAAAAAACGATAGCAATGTTTTCTGTTACAACAGACATTTCAGATTGATGTAACTATTATATGTTTTATTTCAACCCAAAATTACAATGTGCTAAATATTTACTCACTCTCAGACCGACCAAGATGTAAATGAGTCTGTTTCTTCATCAGATTTGGAGGACTGTGTCATTCCATCACTTGCTCACCAATGGATGCTCTGCAGTGAATGGGTGCCGTCAGAATGAGAGTCCAAGCAGCTGATAAAAACATCACAATAATCCACACCACTCCAGTCCATCAGTTAACATCTTGAGAAGACAAAATAAACAAATCCATCATTAAAATGTTTTTAGCTAAAATTTGAGTCCATAATAACACTTCCTCCAGTGAAAAAGTGTTTTGCACAGATCAAGCACCGTTTACAAGCCAAAACAGTCCAAAACAGCTCAAAACAAATATGTGGCTGGATTTTGATGTGAGAGACAACAGGAGCATGAACATGTTCCTTTAATTGTCTTATTGAACATTTCCATGTACATTCATGTATTTCATCCCTTACATTGTGTTCATGTTCAACACCAGAACTAAGAATGAGTTTACAAAATCCGTGTGATTGTGGATAAAAGCAGATGTGAAATTTCCTAAATGTAAAGGAACGAATGTTTGGATTTAGAAATCAGAATTGTGTTTTATCTCAATGAATGTCTCTGCTGTGAATGGTTGCTATCTATTCCTGCTCCTGCGTTTCATGTGCACCATCACGGTGACTCATCAAGGCTTCGGTTTCCACATCCTCCTCCTCTCGTGGCTTATGCTGCTACAGCGCTGAGAGCAGGGGAAACACAATATCTGCAGCTGAGTTTGAGATGCTTCACAGGCAGCTGTGAGTGGGCGTCCAGCGAGCTTTCAGAGAGACACAGACTGTCAGTCTCCGTGAAGACTTTTCTCACATCCACAGTTGTGCTGCGTCTCGGTCACTCCCCACAGGAAAGAACAATCACTAATGAGATCTCTCTAAAATCTCGCTTGTTTCTCCCAGACAGCCCTTCGGTTATTTGGAGAGCATATGGGAAGCGTTAAGTCTTTAGCTTGAGAAA
Source organism: Aspiorhynchus laticeps (assembly GCA_023376895.1). Lineage (NCBI taxonomy): Eukaryota > Metazoa > Chordata > Actinopteri > Cypriniformes > Cyprinidae > Aspiorhynchus > Aspiorhynchus laticeps. The sequence goes on along the minus strand of CM041797.1, from coordinate 3,962,606 downwards.
AAGACCTCTGCAATCTCACAAGTCTGAAGAGATCTCAACAATGTCTCAAGATTTTCCAAGCTACCGTAACCTGCAATCAAAAGTCAAACTTATAAGATCAGTCCGTGATTCAAGGCATGAATAAATCGTGCATTCAGGAACATGCTGTGACTCCAGTCAGGCTGAAAGTCTGTTCTGGGTGACCCAGTTTGATTCTTCATGAATCAGAGCACCCCTAAACAATAGACATTATGACAATAACAAAGTTAAAAGTAAATAGATGCATTAAGTAAATGCATTACACTAATGAAAATTTAGGGAAGAAAGGTCCTTATTTTTTGCAAGCACAGTGGAAACGGTAAAAGTTTGTTTTTGTTATTTACCAAAAGTGCTTATCGTCCTGCAAAGCTATTCATTTGAAATGGCCCAAACCTTTTTTTTGGTTCTTTTATCTGAAAGTGCTTATTTATCTGAAAGTGTTTCATTAGTCAAAAGAAGCATCTTCATTCTGTTTCATTGTGGAGATAAATAGTGCGACTCAATAATAACAACAAAAACTGCAGTAGGTCGACATTAATGAGGCCTTTGTAGAATAATCATTGATTACCGCTGAAATTAATCATGCTGCTAGAGCTCCATAGGTGGCCACGCGAGAATGAATTATATCAGAAACGTGAGATGAATGCCATGCACAACATAAAATATCCCATTTTTTTTAGAAGCAGCATTACACACATGCATTAAAAATAAACACCTTTATCTGTATAGCTTTCTCTGCTTTTGAAATGGGCAGAATGACCAAAATTTAATGCAACTATTAAAACCATTGACTTTTTAAAAAGAAGGTCAACTCTTGATGATTTAAGGTTTTACTGAGAGTGCTGAAATTGTTCTTCTATTGTTTTGCGATTTAGTTTTGCATTCTGAAAGCTGTCTGACCCTCCCATAGACAGTAGGGCTGCCACTAACGACTATTTTTATTTTGATTAATCTATCGACTAATTTATTGATTACTCGATTAATCTAAACGATTAATTTCCCACAAAAATCAAAAATTTTACTTAAGAATATTTTATTAAACCAAATTAAATCCAAATTTCTATGAAATCCTTTTTTAAAGCAAAAGTAAAGTGCAACATAGAGTGGAAGAAGCAAGTGTCCATCTCATCTCAGTCCAGTTATAGTGTAAGAATGACAACATATCCACGTGTTCTAGTCTAATAATAAAATTATAATCAGTATTTTAAATAAAGGAGTATTTACCAGAAATATTATTTACCAGAATTTATTTAGGAGAAAAATGTAAGTGTGCAGTATTTCTGAAAAAGAAAAAATATTATTAATGGAAGCATTAAAATGGAATCCAGAAAATAATGGAAAACAGGATTTGGTACAGATAAAATTGTAAAACTCAATTAATTAGATAGGCTTTTTGATTAATAAAATTCAATTTAATCATTAAAACAGAGTATAGAAAAATGAAAATGAAAAAACTGAATTTGGAAATAAAACGGATTTCATAGGGCCCTATAATTATAATTTTTTGTTTTGTGGTAATAAAAATAGATGTAAGTGAACAATAGCTTTTAAAATGACTTAAAATACATATATAATAGCAATGATGCAATAATAATTAGTTCAAATAAAGTATCAAAAGCAAGAAATCATATGGTTTTATTGAACAAAACTGTTAAAATACATAATGTATTATAAACAATAGAGCTAATGTAGATAACGCATAACAACAAAGGCCAGCAGGGGGCTCCGACGGCCTGATGATTATTATTAAACATTACTGCGTGATCTAATCCTTGATTAATATTGAACAAGCACCATTTAATTCAAATGTCCACTTAATGTTTAATATTTGGCCATTTCTTTAGGACAGAAATGCTATAGTCACTGTAATTAAATGAATATGTGGACATCAAAACGTGTAAACTCAGAGTGAGTGTTTGAGCTTTTATTTTGAAATCGCGATATATTCTCCTGTGTTTGCACAGGTTTATAAATGATTTACCTTACAGATCTGATGAAATGGCACACGTTGCGTTCCCAGATGAACGTTATAATAAACCCAAACTCACAACAACATGCAGAGATGGAGTTAGAGACGCTCCACACATGTAAATGCTAAGTTTCTGTGGAACTACTGTAGAAGGAGCCGCTGTGAGACGCACGTGCTTAACCTACACGCATGTAAATAATTAAAGTGCATATACTGTGTTAGAACTGCATCGCATATAATTATTTAATTAAATCATAGCGTTTGTGAATTCACAATTATGCTTAATTATGATTTTTAAATGGGTTTAATGTCATGCAGTCTAATAATGTATTTTATGGATTCTCGTCCTTGAAATGCGGCACTTCTGGTATTTTGCGGTTAGTCGATGATTTTTAAAAATCGACTAGTTGACTAAAATCGATGAATCGCGACAGCTCTAATAGACAGCAATGGAATTAACACGATCACGATACACAAATACTATTTATTTGTCACTAATGGCTGTAATTTGTATTTTTCTTACCTTGTTGACATATCTTACAAAATATGCCAGACAATCAGTTTTATGCACACATATTCATTGTTGAATCTGATTGAAAAAGTTGTCAGATTCAAAGGTTAACATGGCAAAAAAAAATCTTTCTAACTGATTTAACAGATCAACACTCTACCTTTAAATGGATAGAAATTCCATTTGGATTGATTTAGATGTTCAAATGAAGGCTTTTCAGCCCAACTGAGTTATAAAAAATCTATTTTGATTTCATGTATAATTAAAAAAATAATTAGGCTTTTTTTGTTGTTTTGACCTTGTAATCTATAATCAAAATATGACTCACTTGACACCTATGAAGTATGCATACAATAAAAATAAATTAATATAATAAGTCATTTATAAATAAAATTAAAGTTAAAATACAGAACCAATGTTTTTGTTTCCTAGTTCAAAAGCCATTTTATTCGGAAATACATCACAACTTCAATTTCATGTTGAATTACACAAATTAGGTTGCATATAAACATGCATGTTGCAAGCAGCCATTGATGTTCATTTTCTTTCTTTTCATTTTAACCATTTCAACCAATTTATTTATTTTTTAACTTTAGCATTTGGATCCGTTGACTAGTGAGAATCTCTGAGAAGCAGGTCCAGTTGTAAAGTCTGATTTTAGTCGTTGTGCTCCTGTTTGATTTCAAGCTGAACAACAAAATTCTGTTGAAAACAAGGGGAAACGTGCTTTGATGATGGTGAAGGTTTGTGTACGTTTCTCTTTTTACTCTGGAATGAACAGAAATGTGCCTCTAGGAGTTTCAGCTTCACTTGATTGCTCGTGTTTAGCTGCGGTAAAGAGCATGGATGTGTTGTTGTTCTGTGTAGAGTGGCCTTTCATGAGGATGAAGGGACACATAAGACAGAGACATCGCGTCAAAACAAGACGATCTCACGAGACGCTTGACTGAGACTGAGCTTCAAATGCAAACTCTCAGTGCTTGTGGACTAACTAATGCTGACCAATATGTTCACGCTCATTCCTTATGGATGTGGATCTCTCTCCATCTGTCTCTCTTTCTATGTCTGTCTGTCTTCACAGAAGCAATGCTCAGACGTTGCTCTTTCATAGCTCGAAAGATTTCCCTGCTGAAAAGACCAGCATATGTTGTGTTTTGGATGCTGGAGGCGCCATAAAACTTTTTAACCAGCAAATCATTCCTGCACAAGTAGCGCCAACCTTCACAGTTAAACTGGTGAAAAGCAGGGAAATGCTGGTCTTTTCACAAGGTTGTTGGAAATCTCAGCTCTGTTTTTTTTTCAGGTATTAACTTTGACTCAGATGTTTTTCAAAAAAAGTTTTCATGAGGAAAAAAAAGTAGAAATGGGTAGGTAATCATAAGGAATATTTTTAGTGGAAACTGATCCTTGGTGATTCATAAAATGCAAGTCAATGGCTACCGGCACTTTGAGAGACAAAAGAAAGCACATACAGGCAACATAAAATTAATCCCGGTGGCTCCTGACGATATTTTGAGGTCTTATGAAGTGAAACAATCAGTCTGTGCGAGAACATTATTTACAACATTATTACCTGTAATTCAGAGCCTCAGACAAATGGTTCAGTTTGTGAACGAATCATTCTTTTGAAGCATTTTTTTAGTGGACTGAATGAACCAGTTCATCAAATCGTCTGAAACAGTTCGCGTCTCAAGCAGCACAGATCTACAAGTTACTCAATCAAAACTCATTTTCAGACGCCTGACAGTCACTCAGACTGGAAATGAGTCAAAACAGCGGCGTATCTGATCCTGTGATGAATGAATCACTCAGAATAACATTACATTTTATAACAGCCTATATTAAAATTGAAAACTTTTTTAAAATTTGTAATATTTCACAATGTTGCTGTTTATTTTATTTTGATCAAATAAATTCAGCCTTGATGAGCAGAAGATATTTATTTCAAAATCATTAATAGTAATGTTTCCAAACTTTTGGCAGGTACTTTAATAATAATAATAATTCTATATATATTATATTATAGTACTTTATTATAATATATTATATTGTTATCATGATTATTAAACACTGCTTTTTAATTTTTACAGGACAATAGTATGTATTATTACAATATAAGATATATCTTTTAATGTGCTAAAATATATATTTTAAAAATAATTGATGGGGGCATTGCTTGTGGGTGTGACTTGGGGCATGGTCAGATTTTCCTTCTTTTTTGTCTCTAGCTGATCACATGAGTATTTTTGTCTCTCAAAGTGCCGGTAGCCATTGACTTACATTTTATGAATCACCAAGGACCACGGTTTCAGCTAAAAATCTTGTTTACTGTTCTACTGAAGAAAAACATGTCATCTACATCTTGGATGGCCAGAGGGGGAGTAAATTAACAGCACATTTTTTTATTTTTGGGTGAACTGTCTCTATTTGCTCTCTGGCTAATCTTGTTATCTAAGAGAATTGAATCTCATTTGTTTCGTTTTCTTTCTCTTTTTATTCCATTCTATTCCATTATCCTCATACATCATTTTATTATTTAATAATATTAAGCAGCAATAATATTAATTTTCTGCAGAGGACCGAAGCACTTAACGTGGAGTGATTAAATCAATAATAATTAAATAAATCAAAAACTGAATGTAGAAATTTATTTATAATAATTAATTAAATTAAATTGTCCATAGATGCACCCATTTATTGTCTAATATTCCATTAAAATAGAGCAATTATTCTTTTACATATGTCAGTCTTCGTTTCAGTTTTGAGCACTTTTGTCCTCTCCATGTTTTATCATTCAAATCACCTTTCTTTTGTTTTGGCTTTGACTTTCATAAGTAATTGCGCTTTGTAAATTATGATGAAACATTCACTAAATTCAGTGGTAAATGCTTTGTGCGTTTCATCCAGGCTGTACGTTCAAGCCGTTCAGAAGCGTATGCGGTGTGTTTGCGTAAACTCAGTTGATGATGTTTATCTAGGAAGAAGTAATGATGCTTCCTTTATATCAGACGCACATGTTTACTGTGCTACTGGAACGGCTGCGGCTCATGATTAAGCAATGACGCCGTTAACGTAAGCGTCTGATTCGTTCTCCAGTGAAGAAGCGTTTGCTAATCAGAGGTAATGGTGTTTGTTATCAGACGCGCTGGAATAAGAGAATGTGTTTGTTTGTGACAGAGCTGTGATACCGCAGGAGTAGACGATGGCTTCATTTATCACAGCCGCTGGTGAAGCATCACACACACACACACACACACACACACTACACACACACACACACACACACACACACACACACACTCTCCATCCTTTGTCTGTTGAGCACATCGGTAAACTGTCTTGGCATTAAACACCATTGATTGCTTAACTACATTTCCCATCATCCTCCAGTCAGTCTAGAAAGCTACTGTTAAGCCCCTTTCACACTGCACGTTGGTCCCAGAAAATTGCCAGAAAATGTGTGAACGCAAACACGTCCCGGGATTAATTCCGGGATTGATCCCGGGTTGGGGACCTAGTAAGATTGCCGGGTTCAGTCCCGGAACGAGTGCTGTGTGAACAAAAGCCGGATCAATGCCGTAAAGGGTGTGTCGTAGTGATAACGCACTTTATCGTTCTACTGTTTTACCGGTTGTTTTGAAGGCAGATCAACGCTCACACGGCGAAAAATGTGTAAACTGGAATGAAGCAGCGATCAGGGAGCTCCTCACTATCCGCGCTGAAGCTGAAATCATTCGCCAGTTTAGTGAAATGGTGAGTGGCGCATTATACACGTCACATGAAATGTCACGTGTCTTTACGGGTTGTGTGTGAACGCACGCACAGATTCCGGAAAATCACTGGCAGTGTGAATAAACCAAAATCAAACGATCCTGGGATGATTCCCGGAACACATTACCCGTGTATTTTCCGGAATCGCTGTGTGAAAGAGGCTTTAGAGTACTCGAGTACACTCTATAATAGTATCTGAAAGCATTATAAAATAAGTAATTGTTCAAATTACCTTTTTTGTTTGTTTGTTTTCATCAAACGCATGAAATAATCTGCTAATTATAGTAAACTGTAAATTATAATCTAATAGCATAATCAAATTAGCTAAAATAAGTGAAACACAAGGTTAACAGTATGGGAATTGTGAGATGGAAAATGAATCCTTATAAATCTGTTTTATTTTTTCCAAATTTTTTTTTTTTTTCATTTAAGTTTTTCTGAATTCCATTTTTTTTAATGAACTCAGTTTTAATATTTACATTTTAACAAATTTATAGTATGTATAATTTAAGTCTCTTAAATGATTAAAAACTAAATCTTAGGTCCCTATGAAATCTTTTTTTTTTCTTCTTGAAATTCTGTTGTTACCAAATTCAGTTTTTCGTTTTAATGATGATTTTTATTTATTTATTTATTTATAATAATAGGGCCTGATGAAATGTGTTTTTCTCCCCAGCAATTCTGTATGTTTTAATTCTTCTGATTATTAAGTGAAGCCATAAACCATCAATCAAGAATTAATGTTTTAATCAAATAAAAAGTTTTGCAAGCACAGATGCTATTTATGTGATCTCACTCATAGTCACGGTGCTATTGAAGTCCACTTAAGGTTATTTTTATTGTGAATTTAACCGTTCTGGTTAATAATTTGTTGAAATAATCATTAGATGTCTAGTGTCTAGATATTATTTTTGTTTTTTGGGGGGGCTCTGTCATACCCAAAAGCTGCAAAGTGCAATTATTTAATGAAACTAAATGATCAATCTGTATTTTGCATGATTACAGGCTCTTGTCCACTGAGCATTGACATTTGCTCCATTGAAAACAGTGCAACAATTACTGTTTTTTTTTTTTTTTGATGGATCCTCTTGTGGCCATGCATCAACTGACTTGCATGGTCATATTCATGTAGAAAAGAGTAGATTAAATGATGCATGATAGTATGATATTTTAGACTGTAATTAGCCAAAATATGCAGGATATTCAATCACCCATGCTTGCTTTTCAGACTGTAAATGACTATATTCATGGATGCATCTGCAGAGATTTCTCTGGAGCCATAAGATGAAACACTAGTATTTCACTGCCTTTCCACAGATCATAAATATAAACTTATCTTATCTCATTCCTCATTCTAAAACAGCCATATTCTCTATAGATTTTACAGATGAGAAGTCCTTGATGTTACCTGATGCACAGCACATTTTATATCTGTTTAAAGAGTATGATGCATGATTGCATCTTCAGTGTTTTTGTAGCATGCTTGATAGTATTATAATGAGGTATAAAAGATGAGTTTATTTTTATGAACTGTGTGCAAAGTGATAAAACACTCCGCTTCAGTCCCAACACTGACCCGCCTCTTAACCGCGTGGAATCACCTGGTTTCAGACAGATCCACGGACACATCGCTTCTGTCCTAATCCAGCCGTTTACGGTTTCAAAGGTGAGCATGGCTCTCCTCAGGCTCTCTAAGTGATGCAAGCAGCCACTAAAGCGGAGGAGTGAGCAAGAGAGCACATAATGAAAGCAAAGACGGACGAGAGTAGCTAGGCTGCGGCTCCCGGAGGACTGCAGATCCAGTGTGTTTGGTCCTTTTGGCCGCTGCTTTGAAGCTGCAGTGATGTGTAATAAGGACTATGGGGAGATGGCCTGGCCTTCAGGTCCTCAGCAGAGCAGAGGAAAAGTGTCCAAATACAAAAGGCACCAGTGGGAGGAAAACTATAAATGAGAAAGAAAGATTTGAAATTCTTATTACTATTATTAATAGGAGTTGTTATATTAACTCTTTCCCTGCCAAACACTGAATTTTCCGTGTTTCCGTGTTCTCACTGTTGTACGCTCGGGGTGCTATTACGCATCTCCTGAATGAGTCCAGAATGTGCTGATCAAAAACACAGGTGAGGAAGACGCAGAAACAAACATCTCGTATGTATGCAAATGCATATGAAAAATGATGCGATCATCAACAATAAGCAGCATATAAATGAAAACTTCCTAATGTTACTGAGTGAAATGTGAATCCAGGAAGTTGGTGATTAGATGCAAGTGTTGATAAAAAGAATGTTTGAAGCTAGAATAAAACATATTTTTTTTAATTAGATTTTTTTTTAAAGTGGAGGCCCTTTTCTTTATTTTGATGTACTGCATGTTCAGATATTCATACAAGTAAATATTCTGGGGGCCATGAAATTTTAGTGAAAATCATCAAAAATGGTGGCTTGCAACTTTTTTCAAAAACGCTGACGGGGAAAGAGTTAAGTGACTTTGTGCTTGTTGAGTAGTTTAGTGCTTGTGGATCAGAGAGATTGAAGGTGCTGTCATGCTTGACTATGCATAAAGGTGCTTTCACACAAACAGTGATTAATTTGCTGGAAATCTTAATTTGTCATTCCTGTATCCAACTATATGTATGAGCTTTACTGTCCGCTGTCCCATGGCTAGTTGCTGCATTTGCATAAAGTTTAACTTTGCTCAACTTTGTTGCATCACTAAGAACAATTGACTCAAATCGGCACCACTAAGAAAAAATATTTTTGCTGCTTGTTCAGTTTGCTCACTTAAAATGAGCTAAAGCATTCATTCTAGAATTTTTTTTTTTTTTTTTTTACAGTTTTATTACTTTCAATCTGCTTAACATTTGTAAACTGTAAGTTAACCCAATTCTTTTTTTAAACATAAATGCTTTTATTGGCATTAACTGAATCTGAACAGTGGATTTCATTCTATCATGATATATACTAATATTGTTTTATGTTGGATATTAATAAGACTTTCTTCTATTTTTGTTTTTGCGACTCGTCGCTAACATTCACCATTGCTTTTAGAACTTAAGTTTATTCCAGGGTTTTTATTGTTACAAAACTAAAAACAATAAAAACATTTGCAATTATTTGGAATATATTATAAGTATAAACATACTTATTTCAACATTTTTTATTTTATTTTTTGGTTTAGTTGAACTTGAAGTACTAAAATAACTAAAACTAAAAACTAAATATTTACAAAACCTATATAGACATATTTAAAAAAATGTCAAAACAACACAAAATTCCTAAAACTAACTAAAATGTTTGTAAATATAAAAATAAAATAAAATAAAAAATCTAACTGAAAAACTATCATTTAAAAACTATAACATTATCCCCCGGTTTCACAGACAAGGCTTAAGCCTAGTCCTAGACTAAAATGTAAGTCTTAGCTGTTTCAACTGAGATAAACTTGCATTGACTGATCTTAAAATATATCAGTGCCTTTGTTGTGTCTCAAGATGCACCCCAGTAATGTTTTTTTCAAAACATGTTTATAAAAATTACTTAAATGTCCTAATTGAACTATGGCCTAATCCTGGTTTAGTCTAAGCCCTGTCTGTGAAACCGGGCCTATATCAAAATAACACTGGTTTCTTCAAGAAAACAATTTAAATGAACTTGTATATTATATCAATATCATATTGTAGGAGCTCGCAAATGACTTCTCTTTTGATTTGTCACTGCAAATTGATGTCAGAATAGTGCATTAAACCCATGATATTGAGCACCTTAATCTAATTTCTAGTTCCCAGCATGCTTTTCATTGAGCCACATTGGGAGAATAAATGCTAAATTTAAGTGTTATTTTATTGAACTTAATTCAAGTTTGTTCCAGGTTTATTATAGTAACAAAAAACAAACAAACAAAAAAACATAAAAAACATTTGTATTAATTTAAATAAATAAAATAAATATTAATTGAAAATAAAATATCTAAAAACGTTTTATTTTTTATTTTGTTTAGTTTAACTTGAAATATTAAAATAACTAAAACTAAAAAATAAACGTATTATTATATATTAAGAAATATATTTAAAAAACTAATAAAAATGACAAAGACGTACAACTAAATTACTAAAAATTTCAGTAAAATTTTAATAAAAACAGGGAAATTTAAATCTAGTTTAAAATATTAACAAAAATTATAATAGTATGTCAACGATACTAAAACAACACTGGTTTCTTTAACAAAATATTATTTGTTTTAATTGTTCTAGTTTTGTGTTTTATCACTGTGAATCATTGTCAGGATAAACAACTAAACCTGTTCTCAGATGAGTTTTTACGACTGGGTCATTCGATGTTTCCGGTCTGTGTCCCTATGTTACTCTATCCATGTTGATGTCCCAGCTCTCTGTAAACTAACCTGGGGTCACTATTTTATTTGGGCATAATCAGTCAAGGTCAAAGGAAGGACGACGTACACGATCGTCCTATAAGCATCGGATAAAAGCAAAGAGTAACCAGATCTGGCTGGACTCGACTGAATAACCCTTCAAGTTCTCCTCCAAGACAATAACAAGAGTGATGATGTGTCCGCGCAGGTCGTGTGGCCTCGGGTAGAGTTATCAAGCAAAGTAAATCCTTCAACATGGCTTCTCCTAAACCCATAAACTCAGGTGTAGCCGCTGGGAAAGCAGCTCTAGCTGGAAGGTGCCACAATCCACAGATTAATTGTGCGAGCCGCATCGCTCGGCGGCTTCATTTAGAGCAGTCATGCTACATAAACTCCACTATGAACAAGCTGTTCCCTCAAGGGCCGAAGCAACCTCCAGCACACTCCCAAAATAACACGGTCTCGCTGGCATCCCTTGATATTCAGCGCGGATAATACTTGCATCCCCAGGAGCCTCAATAACCACCACGCCACGGACATTAGGCCCTCCTCCTTTGTTTTCCTCACCTTTATGGGGTCAGTTTGTGAGATGTTTTCTCTCTCTTCTTTGCTTATCAGCCTCCGTCGGTTCCTTTATCCCGAGGATTGACCCCGGGGTGTTGGGGTGCATTTCAAACTCCCCTCCATAGTCGCCAGATTAGTGTTGTTGGTTTTTACTTTAGACAGCATCCACACACAGATGACAGCATACACAAAAACACTACTACCAACAATACTTCAGTGGTTTTAGCTGCAGTCTTTCTCATTCATTCATTCACTCACCCTGTTTAAATGGAAATACTTATTACCTTTTTTGTTTATTTATTAAATACTTATTTATAATAAATTATACCTACTTAAAATAACGTATTTGTTGCCTCTACTAAAATACTACCATTGGTTTAGCTGCTGTTTTGACTGTTGAAATATTTATTTATTATTTATTTATTTTATCTACATATTACCTATTTTTAAAATACTTGCTGCCTCTGCTAAATATATTTATAGTTATAGCTGCTGGTATGTGTTGGTTGGTTGGTTTGTTTATTTATTAATTTAAGATTAAATACTTATTACCTCCATACAAAAATATATTTGTTGACTCTGCTAAAATACTTTAAGTGGTTTGCTTTTTGTTTTGAGTGTTGCTTTATTTATTTACTTTTTTACTTACTTTATTTAATTTTTTTTTTAACGACTTATTACCTATTTTAAAATACTTGTTGCCTCTGCTAAAAATACTTCCATTGGTTTAGATGATGTTTTGAGTGATGCATTATTATTATTTATTTATTTATTTAAAATTAATACTTATACCTATTTTAAAATAAAACATTTATTAAAATATTTTCTTAATAAAATATTTTCTTATAAAAAATACTTATATTGCTTAGCTGCTGTTTTGAATGTCTTTCCTGTTTATTGCTTGCTTGATTGATTTACTTATGTATTTAATACTTATTACCTCTTTTAAAATAAACTCTTAAAATGTTGTTGCCTCTACTGAAAATACTTGCAGCTTGGTTTAGTATAGCTGCTGTTTTGAGTGTTGTGATCTTTCTCATTCATTTGTTCTTTCGTTGATTGATTGATTTGTTCATTCATTCATTTGATTCTTTATTCACTTATTTATTTACTTACCCTATTTTTCAAATTATACTTATTGCCTATTTTGAAATAAATACTTGTTGCCTCTGCCTCAGGGTGATGGGGTGCGTTTCAAACTCCCTTCCCAAGTGACCAAGATTAGTGTTTCCCAAGATTAGTGTTTTTCACTTTAGACAGCAGCCACACACACAGACGACAGCATGCACGCTATTTCTGGACAGCTGAACAAGATAAAGGCTTGAGACGTTGAGTACAAAAGACTTGACAATAGTAATAATCTGTGTCCAAGACTTTGCCGTGGTTTCTCCGTTTATTCCCAGCTGAACAGATTAGCTGCTATTAGCATCCTTTTCATTATCTAAAGCCTCAAATCCACTGCGTGATTCAGGATCAAATCAGCACAATACGCTCGACAAATAACAATGATCGTCAAACAGAGGCAGGCCGTTGTGTTGGGATTAAGCAGGCGGGAGGCTTACGGACACTTCCAGATACTTTGTGGCAATAAAAGCGCACTTCTGATGCCACGGAAGGTCAAAACACTTTCTGCAGCTTCTTACATCGGGGTTCTTGCGTCGTATAAACCTGAATGCATGGGCTTTAGTGCGTCGAAATTCATTGAACTCCATCTCACCATGAGCTCTGATAACTTGACTCTCTGCAGTGAAGTGGATGAATAAAAACTCTCACAGATGCAGTGATGCAGTTCATTTGATCTTCCCATCACTGCACTGTAGAGATGGCACGTACAGTAGGCTGTCTATTGTAAACTTTTGGCTATTGAGGGAAAGTCATTTGGTCATTGGTAAAGTCATTACACATTGCCTATGGATGAGTGGCATGACTAACATTTTATATCAACGTATTTATTTGTTTGTATGCTGTTTTTTTTTGTTGTTGTTTTTTTACCCTCATAATGCAGTCAAAATCTGTATATGATTTTCACATTCCGGATCTGTTTAGAACCGGAGAATTGTTGTTTTATAAAATAGTCTTTGCAGTCTTACCTATTTATTGATTGATTTATTAGTTTGTTTGTTTAAATACCATTTATTTTATTTATTTAGCTATGCCTACTTTATAAATTAAATGCTTATTACTTACAGTATTTTTAATTAAATACTTGTTTGAATGAAATGCTCATTACCTGTTTTGAATAAATACGTAATAATTAGGGCTGTGACGGTCACCGTGATAACCGCGTCACCGCGGTTGTCTATTGCCACTGGCGGTAGTGCACGTGACATCACACACTTTATAACAAGCATAATACAAAATTTTGTATACAAGTGTAACAATAGTAACAGTTGCAAATTGTTTTATTTAGACTATAAATCTATGCTAATTCACAAATTACCTCAAACGCCATACATGGCGTTTCCTTTAGATTGGCAGGTTTGAGTGCAGTAAAATACAGTTTATTCTGCATTCAGCAAATGTATTTCGTGATGAGCGATGGACCTTGTTGGGAAACCAAATACTACATCGCTGATCTGGAATCATTTCCATTCATGTTACCCATCCGCGTTTGTACAAGTGTCTTCAAGTTCACGTGATCGCAAACGCCCGGCTGGTCAGGTTTGTGTTGGTGAGGCTTTCTCTAAACTGGCCAAATACAAACGAGACAGCAGTAAATGGAAGATGCCAACAAGAAATGTGGCAACATACGCCGCGATTCCTATTCCACAGAGAGCGCGTGCAGACGAGGAGTTAACACGCCTGCTTGCTTGGTGGAGGAACAGAGAACCGAGTCTAAACCGGACGCCGCGTCTAACACAACAGGTTGAGTCTGTCTACAGGACATTTGAACTTTGTGTTAGTACGTCATAAATAGGACGAGGCAGTTTACTGTGAGGGATTTGTCGTGTTGTATCACGCCACATCTAGTGTAGACAGCATCACTGATTATAATGAGTTCTCACCGCGCCGCTCGCGTTAAGGCTACTTTCCTATTTAACTGTATTATTTATTTGATATTTATTTTAGTGTTTTGCAGGCTGAGTGTTCACTGACGGAAGTGCTAAAATAAACATGCACATTTGTTAATAGATGATTGAATATGCCTCATTTATTTATTTTTGCGTTTCAGAATTATATATATATAAAAATAGGCTACACAACAAATTGGTGGTAAAAATCTGCCACCGTCACAGCCCTAGTAATAATACATAGCAAAAGAAAAAAATAATTTGTTATAGCCACCACTTTGTGTATTGCAATCTTTCTTATTTTGTTAGTTTGTTACTTTTTATTTTTGTTTAGCTATGCCTGCTTTTTGAATTACATACTTATTACCTATTTTGAATTAAATGCTACTTCTTGTTGCCTCCATTACAGTATACAGGTGCTGGTCATATAATTAGAATATCATCAAAAAGTTGATTTATTTCACTAATTCCATTCAAAAAGTGAAACTTGTATAATGTATACATTCATTCCACACAGACTGATATATTTCAAGTGTTTATTTATTTTAATTTTGATGATTATAAGTGACAACTAATGAAAACCCCAAATTCAGTATCTCAGAAAATTAGAATATTGTGAAAAGGTTCAATATTGAAGACACCTGGTGCCACACTCTAATCAGCTAATTAACTCAAAACACCTGCAAAGGCCTTTAAATGGTCTCTCAGTCTAGTTCTGTAGGCTACACAATCATGGGGAACACTGCTGACTTGACAGTTGTCCAAAAGACGACCATTGACACCTTGCACAAGGAGGGCGAGACACAAAAGGTCATTGCAAAAGAGGCTGGCTGTTCACAGAGCTCTGTGTCCAAGCACATTAATAGAGCGGCGAAGGGAAGGAAAAGATGTGGTAGAAAAAAGTGTACAAGCAATAGGGATAACCGCACCCTGGAGAGGATTGTGAAACAAAACCCATTCAAAAATGTGGGGGAGATTCACAAAGAGTGGACTGCAGCTGTAGTCAGTGCTTCAAGAACCACTACACATAGACGTATGCAAGACATGGGTTTCAGCTGTCGCATTCCTTGTGTCAAGCCACTTTTGAACAACAGACAGCGTCAGAAGCGTCTCGACTGGACTGCTGCTGAGTGGTCCAAAGTTATGTTCTCTGATGAAAGTAAACTTTGCATTTCCTTTGGAAATCAGGGTCCCAGAGTCTGGAGGAAGAGTGGAGAGGCACAGAGTCCACGTTGCTTGAGGTCCAGTGTAAAGTTTCCACAGTCAGTGATGGTTTGGGGTGCCATGTCATCTGCTGGTGTTGGTCCACTGTGTTTTCTGAGGTCCAAGGTCAACACAGCCGTATACCAGGAAGTTTTAGAGCACTTCATGCTTCCTGCTGCTGACCAACTTTATGGAGATGCAGATTTCATTTTCCAACAGGACTTGGCACCTGTACACAGTGCCAAAGCTACCAGTACCTGGTTTAAGGACCATGGTATCCCTGTTCTTATTTGGCCAGCAAACTCGCCTGACCTTAACCCCATAGAAAATCTATGGGGTATTGTGAAGAGGAATATGCGATATGCCAGACCCAACAATGCAGAAGAGCTGAAGGCCACGATCAGAGCAACCTGGGCTCTCATAACACCTGAGCAGTGCCACAGACTGATCGACTCCATGCCACGCCGCATTGCTGCAGTAATTCAGGCAAAAGGAGCCCCAACTAAGTATTGAGTGCTGTACATGCTCATACTTTTCATGTTCATACTTTTCAGTTGCGCCTAAGATTTCTAAAAATCCTTTCTTTGTATTGGTCTTAAGTAATATTCTAATGTTTCTGAGATACTGAATTTGGGGTTTTCATTAGTTGTCAGTTATAATCATCAAAATTAAAATAAATAAACACTTGAAATATATCAGTCTGTGTGGAATGAATGTAATACATTATACAAGTTTTACTTGTTTGAATGGAATTAGTGAAATAAATCAACTTTTTGATGATATTCTAATTATATGACCAGCACCTGTGTATATATATATATTTATATATATATATCATACTATGTATATACATATATATATACAGTATATATATATATATATTATATAGCCACCATGTTTGAAGTGTTGATTTTTCCTATTTATTTATATATTTAGCCATGTTATATTTACCAGTTTAAATACTTGACTATTTTGAATGTAATATTTGATGATGCCTCTTTACTTGAGTTTACTGTGTTCACATTTATTCAACTTCACATGCAGGCGAATCAGTCCGTTCACTACTCTAATGGTGTGTGTTTAAATGTTGTCCACTACGTAGAATACATTACTTTTGATGGTTGTTAATGAGGATGACATGAGGTAGATGATTTACAGGTCATGGATTGATCTCATGCATTGTTGCAAAACCTCATAGAATATTCAAAGGGGGGGGGGGGATTTAGGGATGCATGGCTTTAGTGTCTCTTCACACAAACAGCAAGATTCAGTTTTACAGTTTTTGTTTTCATCAAAACCTATGCAAATGGTAAAGATAATTTCTGCAGTGATGCTTTGGTAATTCCGTTAGAGGAGCAGATTTAGCCAGTGCATTTCATAAATACTTGACATCATCATACTCAGCGTGTGCTTTGAGATCAGACGCGTCCGCACCTCAGCCTCCCGCTCGCCAGCGCTGTAATTCCTCTTTTGTGAGTTTGCTGCTCACGAGCCACATGATGATTCAGCAGAAGTGCATGTAAAACAGCCACGAGCCCCAAACAACCTAATTTATCCACTTCTCATTGCTGCTTATAGAGCAGCACCATTCGTCCACATCTCATCTGCACTTCATTCGCTATACATAGCCATGAATTCATCATTCTCATTGGTTAATGTTTTATTTGCTGTGAACATGCCACCGTCTTATGCACTCATGCAATAAATAACATGGAGCATGACTCACTATTAGAAATATATATTTTTTCTTTTTCATTTTTCCTAAAGGGGTACAGTTGGCTGAAATGGATATCTATATATTATCTATCTAATGTATTAATAATAAAACAATATGTATATATATATATATATACAATATATAGTATTGTATGATATAGCATATATTGTAAACAAAAAATACAATTAAAATAATATATTTTAATGATTTTATTTTTTAATATATTTGCATTTTTATTAGTTACATTTAAATAACTATATTTTAAAATTTATATTAAAAGATGAGCTATATTAAATGTATAAGTTTATTGGTTTAAAAAACAATCTATGTATCTTATTTGATTAAGATATAATTTTTAGAGAAAGTTCTTTGAAGCTTCAATAAATCATTTTAATAACATTCAAAATTCAATATAATTTAAAGTCTCCAGTCTTTTGTATAACATCATGAAATAATGCTTATTTCATACAGAGAATTTAACTACAAGTACGGACAATCATTTTCACTATAACCTTTAAACTCTTAGACTTATAATGGGCTTGAAAACAGAAAATGTTAAAATATGTACAAGTATATAGGGATAAGCAATGTAATGTTGTTATTGTGAAACGTTATACTTTAAAATATTGGTTTAAAAGAGTTTAGGATCCTATTCTTAATACCTCTAGGAAGTTTTAGTATAACCATTTTCGCATAATTCATGTTCAGATCTTTTCAACAGCACGTCAGAATTGACTGGGATTGCATTTGGTAATAGTGTATGTTGTCTGCATGAGCGTAAACTGCATTTCTTGATGCACTGGTCCTACTAAGCTGGTAGGAGATGTGGGATGGGTTCAGTCTGTAAGAGGTCACAGGATAATCCACAGTCAAAGAATATTCCTTGTGCATGTATCATCATGTGCTCTGGATCACTTTTTCAGCCCCAGTCATATCACATGCGAGGCAGAATAGAGCACTCATGCTCCTCAGCCCCTTTTGAGAAAAAAACCAACATTGATTGGCACTGTTACTTCTGTCCTAAGCTCTATCCGTTAAGAGCACTCATGGGAATCACTGTTCTTATTTGAGAGAATATGTACTTAACTCCCAGAAATGATCTTAGTTTGTGAAGAAATTAATAACTTCGTATTAAGCGAGGCAGAGAGCTTTTGTTCATAAAGTGAGCAGTGAAGACAGATAACTCTCTCAAGGATTTGCTATTGCATAGAGAATCTGTTGGCTTTTAAACTTTTCTGTTCATCTAGTTATCTGGAATTATAGAAATCTATCTGTGTTTCGGCTAAAGAAAATATTGTCAGTACTGAACCTCATGTTGTTCATACATGATTAATAATCAGAAATGTTCATCTGTGGCATGCAAATACAGTTATAAGTTTTGTTTTTGAAGACATGTGAACTGAAACTTGGAGTTTTAAATAGATGCTGGAATATATACATATGAATATATGAAATAATTAATTTATACATATAATTCACTATAAAAAGTTTTTATTATGCATTTTGTTTTATTTCATTATTTAATACCTTTAATAGTTTTTAATAAAGCTTAATGTAGATTGGATATTTTAATTCTTTCTGCCCATAAGCCCTTTCTGTCAGAGACTGGATTACAAGTATTACATTCACATTGACTAGGGATGTCGTCGGCTACTGACTAATTTGCTGTCTTTAAATTTTGATCCGACTATCGATAGAAAACTATTTCTAGAATTATTTATGGCAGATAAAATAGTAATATTACTGGCATGGCTATTATCGTCATACAGTTGATTAGCTTAACCTCCATAACACTGTTTCAAATGGGCGGCATTTAATGAGCCTAGTTCCTGACAAGACAGCAATAGGTTCACGATTATCTCGTAATGCTTTGTCACAAACTTATCATCAAAATAATTTTATGTGCTTGGTCGTTAAACAGAAATTATACAGGATTTGAGCATACTACTCTTGATAAATCATGACATATGTTCATTTATTCAGATCGGTGACTAGTCCCAAGTGCAGCAATCCTGCTTAAAGTTTGCATGCATCAGACTGATGATTCATTGTGTCATTAACAGCCAACATTTGAAACACAATTTATCATTTAGTCTACTTATAGGCAAGTTTTATCTACTTATTGCATTATTACGGCTTACAAAGCATGATACATTCATTTGGTTATTTTGCTAAAAAGCATAAACATGACTCGTCTTTGCTTAATAAAGACCTGGACATGATCATAGAATATAACCATGTTAAAGGGTCTGGCTGAAAGTGGAGACATAAACACGATTGAAAAAAAGCGCTCATTATTTAATTCTAAGTCTTTTGATAAGCACACATGAAATACCATACATTACAAGATAATAAGTCAGACATTTCATTAATATACCTAAATCCCGCAGCTTACCACTCGAAATGGGCTTCAGATTTAGATGTAATAGACAGATGCATGTGTTAGGATGGTGAGTTCAGTGGCTAAGGTTTGTAAAATGACATGATTGACTTTACTTTTGGATCCTCTAAGTAAGTTTTAGATTCCTTATTGATAATTAGCATAGTCTCCCATAAATTTTGTAAGCATTGATAATTACACCATGTTTACAAAAAATTTATTCCATTTCACCTAATTAATATCTACAGCTTTAGCGTGATCATTTTAGTCGTAAAACCGGACAACTACATACTAAATATTCCAATTGATGTATTTATATGTTTCTGGACATATACAGCTATTTAAAAATATGATGTATATAATTTAAATGATTTTGCATAGTTATCTTTATCAAATGTTTTTATTATAATAACTAAAGTTCTTTAATATTGTAATTTATACCCTTTAGGGTCAGTGATGATTTTTTGGAAAAAATTGACATGGATTTTGACATCAAGGATTATTGTTCAAAAGCTTGCATGTTGAAGACAGTTATAATGTATAGAGATTCTATTCTGTAAATCTGTAAATATCTGTTCATAAAGAATCCGAAAGTAAAATGTATCATGGTAATAATCTCATCTAAATTGCAATATTATGAGCGCAACGGCAACACTGATATTTGAAATTTACAGCAAATCAGTATATTGAATGATTTCTGAAGTCATGTGACACTGTGAATGACTGTAATTTTGAAAATCATGCTTTATCCCAGAAATTCAAATTATCAGTTTAAAAATTCACATATAAACAGAGTTTTTATTATGTTAATTAATTTATTCATTTCTTATAAACTTTAATAGTTTTAATTAAACTGTAAGCAGTTAGGTATTTTTTTCTGATATAGTTTCTGCAAATGATTAAGAATATACATAACATATTGAACTGGATGTTTGCGAACTTATTTGACTGTGTTTAAACGTGATAGTTTTGTTGCTTTAGTCGAACTATGTCAAAGCTGAAAGGCCAAAAGAGGCAAAATTAACATAAAAAGGAAAATGTATGTGTTATTACAGTCATACTGTTGAAATAGTTAAAATACATGTGCCCTATTTTTTATCAGTTTACCAGTATCTGCCTCAATCAGTCATTTTTAGGGTCGAAACAGTTTAATGTAGAGTTCATGACAGTCTTATATTCTGCGTAGCTCATGGTACCTCTCAGATGCTGGACAATGCAGAGACTACATCACATGACTGCACTCTGTCATTTCTGTCTGCCAACAAAAAGGACACATTTGAGCACGCGTAAAAGAACAATAGAAACTATTATCTAGGAATCATTAGAGAGCTTTAAAAATGTACTCATGTATGGTATATTCTAAACAACAAGCTCGTTTCACTCCCGTGCACATTCCTGTTCGTGAAAGGGTTAACATGATAACTGTTTGTGCGAAAGATGCGGCACTAGAGGCGCGCACCATTGCGCTGCAGGAACGAAGTACGGCACGAAGGCGATCATCTAGACGACAAGAAGCGTACATTTCCAAAAGATCCTGAATATTCCCGCAGACACGAATGTCGTTTGGAATAACAGCGCGGATAGATCCGTGACACGGTTCAGTTTTTATTATGACATCCTTGACATTGCTTTGGCTCCTCAACAAATCATGCATGCAATATGTTACGTCATAGCCCATAATTTTGAAGCCAATTTGACTTTACACGTTTATCAAAGACACTTTTGCTCATTTGCTTGCTAATAAATAATCCCGACACTTTTGGTCATTTATGATCGACAGCATACTGACATGTCTAGAAAACGCATCTAGTGTAGGTAAACAATATGAGTATTCCGACCAGATTAGAAAACATACATACTATTTAAATATTTTGATAGCATGATTCTTTTGCAAGTTTGTCGACTTTAGCGTTCTTTAAAGGGGTTAAATGTAACGTTAAAATTATGGTAATTTGAATGATAAAATCATCATGTTTTTTTTTCTCTCGTGTCGACTATTGTTTTCAGTGTCGACTAGTAGGAGCTGTACCGTTTAGTCGACTAGTCGAATAGACCCGCACATCCCTAATATAAACAAATATAATACAAAAAAAATCATAAATAGCATACAAATTAAATAAAGAGATCGGGATACATGAAGCACCTTTATTTTTAAGAGTGTATTATACATATTTACAAATAAACATATCTGTATCAAACATAAATGGATGAATACATAATTTAAAAATGATGAAAAAATTATGAAATAATGATATAATGAAATAAAAAAAGTTTTCATTCTCAAAATATGTGATTTTGGGTTTCCAAATGCTATCTTTGAAAAGATCCAGTTACTTTAAATTGTAATGATATTTCACTTATTACAGTGTTTAGTTTACTGTATTTTTGATCGAATAAATGCAGCAGCAGAGACTTCCATTCAAAACATTAAAAATCTTTTACACTGTTGAGTGTTTTATAAGCACTCCTGTGCTCATAGACACATAAGCAGATGACTCTAACTATATCATTTGCATAACCCCGCCTCCTGTCAGTGATGTCACGGTCTCACTGTAATGTGAAGACCGAGGCTTGCGGTGCTGCGTTAGATTAATAGCAGCCATTAGCATCGACCTGCAGCTAATGCAATCAGACAGATTCAAACAAACAGCCAATGAATGAATTATCTGAGAAAATATACAGTGAGAGGAAGGATGAGGAAACATTTCTGCCACTTTTAAAAGCTTGAAGCCTGTTAAATAATTTTCTTTTCTCCTCCCTGGCTTTGGTTTAATGGGAAATAATGATTAAAATGAAAGACTGAAAGCGTCTGAGACTCATAGTGGCTTTCTATCTCAGAAATTACTGTAGCGCTCCATTAGTGTGGGTTTTTCAATAGACAATGTCAATATTTAGAGTATATGCATTGACAGTAAATGGTCAGATAGGACAGCTTTCGGTAGCATGTGTCTCGTGTTCATGCACATTCGTGTTTTCTGTCATATTTGTGTTGGAAAGCCATAGTTGCTCCCAAACGTAGTGTTTTTCATGGAAGCTGAGGATGTTGCATCAAGCTTGCATCATTTGATTGTGTTCAGCGCTGGACTGTTTTGAGAAGACCTGCTGTCATTTACTGAGATGTCACAGCAGTTCTTACATTGCCTACCTGCATTCATGAGCATCACATCAGCAGGAGAGCGCATGATTTCACACCAGTGATTCAAGTCTATTAGCTTAGTGTTTTTTTTTTTTCATGTTTTATTTTAGTTAAATTTTTTATAATATATATATTTTTAAATATTACTATTTAGGGTTTATTTTACTGGTTTATTTATTTATTTTCAGTTAGTAATTTTAGTGCGTCAACTTATTTCAGCTAGTTGCCAAGACAACATTTGCAATTATTTATTTTATTTGAATTAATATTTAATTATTTAATAATATAATTTTAATAATATAATTGTAATATTTAATAATATAATACAATAAGACTTAAATGATTTAAAATATTTTGCAGCTTTTGATTCAAGTGTATTAGTTTACATTTAATAAATTAGCTTTTACTTTTTAATTTTTAAAACTACTTTTTCTTTTTTTGTTTTTAGTAAATTTGTTCTTTTGTCTTAATTTCTTAAGGTTTATTTTTTATTTCAGTTTAGTTTATTATTATTATTATTATTTCCAAAACTTACTGTTTTAAATTAAATTTCAAATTTTCTTATTTTATCATTTTATTTTAAACATTTAAACTTTTTATTTAATTTCAGCTTTGTTTCACTTAACACAAAATATTTTTCATGGTTCCAGTTTTAGTTTTAGTTCAGCTTTAATTCTTATTTATTTCCATGTAGTAATTAGTTTTAGTAAAGGTCCGTCTTTACAGAAGTGTACTTAGTTCTATGGGCCTGTTCACACCAGTAACACTAATTCTGCCCTAACAAGCAGCACTGATGAAAAGAGTGCAGCTAATAATGTCACACAGCGTCGTTCATGATGACTACAGAAGCAGCCCAAACGCGGCTCTCATGCGATGTTGCGATATGTAACAATCATTTGCACCTGACTCTGAAAACATGGCCCGACTGGCACATTTATCCGTGTGATTTTTCACACGCTCACTGTGGCCGTCTCGCAGCATCCCAGAATGCTCCAGTGTTTGTGTCTGTGTTTCAGAGGTGCTGAACTCGATGTGCATTTACGGGTCCGGAGATGTGCCGTCGGGGCTCGTGGGTAATTGCAGCGAGAGAGACATTTGCCTTCTGCTGTTGGATGTGTGACAGCGAGGCCTCATGGGAAGGTCACATGCAAACACACACCGACGCAATTAACCACCGAATGCAGCCAAAGCAATCCGACTGACTAATGCACACCAACGCTTTATTTCAGTGTCGAGATTTAAGGTTGAAGTTCATGTACAGTGGAGTGAAAACTCTGAGCAGTGTTATTTTAGTTTATTTCATTTACTATTATAATTTGTATTCATATTTTGAGTTAGCTTTTGTTTAATATAATTAGATTTTATTTATTTATTTATAATAATTTTATTACGGGCTTTTGCTATTTTTATTACTTTATAGTCATTTTAAATATTACTATTTATTTATTTTGTTTTATATGATCAGATTTCATTTTATTTATTTATTTATAGTAATTTTGTTATTGGCTTTTGTCATTTTTATTACTTTATGGTCATTTTAAATATTACTATTCATTCATTCATTCATTCATTTTAGTTTTAGTGTTAGTTCAGTTTCCAGGTAGTAATTTTAGTGCTTCTACTATAACTTATTTTAATTAGTTGATAAGGCAACATTTCATATTTAATATTTATATTTGATTTGATTTTAGATTAATTTCAATGAAGTCATGTTTTAATAGTTTTATTAATGATAATAACCCTGACTCTGAGACCACAATAAATTAATAAATAAGGAAATAAAAGTTATGAAGGAATTTAAAATAAAAATATTTCATACTATTCGATTTATTTTTCTGAAGTTTTATTTGTTTTTGTTTGTAAATTTGAAAAATAATTCGTTCACACTCTTTGAGAAAATTGTTTAGATTTGTTTTAAGTAATTCCATTTCCAAGCTAGCTTCTAAACTCACAGACCTCGGCCTTAACTCTTCACTCTGTGACTGGATTCAAGACTTCCTCACCAGCAGACCTCAAGTGGTAAAAGTTGGCAAGTTCATCTCAAACTTCATCACCCTGAACGTAGGAGCCCCACAGGGCTGTGTCCTGAGCCCCCTGCTCTACTCCCTCTACACACATGACTGTGTGTCCTCTCACAGCTCCACATCTATTATCAAATTCGCTGATGATACTGTGGTTCTGGGCCTCATTTCCTACAATGATGAGACCGCATACTTGGATGAGGTAGAGAGACTTACATCATGGTGCCAGGACAACTGTCTCTCTCTCTCTGAATGTGAGCAAAACTAAAGAGCTGATTGTAGACTTCAGGAAGAGACAGCAGCGGCCCTACACTCCTCTTATGATCAGCGGGACCCCTGTGGAGAGAGTAAGCAGCTTCAAGTACCTCGGTGTAAACATCTCCGAGGACCTGACTTGGACTGCACACATTCAAACACAGGTCAAGAAAGCCAGGCAAAGACTGTACCATCTGCGACAGCTGAGGAAATTAAGGGTCTCACCAGCAATCCTGAAAACTTTCTATTCAGAGACCATAGAAAGTGTATTGACTCAGTGCATCTCAGTGTGGTATGGAAACAGCTCCAGTCAAGACGGCAAGGCCTTGCAGAGAGTTGTGCGCTTAGCTGAGCGTATCTCTGGGTCTGCTCTCCCCTCTCTGCAGGACATCTACCTCAAACGCTCCAAAAGCAGAGCTGTCAAAATCATCAAGGACTCAAATCACCCTGGTAACCGTCTCTTCATTTTGCTACCATCTGGTAAGCGCTTCCGCTGCCTGATGGCAAAAACTGAGAGACTTAGGAGGAGCTTCTTCCCCCAGGCCATCAGGCTCCTAAACTCAAACTCGGTCTCATAACATCAACATGACTCCATTTAATAATCACTAATAATCAGGAAGTTATTAATAATTTTTCTACCATTCGTATTGCTGCTATGTAAATTCCGTGTACAACCTGTTTGCACATTCTTCTTGCACATTCCTTCTTACAATATTATTTATTAAGTCTACAGTATACTGTCCTGCACACATATTTTTTTGCACATTTTATTTTATATTTTATTCTTTTTATTTGTTATTTTCTACTTCATTCATTTTTTTTTATATTTATGTATATTCTCTGTGTTTGTATTCCATATAATTGCAGTGTCCATGGAGCGGACCTGACTAACATTTCACTGCTGGTTATACTCTGTTTAATTGTGTATGTGACAAATAAAATCTTGAATCTTGAATCTTGAATCTCGAAGTGATCACCATTGAATAATGCAAATCTATTTAATAATAAAAAAAATAGATTTATGTTAATTTGATAAATTTCTGTAGATTGATGTCAGGACAATTTGCACATTTATTTCAAATGATCTGAAAATGTAAAAAGCTCAGGTGAGCCGTAGTGCAGGTTTTTCCTTTGTAAAACTTTTAAAAATAAAAATAAGTTAAGAATGACACAAATTATCCTTCACAAATGATAAAAAATATCAACAAAAATATTAATAAAATCCTTTGCCTGAAACTCACTAAATATTTTCTTCAGAGACTGTGAAAGTTAGCTGTGAAACCCCCCAAAAAGGTCAGAGAAGACCACTGGACTCATGCTTCAGTCGCTTTTTGAAGCTTTTTGTGAGGATTAAACATGAAAAACAGCATTGAAAATCGACTGTAATTCAGTGGTCTGGTGTAAATGTCAAACAAGCGCTCGATATCATGTTGAAATGAAAACGCTATTCTGTATATCAGAAAATCCATCTCTTTTATATCCAAATGTAAAACTACAGTAAATTAATGTTTCCGTTCGTATCACACAGGAAGTTTTATCCAGTTTTGTAATTGAAATAAAAAGAGCATGTCAAATGAGAACTCAATCACCACAGACGTGCAATTATGAATCTATGCAAATTGAATCTTTCATGGCATTATGCATTTGTCATTGACCTGCCATCTGAATGTGTCTGAATTACAGACGCTTGTTCTTACATAACATAATTATGAGGCTTCTGAGAGGTTTTGAGTCATTATTTCATGAGTGAGAGTCTGTCGCGCTGTTCTGGGGTCAGACTGAACATCAATTAAATATAAATCATATTCACTTCAATGTTTGATGCATCTTAAAAGGACCTACAAAAGTTAACAAATGCTGTAAAATGTTAATGCATTAATGTAAACCAAAGAGACCTTATTGTAAAGAGTTAGCAAAAACTTACAGAGGAGTGAAGTAAAGGAGGATTAAAAGTAAACATTCAGAGATTTCTTTCAAATGTAAGGCAGTTTGTCCTGTGCTGGGCGTCGAGAAGGTGTTGATGTGCAGAACGAATTGAGGCTTATTGAGAACAAGGAAGCTTAAGGACCTGGAGAAAATACAGAGAGAAAAATAAACCGCTGGCAATATTCATCATGCTTTTCTCCACACATGGCTGCTTTAAGATAAAGGACATGTCTGTATTCAGTACAATATTTTGATTCAGTTTATTTGTATATTTTCAGTTTTTAAATTTAAAGTTTTAATTGTTTGTAATTTTTTTCAATGTACATGTGTGTGTGTGTATATGTGTGTGTATTCTGCTAAATGACAAAAAAAAAAAATATATATATATATATATATATAATATAACATAATATAATATAATATAAAAAAGGTATTATAAAGTTTTAATTCACTCTTCCAAAAATTAAGGCCTAAAAAGGTCTTAAATCATAGTTATATTCATAGTTATAATTTAATGAATATTAAATTCATAAAGTCATGTCTTTAAATGTTTTATGCACTGAAATAAAAAACAAACCAAACAAACAAAAAACTTCCCTTAGTATTTTTGTTTTATTTTCTCAAACAAATATCTAAACATCTTAAAAATAAAGATTTACATTTAATAGAGATGCAAAATTAACATTTTAAAGTCGTTACAAATCTGTTGTGTTTTTGTCTTTTTAATTACTTTTAATTATTTAATTTTATATTATATAATATAATATTTTAATTATATTAGAATATTTTTTTAATATGTCTATATAATTTTTATTTTTGTTTTAGTTATTTTATTAAATCAAATTCAAAAATAAAATTAGAAATCCTGCCTTGGAAGGTGAAAGTAAAATTACTAACTGGAAATAAATCAAAACTAAAACTGAAATAGAAATAAATTCAACCTAAATAGTAATATGAAATAAAGTGTGTGTTTGTGTGATATATTAAAAAAGACATAATAAAAAGACAAAACACATAACAAATTTACCAAAAATTTAAATAAAAAAATTAAATTAAATTAAAGGCTAATCACAATTGAGAAAAAAACAAGGAGAAACAAAATGTTTTTATTTTATTTCAGTTAAGATGTTTAAAGTAACAATGTGATTTTTTTTTTTAACTATAATAACCCTGATTTATACAGTCTTTTTTAATATTGTCTTTAATATTTAATATGTTTCTCATGTCACCTGTCGTGCTTTTATTCGTCTGGAGTAAATGAGTCAGATCTCTCACCTTCAGACTAATTAGACGCAGGATGATGTAAACGAACACAGTGAATCTCTCCGCTGTAGGCTGATGTCCAGAGGTTCAGATAAAGAATGATTTAAAGTGTCGCAGGATCGATGGGAAATGAGATACAATGCTCAAAATGTTCATTTAGTAATGCGTCCTGAGCATTAGCACAGTACAGAATTAAATTAACAGTTTGTACTGAGTCTACCTGGAGGAAATGAACTAATAAAGATATATGACATAAACCGCAAAATGTCTTTATTATTTTAGTATATTTTACTTTATTATTCCTAGTGGTCAATGCAGGAACTACAACAATAAATCATTGATGTGGATTTTGACAGAATGAAATGATTTGAAAGCCACATATAAATGACAAAGATGTTTGCCGGCTCTTATTATCTTCATAAAACCCATTGTTGCAATTCCTCTGATGAATATCATATTCATAATCTTCCACGGCTGTTCCTAAAACGAAACCATTAGCATCATTTCATTACCTCAGTAAATGACATCTGCCATCACGGGGGGCTGCAGTGGATTCAATTAGCCGTGGTGTTTGTCTGTGCGTTTAATACCCAGCAGCCTGTGTTTCTGATGACTGGATGTAAACAGAGCAGACCTGAGAACAGCCCACAGTGATTACTGACCAGAAACTCACACAGCGGACCTGTAAAAATAAATAAATAAATAAAATAAGGTTGCTTGGCGGTACTTGCAATGGAAACAAATGGGGCCACATTAATTTAATACATGTTAATAAATATTTAAAATGTACTCAAAAGGAAAGTACATTTATTTGATCAAACATGCTGTAAAATCAGTAAAAAATTTGAAATATTATTTCAATGTCAAATAGTTGGTTTTTATGTCAATATAGTAAAATGTAATTTATTTCTGTGATCAAAGCTGTATTTTCAGCATCATTACTCCAGTCTTCAGTGTCACATGATCTTCAGAAATCATAATAATATACTGATTTGCTGCTCAAGAAACATTTCTGATTATTATCAATGTTGAAAACAGTTGTGCTGCACAATATGTTTGTGGAAACTGTGCTTTGATATTGCTATTATTCTCATCATTATTATAATTGACACATTTTAGCTTCATAATAAATAATTTTTTAGACCTCATTTTGCTATATCATATATGAAATATAGTCAAAATTAATGTCTGTGTTCAGAAGAGCATATACAATTCTACCCTTACGTTTTTTTACATTAATTGTTGCATTTTGTTTACTGTTATTATACTTTTTTGCAATGCATACAGTAAGAAATACACTATTATTTTATTCTGAATAATATTTACATAGCAGTAAACAACCATGATGTGCTAATCCAAGTCAGAAATCCTCTTTCCATTCTTGTATACACAACAGAAAAACATCACACTGTGAAACACTTGTTTCTGAAGATAAAACACACAACGTCGTGATCTACAAACACTGCAGAAATGTCAGAACGCCTGCGTGAGATGTCTGATGCTCTGTCTCTGTAAAAGTGCACTGGAAGCCCAGGGGACAAACACTGAGAAATGAAACAGAAATCACAGGAGGGACGTTTACCTTTACCAGGACTAAATGATGCCAACAAGCCAGCCAAAAACGAACATTTGCTGTTAATTTACTCACCATCATACCATACAAGATTACTTTTTTTTCTTCAGTAGAACAGTAAAGATGATTTTTAGCAGAAACCATGATTCTTACGTGATTCATAAAATGCAAGTCAATGGCTACCGGCACTTTGATAGACAAAAAAGCAAATACAGGCATCACAAAATGAATCCCCATGGCTCCTGATGATATATTGAGGTCTTATGAAGTGAAACAATTGGTCTGTGCAAGAAACTGAACATTATTCATAACATTATTACCTGTAATCCAGAGCCTCAAACAAACGGGGAAAATGATTCTTTCCCACGAACTGATTCGTTCAGACAGTTCATTTCAATGAACTGGTTCAATTCACTAATTTGTTTATGTGATCAATCACACAATGATGTAACATATATACAATTATATTATTAAAGCACCAATAATGATGTGAAACGTGGACATAAACCATGAGAAACCATAAAAACGTTCATTCGTCACTTCATTCAAGCGTTGGGTTCACTCATGCTCATATCAGCAGCTCATCGCTCTTCAGTCCGAGTCGAACTGTTTCCTCAGTTCAGTGACTGTCAGGCATCTGAAAGTGAGTTTGATTGAGTAACTTGTAGATCTGTGCTGCTTGAGATGTGAACGATTCAGTCTGAATTGATGAACTGGTTAATATAGTTCACTAAAGAGGACAAGTAATAATTTTGTAAATAATGTTCAGTTTCTTGCACAGACCGATCGTTTCGCTTCATAAGATCTCAATATATCGTCAGGAGCCACAGGGATTAATTTTGTCATGCCTGTTTATGGTTTTTTGACTTTCAAAGTGTCGGTAGCCATTGACTTGCATTTTATAAATCACAAAGGAGCACAGTTTCAGCTAAAAATCTTCTTTACTGTTTTACTGCAGTAAAAAAAAAGTAATCTTGGATGGCCTGAGGGAAAGGTTCATTTTTGGGTGAACTATCCCTTTAACTACAGATTTTTTTATGGTATGTCTAAAGAACAATGAATGTACTGCTGTGTATTTTCTCTTTGATATCATGAAATTGGTGCACTTAAGAACAATCGTCAGCTCTATAAGCTCAGTGTCCCACTTTTCTAGAGAAAGACGCTGAAAACTGAGGCGCTTAAATTGAGTCGCTGCCTACGTATGCTGCATTTTAAGACATCATAAGTCTGTTCCCGGTGCGCAGGCTGAAGGTAGGCAGTGTGATTATAGCCTTTAAGATGTTTTCTTTTGGCCAGATACTGAAAAACTCATATCGAGAGCTAATTTCTTTCCATGCAGCACTGAAATCTAGTGACAGAGCTGCGATTAGCGCGTGGCGTCCTTCCAGGACCGTCATACGTGAGCTAATCCACTTCTTCTGGCTGAGATGGATTACAGCGAGAGACCCGCTTCAGACGCTGTGTGTGTGATTACAATCAGACGGGACGCTGGGATCTGATGGGCCGTTCAATAGCCATCGCATGGGTCAGCTTGAATGTAAAGCAGCTCGCAGTTGTTTGGGTTTCTTCTGTGATCCTGACAGAAGGTGAACTTCAGTAACCGTTCTGAGGTTGAGATGGATGATAGATTATTATCAGTTTTTAATCTCAATATAACATAAAAATATCTCAGTATGACCTTAATATTGTTTTAAAATGAAGAAACCACCTAGCAACCACAGCAACAACATAGCAAGACACTAGAAACCATTCTTCTTGATGTTGTTCAAACTATTTATTGTTATTAGTTTAATTAATTTCTTATTTTATTTGTTTGTTTGTTTTTTACAAACAAATTGCTTCACAACAGCTAAAGTCTGTCTACACTGGACGTGACAAAGCAACCGTTAAAAATCATTTGAATTTTGTGTCAATACATCATAAATAGAACGAGGCATCAGTTTGCTGTCTGAGTTTCATCTTCGCCGCATCCAGTGTAGACAGCAACTGATTATAATAGGTTCTATTGTACTGCCGCTCGTGTCCGGTGTAGACACGGTGTTATCGTTCTTATTTGTGATTTAGTAAAAAATAAATGAACTGGTTTCATTTAAAAATATTTTAGTGTTAAATTTCTCAGCACAGTGTTTTTGTTTAATGTTATACCAAATAATATACTATGTATTGAAATTATACATGGTATAAAAAAAAAATTCTATATATTTTTTTACTAATAACTAAAACTAATAATTTGTGCCAGTTTTTTGTTTTCTATTTAAGAGTTCACTATAGTTTCAGTTTTAGTTGTTATTTTTATTCCATAATTTATTTTATTTTATTTATTATTTTAGCTAGTTTTTGAGTCATAAATATGTCTTTTAATTTAGTTTTTTGATGTTTTTTGTGTCATTTAAAATGATATATATATATATATATATATATATATATATATATATAGTTTTGGTTTTCTTTAGACATTTCTATACTTTAAATGGCATCATTTAAAATGTTGAACATTTTCTTTAATGGTTTCTCTTGTTTTTATTTAGTGGCATTTTTTTTTGTTTCTACACGTTCCATAATATACCATATATCAAAAACTAACTAAACTAGCTGAAATGAATTTGTGTCTATTTTTGCTTTATTTTAGCTTGTATTTCTCATGTAGTTTTCGGTACAGATAATACCGCAGTAGTGAGGCTGTGTCGTGTTTACACCAGAGGATCCTCTAAACGTAAGGTCAAACTGTGTTCCGAGCCCTTGAGATCGTAAGAAACATCAGAAGTCATCGTTCCCTGAGCGAGACGAGTAAACGCGTCCCTGAGCTTCACCTGATCAAGGTCGGTCATTTCAGTTCAGCAGAAATTAGCCGCTTCACCCGGTCAGCGGGGAGCTCTTCACCCCTGAGGTTCGCCAGGCTCATTTACATATGGAAATGAAGACAAACTCACACATGAATATTTCAGCACCGCTGTGGAAGTGCCGCCGAGCGTTGGTTGTTGGTTTTGACGCCTGCCAGCGACTGAAAGACGGTGTCAGAGAGGCTCCTGCGAGTGTGTTTACCGCGGTTAATGACCTCTATTATGCCAGTGTTATTTTTACTGTCATCATTATCATAACGCCAGCGTGTGCGATTCATTTCTCCGTATCACCCCCGGGACCGCAAGCGCTCCCCTCGACAGCAGAACAAAACACGCGTCAATGATTCAATCACAGAGCGTTTTTCTCTACAGCCTGTGTCAGCCGTTCCTATCACTTCAGTCTCCACTTTAGTCTGAAATAACAGCAGATGATGAGATTGACACTTTTGAAACAGACTGAAGTCATCTTTAGAAAGACTTTTGACAATTCTGCGTGACATTATGGTTAAGAATCAAGTCAACATGAATCAAAATGGACTTTATTTACTGTCTTAATTCATGTTTGCAATTCATTAATCTGTAGAAAAACTATATATTTGTTATACAACAAGCAAAGTTGCATTCAGATCTGGCTTCATTCTCATATACATACAACACAGTTTTCATGATCCAGACAATTCTAAATGAATACAATGATGGGTTGAAGGCCATTTTCTTCATTGTACTCATTAAATAGTATGTTTAATTTGGAAAACATAATTAAAATGTTTTTTTTTTTAATACTTTTCATGTCGACTTTATTACACAAAGGCATTGCTTAAAGGTACAGTTCCCCCCCCAAAAAGATTTATATCATTTACTTACTCTTTGGAAAAAAAAAAAATTGATACTTACTTAAATACTTACTAAATAATTAACTAACTAACTAACTAACTAATTAACTAAAATAAATAAATAAATAAAGCAAGTAGAAAGACTAGATTGATTGATTGATTGCTTGATTAGTCCTTACATTGAAAGCCAGTGAAGTCCAGTGTTGTTTTGGATAGAGATCGACTGATATTGTGTGTGTTTTTCATATACCGATGATACTGATGCCTATGTGTATGTGCCTGATTGCCGATATTTTAGACCGATATATATTTATTTATAGATTTTCTTTTGCTTATGTTTTTGACACAATGGTAGCAATAGCTATTTTATTTTATTTATTGATTTTTTTGTCCAACCATTGAAAGCCAATGGCCAATTTCAAGCCAATTGAAAGCCAGTGTTGACTGTTATCTGTTATCATTGTCAAAAACAGAAGTAAGACAATAAATACATATCAAAATATCTTCTTTTGTGTTCTTAAAGTCATACAGGTTTGGAGCAACATGATGGAGAGTAAATCATGACAGAATTGTTCTTTTTTAAAGTGAACTCTCCTTTTATGATCAATATTTCATGTGGCTTTTTTTGCGTGAACAAAACCAGTAATTGATAACAGCAATGTCCTGTCATTTAATATGGGATGTCAACAGTCCATGTCCTTTGTTATATGAATTCAGTGTCCAACACCAGACACATAAAGCCAGTTTAAAGGAAAGTGGAGTCTGTTTGTCCTTTTGAAATGATACATACAATAAAACGTCTCCCTCTTCTCATAAAATATGGTAGTTTAGTTTATAGTGAACTGCTGGAAAGTTTTTACAAGTGAAAAAGTTTGAAGATCAATTTGAGGTCCAATCTAACCGGACCATAAAGAAGAATCAAATGGAGCTGTGTAAACGTCAGCGGTGGAATTAGATGAGATGATTCACAAGGTAACAAACAGAGCTTTGTTTTTGGGGAAAATGTCAAAGTGAAGACAAATCATACCGGATCCTGAGCTGGACGTGTTTGTAGGAAACAGGAATGATTGTCCACCGTCTGTCACGGTCAAGGGTGCGAGAGAAGAAGAACTAGATGAAAAGACCTGATGTGAAAGATGTCAGCAAAGACTGCTGGAAATAATGATGGGAGTTCATTACTGTAGCAAACACCTCCTGTCTTTATTTGTCAGCTGCGTCTTTTATCCAGACGTTGTTTAATCTGATATAGTTGTAGAGTTTGTTTTCTTCAGTTTTCTTTAGTTGCTGTTTTGGTATTTTTAAGGGCTGCCAAAGTTAATGAACTGGTTTCATTTAACCCTCTGGTGCTCTTCGGTCATTTTTGACTCAAAAATGTTATGTTTTGGGGGGTATTTTTAGAATTTCTTTCACTTCTGTGGAATGGTACGAAACTTGGTCAAGGATTTTGCCACTTAACATGTGAAAACACAGAGAAGTCATGGACATGATTTGAAAAGGTTAAATGGTCCTGAAAAAAATAGTCATACTTGTACTGTTCATGGTCATATGAATGGGAAACAAATTTCATTTAGGGGAAAAGTTTGGTACGGCTCCCAAACAAAATCTCACTGAAAGCTCATTTTTACATAATCAAACTCAAATTTGGAAGACAACTTGTTTAGATTTATGGCTTTAATTTTCTCACAGTTTTAGAGTAAAACATGTTTTGGAAAATATTTTTTTCTTAAATTCAACAATAGCATTTTTGTGCATTTTTCACAACTTCTGTACTTTTTTTTAATTTATTTTGATCTTTTTTATAAATATTACATTATGAAAGTAAAGTCTAGTAAATAAATTGTATTGCGAGATTTATTTATTTATTGTTTGTTCTCATGTAAAACGAGCTCTCTGTCGGCTTGAGCAAAACTCACACAAATCCCGAGAATCTCCTACAAGCCAAATTATCTTGACCAAAGCCAGAGAGTTTGTTTTCCTTTTAGCACATCAATAATGAAATCAACTTTTTATAGAGAACAAGTGAACATGCTGCAAGAACATGAATTAACTAGTGTTTTAGGGCATTTTTCTGATCACTTATTCATAATTGATTGGAAATTCATAATTATGCGGGAACTAGAAACCTGCACTGAAGCGTCTCAGATTATTCTCCTTTCTTATGATAAAAACAGGCACAAATGAGCAAATAATATGAATTTAGAGCTAGAAAATGAATATGAAACAGCTATAACATCAAAACGTGATTTTGAGAGCAAATTTGAGCACAGTTTGAGATGTTGTTGAGATCTGCATGTGAGCTAAGGACTTTTTCATTTATTTTCATTGCTATATAGGAGAAACATTTGACATGGAAATATTTTTCTTTCCTAATCGATTGTCATTTGCTCATCAGTGGTAAATGACACCACAATTAATATCTGTATCGGCAGTAATGTTTGAATGATTCAGGTACTCATAAATATTAGTTTGTACCAATACCAGTGAATAATCCACGAGTCGTTTTCTCCAGAATCAAAAATATGCTGTTAAAACAAATTTTTATAATAGTTAAACAACTGCACAAAAACAATATTGAAAATATTTAAAATCAAATTAATAAAGCTTCAGTTCACCCACATGTTTATATTTCTGAACTGCTGAAAACTCTGTACACTGTGTTTTGTTTGCTGAAGTGACTTCAGATTTGCAGCTGTAAGGAAAAGCTATTAATATTGTGTAAAGCAGTGGACTGTAGTTGGACCAAATACTCATAATCATTGATGCACTTAACATTTCAGTAATTAGCAGAACCTCAGCTTTTATACATAGTATGTTCCATTTTTTACAGTTATTTCATAGATGAAACTTTATCAAAAAAAGCTATTAGATGTTAAATGAAACAATATGTATATAGTGCATTCTTTTGTTGAATTACAATCTAAATCATCAAAGTTCAATCTTTAAAATTATGTAGCAATGAACAAATGAATGAAAGTATTGTATTAAATAGACAGATCACAAAATGTGAACTTTAATGTTGTAAAAACTACATTCACTCATGTAAGCAGTTGATAAAACATGAAGTCATTTAAATCTATAAGGAAAATTGATGGACGATTTAATAAAACTGTTCATTTAAGTTTAAAGGGTTTGTGTGCATAGTTATCCAGCCAACACACAACAACAACAGCAACTAACTAGCAAACACACAAAAAACAGGCATTAAGCATGTTGTTTTTATGGGATGAGTTAAAAACTCTTTAACTGCTCTCTCTGCATTCGTCGCAAACGCATATTCTAGTTCAGCATCATGGGTAATGTAGCTCTTGTGTGAACATACAAATCTCATACATTCACTCCTGATGTTATTACCCTATAAAAGATATAGTTCGCATTAAGTGTAAAAAGATGAGTTCATCTAATGCATTTATTTAGTCGTTACCGCGCTTAGCTCAAGGATTCTGCTATAGTGAGTTTATTTTAATTGCATTCATAATTCAAATATGAATGAATTTTGTGTTGTAGCTAAATTAAACGTTAATGCTGAATTTTTCATTTGACCGGGTGTCAGCATTATAAAGATGTGTTTTTGAAGTGTTTGCTAAACATGGTTATATCAGTTGTCTTCACGCGTTGATGAAGAGATGAGATCTGAGCTTCAGATACGCAGAAGACGATGAGCCCCATACGTACACGGTGAAGAGAAACTGGTACGTGGCTTCTGTACCGACTTGTACCGAAGTACCGTCGTTCTGCCACTAGTGTGAATGATTCACTCATTAACAATAGTCTTTGACAATGAATCAGAAGGAATAAACTGAGACTTAATCTAGTTGAGAACAGCTCAGTTGTGGAAATGTGTATAGCATGGTTACGTAAGAAACATTTGACTTATTTCTATCATAACTCAGTCACTACTCAATTTTTATTAAGAAATTACACTTTGAATAATAATAACAAGCAACGTATATAAGCTTTGTATTATTATTTTAACTGATATTTGAACAAACTTCTATTATGACTATTATTAGCAGCCTTGTTTGCCAAAAGTATTTGTCCACATTTATTTATTTTCTTTTCATAGATTTAAAATAATTATTATAATTTAAAATGAGCTGTAAATTATGTATAATCAAACATAAAAATTTGATTTCTAAGCAAAAAAAGTGATAAATCAGACAAATTTAAGACAAATCAGTTGTAACTTTAATTGATGGAAAGAACTACAATCCCATGAAGCATTGCAAATGAAATTAATCAGATTAAAAATTATGGAGAAATATAAACTGTTCATTTAAAGTTGATGGTTGTGTGTGTGCATAGATACACACACACACACACACACACACCACACACACACACACACACACACACACACATTTAAGCATTTTGTGGTGCTTTATGGGAGTGGGTGGAGTTAAAAATCTCTTTTGACTGCGTCTCTCATTGGTGGAATTTCTGTTGAGCATCATGGGTAATGTAGTTTTTCACAACAAATTCTGCTATTAAAGATGACTATTTTAAAAATAAGTTGAATTAATGCAAACAGATGGGTTCAACAAAAGCATATTCAGTCGATTAACCGCCTCAGAGCTCACAACAGGTCTGTCTTTAGTGGTTTATCTGGTATTGTTATGAAGAAAATGAATGAGTTTTTGTTGTGCTCAATTAAACGTTAATGCTTGGAATTTTTCATCATATAGTTGCATAAAAGATGTGTTTTGAGCTAAACATGAGTTATGAGTCAGTTGTCTTCACCTCTTGATGTGAGATGAGACGTGACGTGTGACGGGACAGACAGAGCTGACGTATGAGGTGAAGGAAAGCGAGACGTGGCCTCTGACCGACTTCAGCTCAAACACAGATACGACGAGACGTTACTGGGCCCTGAAGGGGAATTCAGATACACTGCAATTAACAAGGGCTTGCAATGAATTCTGGGAACTAACTGAGACTAATCTAGGTTGAGAAACAGCTTCTAGTTGTGGAATTGATGCATGGGTTAGTGAGCTGACTTGATGTCTACTGACTACAAGATCACTACTGAATAAAGAAAAAAATACCACTAATAATAATAACAACAACAATAATAATGATAATGATTATTATTATTATTTCTCCTGAGGTATTTGGAGAGGAAATTCTAAGATATTGATAATGGAGCCTGGAAAGTGTGAGCAATAATGATTTCCTGTTAAGAAAACATAATTATTATAATTTAAAATAGTTTAAATAATAAAAATACATAATTGACTTTTTTTTTTCCTTCTCCTAAGCAGTTTCTGAAAATTCTAAGACATTGTTTATACTTTAATAAAATGGAAAGACTCAACTTGTGAGATAATGTTTCCTTTGAAAGAAATAAAATAATAATGATAATTAAAAATTACATTATATTAATGACTACTGAGCTTAATTATTATTAGCTGATTAGTCAGTGAGTAAAATAATTAATAATTATAATTATATAATAATTATTTTACATTTATTATTATTATTATCTTCATCATAATTTTTCCTAAGGAATTTCAAGAGAAAATTGTGATGCTGTTTATACTTTAATTAAATTTAATGAAATCTTTGAAAGCAACCTGTGAGGAATAAAACAAAATAATGCAAATAAATAAATAAATGATAATAACTTCAGAAAATTCAGAGACATTGTTTATAGCTTAATGAAATGAGCTTTGAAAGAGCTTGTGAGCAATAAGAGTTTAATTTCTCGCTGATGAAGAGACGTTTGAGGGAATCGCTGGGAAAAAGACTTTCATCTACATCAACTGGTGTCACGGGCACGTTTGATGACTGTGTGTGGAGTTATCATCTCCTTGATGGACGTCTGAAACATGTCGTAGGAGACTTCAGGAGAACTACAGCTGCTTTATCCTGTTTCTCTCATTTCCCTTTCCAGTTATGGCCTTTCACTGAGAAATCTCATCACAAATAATAGCCGTATCTTGCAGGATGGTTTAATGTGAGAATCAATCACTCAGTAATCATATTTCTGTTCGCTCTGTGATGTTCAGATGTGTTGTTGGAGTTTTATGGTATCCATCGTTGCATTAATCTTCAAAGTTGGAAACAATCAATGGAAATTATGTGAGCTTGAGGGCTGAAATCCACATGAAAGTATTATAGTTCATCGACTGACACAAAACGTTTGCTTGAAGGCTTCTTCACGAGTTCTATCACTCCATCATATTTTAAGCAGTTTATAAAGAGTCTATAAGTGACTTTTTAAATATCTATGGAAATTGCAGGGACGTATTTTTATAAAACTCATTTGTTCTATCAGTTTGCTGTGCAAGCAATGAGTTTTTTCAGCAAGCACACAATAATGAACAGTGTTTTCTTGTTTGCCTGGATGCTCAGGGGGAAAATATGTTGCTATTAAGATGATAGTAATATGATGCAGTTAAAATAGCCCGGGTTTAATTGCATCTCGCAGCATCTGTACGCTAAACGCTCTGCTGCAGCTTCAGCTCGTGTGTGTTTGACAGCCGGGTGTCAGACTGACGTGATGATGGAGACATGACAGGCATCTCATAACATCTCACGCCTGATAGCTGAAGCCACTGGAAGAAGTTCAGTTCTCATTCAGAGGAACAGAAATATGTCGTATCAGCTTGAGTTTGTGTAATAATTCTGTACGGACTGTGTTTACTCTAATGCACTTTTGATAGTGATATTGATATTTGATATTCATTTCATTTCATTTCTGAATGTGTGTGTGTGTGTAGGCTAAATGTCCCCCACAAGGATAGTAAAACCTGAATTTTTTGACATTGTGGGAACCGGCCTGCAGTCCCCACGAGGGGAAAAAATATATAAAAAATAGAAAATGCTGTTTATCTAAAGTGTATAAATGCAAACAGGTTTTCTGCAAGGTGTAGGTTTAGGGTTAGGGGATAGAAAATATTGTTTGGTCAGTATAAAAACAACAGAAGTCTATGAAAAGTCCCCACAATTCACAGAAACAAACTGTGTGAGAGAGAATGTGTGCGTGTGTGTGTGTGTGTGTGTGTGTGTGTGTGCATGTGTGTGTTTGCACTTATTTAACCATATCTTGTGGACAATTTTGTATCCAGAAGTGAGTGAAACTTGATGAAAGATCTGTTTGGGAACATCCTCATTTGTAAAAATGGTATACAATAATGGTAAACAGTAAATAAAGTTTATTTTATTTTATATAATATATATACATATTTTTTTTTACAGATATTGTATATTTGTATATAATTATATATAATAGTAAAGTTTATATATACTTTTGTATATATTTATTTTAATCTATATGTTCAGTAAAAAAACATTTATTAATAACAGTTATTACAATAAGCTATGAGTTTTGGCAAACAATTGTACCTAAACTTTACAATTTCAGTTGTCTGTATTTTATTTAAAATACATATAAATTAATTCATTAATTTCAATTGGTGTGTAGTCAATTATGTATATCAGGCTTCAAATGCAAATTATTTAAGATTTCAGAGCTAAAAAAAATCAGAGCAAGAAAACATCGTTGACACTAAATTGCTGTCAATTAATGTAATTAATACACACTCAGGACACAAATTTAAACCGCAAATGTGTTGAAATTACATGCTTTTCATAAATATTGCAAGAAATTTCAGAAAATTCTACTTTGTCACCTGTTTGGATGGATTCTCTTTAGCTGTTTTAATTTGAATGAATTGATATCTGTTTCACGTCACAGGTGTTACTACACTGAAAAAAAGTTGTAGTTTACTGTGAAACAACTGTAACAATTTTTTTTTTAAAGTAACACAAGTGAATTAAAAGTGAAATTTAGAAGTAGAAAGACTGAAGTAAGTAGTATTTTCCTGAAAAGTCTACTCTAATAATCTTTTATTTGCAACTTGTTTCCACACAGTTTATTCGTATTTCATTGCAATTGAAGTCTAGAGAGTCTCAAGTCTGTGTTTTCTAAAGCATGGTAAAGAACTGATTTCCAGCACATCTATCATGTACCTGAGGACTGTGGTTTTCTGCGGCCGCAGCGGTGACTCCCAGAGCTGCACTTCATTTTCCCAGCAGCGTCTGGATCAAAGCGCCTCCACATTAACGAAGATGAATCATCCAATACCATCGATCAATGACTGTGACACTGTATCTGGGGCAGAAAGTCTCTGTCTGAGATGAAGTTATACAATAACGCTCGCGTCGTCACTCTGCATTCGTGCCTCTCTGGTTAAATCGCCTCGCGGGATATTATTTGAAGCGAACGCATTTGATTCTGTTTGCTCCCATGTTTTGAGACTGAACGCAGCCATTTGAAGGGCGACTGCTGTCCTACATTCTCCTCCGGCTGATTTAGTTTTCTGAGCGGACGATGATAAGCAGGAAAACGAGCCGGATGTCTTGGAAAAGTAATCCAGTAGGCGTGTCAATCGCTTCCCAAATTTCTAAGACGCTCCGTCTCTGTTTTGGTTCGCTGTAATCTCATTAGCCCACTTAGAGGAATGCTGCACATGAATTTCTCTGGTTATGCGAACGGGCCATATTTAATGATCTCTAATTACCTCTTGTGAACAGGAGAGACATCATAAGGCATATTTAGTCAATGCATAAGCATAATGGGTTTTTGCCATTCAAATTCAATTGAATATGCATAGCATTATGAAGAGCTTAGGTCAAGATGCATAACTTTGCATTGGGTGGAATTTAATGATGTTATTGATATAAATGGATGGTTTTAAAAATATCAAGTGTGTTTTTGCATCAAATTATGAGTCATTTACTAAAATTGTAGCTAGTGTTTTGAAAAGGAAAATCGTGAGCTGATTCATCAGCATATGCCAATAACTGTATCCCACAAGAGCAAATGTCTTGTTTGTAAATTTTTTTGATCAATTTTGAGTAAATGTTGTGTAAAATTATTAAAATATACTTCAAAGATTTCTAATCGTCATATACATGTTTAGAAAATGTAGTTCAAATAAAATAAAATTAAATCAAATCATATTTACCCTTTATATTTCTGACCCTTTGCAAGAATGTTAGGTATATATCACTGAGATACTATTATAGTTTTCATTAATATTTTCAATGAGTTTCAATTGTTACATGTCCATTTTAAGTTAATGTAATTTTGTGGTTTTGTAATTTTAGATTGTTTTATTTGTTTTATATATATATATATATATATATATATATATATATATATATATATATATATATATATATATATATAATTTGTATTAATTTTATTTCAGTATAATCTATCAAATACGATCTGTTCCAAGTCATTATTAGGTGATGTGATGTAGTAACGCTATAAATATGAGGCCGTGACATAAGAATACAGTAATGGATGCATATAATGTGAGTCCAAATAAAGACCTGAGCTGTGATAATTAGCCACACGTGTGATTTTAAGATGCTGTCAGAAATGAGCTCATTACGGTAATTAAGCAGCCAGAGCTCATCTCTGAACAAGAGCAGCGTGGGATACGAGAAAGGGGCCGCCTTATGTTCCCCTCTCTGCTGAAGATGGGGAAGCTTATGATCTGTTTCAAGTCATTTCACACATTAATATTTCATGGGAGATTTCACAGACGCAATAGAGATTATATTTGCGAGAAAAGCTGCATTTGAACTTTGACCTTGATGATTACGCTCTTATATTTAGAATATTTTATTGCAGAGTTTCAGTGGGGATATTAAAATAACCAGACTTTTAAAGTCAACGTCTTGCATAAATGTATTACATAACATGCACTTAATACATAATGCATATGTTTCTGCGTTCAAGACATAAGCTCAGAAACTGAGAAATAAAATAAATTCTGTGACGTCTGTAAATGCAACATTGCATAATAATAATTTCAAGTTTTATTAATAACAAGTATCACTGTCTCATGCAGTTTTGCTTCTCTGTTCAATTGCTCTCAATTTAAAGGAATAGGCTAGTTCACCCAAAAAAGAAAATTAGCTGAAAACATACTCACCCTCAGGCCATCCGAGATGTAGATGAGTTTGTTTCTTCGTCAGATTTGGAGAAATGTAGCATTGCATCACTTGCTCACCAATGGATCCTCTGCTGTGAATGGGTGCCGTCAGAATGAGAGTCCAAACAGCTGATAAAAACATCACAATAATCCACAAGTAATCCACACCACTCCAGTCCATCAGTTAACATCTGGAGAAGACAAAAGCTAAAACAAATCCAGCATTAAGACGTTTTTAACTTCAGACCATTGCTTCCAGCTAAAATATGAGTCCATAATACATAGAAAATGCTTCCTCCTGTGGAAAAGTCCATCTCCTGTTGTCTCTCACATCAAAATCCAGCCGTTTTGGACTGTTTTGGCTTGTAAACGGTGCTTGATCTGTGCAGATTTCTCTCCTGATTCAGACCATGGATTATGGACTTGTATTTTTAGTTTAAAAACGTCTTAATAATGGATTTGTTTCAGCTTTTGTCTTCTC
Source organism: Aspiorhynchus laticeps (assembly GCA_023376895.1). Lineage (NCBI taxonomy): Eukaryota > Metazoa > Chordata > Actinopteri > Cypriniformes > Cyprinidae > Aspiorhynchus > Aspiorhynchus laticeps. The sequence goes on along the minus strand of CM041797.1, from coordinate 3,918,816 downwards.
AAGATGTTAACTGATGGACTGGAGTGGTGTGGATTACTTGTGGATTATTGTGATGTTTTTATCAGCTGTTTGGACTCTCATTCTGACGGCACCCATTCACTGCAGAGCATCAATTGCTGAGACACTGATGGAATGCTACATTTCTCCAAATTCGATGAAGAAACAAACTCATCTACGTCTTGGATGTCCTGAGAGTGAGCACATTAGGGCTGTGACGGTGGCAGATTTTTACCACCGCGGTGGTAATGGACCAACAACCGCCGGTGGTGCGGTGTTGTGTATATTTATATATATATAATTCTGAAACACAAACATAAATAAATGAGGCTCAATCATCTATTAAAAAACGTACGTGTTTATTTTAGCACTTCTGTCAGTGAACAATCAGCCTGCAAAACACTAAAATAAATATCAAATAAATAATACAGTTAAATAGGAAAGTAGCCTTAAATAACGCGAGCGGCGCGGCGAGAACTCATTCTAATCAGTGATGCTGTCTACACTAGATGCGGCGCGATACGACATGACAAACCCCTCACAGTAAACTGCCTTGTTCTATTTATGACATACTGACACGAAGTTCAAATGTCCTGTAGACAGACTCAACCTGTTGTGTTGCGACACGGCGTCCGGTTTAGACACGGCTCCAGTGTTGCCAGATTGGATGGACGATTTCCAGCCCAAAAGCTCACAAAAACCGCCCAAAACTTTAACTGTCAAAATAATGTGATATAATGTAAATCAAGGTTGATAAGAGCCATTTTTAACTCCTTATAATGAAATAATGAAGACAAAATAATATAAATATAATGCTAGATAAATTTCCCATGGATCAAATCGGGGCAAATACATTAAAGAGAACTACCAAATATGATTAAAATATGCAAGCAGACACTGTCAAAACTGCAATCAATGTCAACCGTCAGAATTTAAATGCAAACAAGTGCCCAATATAAGTGATCGTAATTATAGGTATTTCACACTCGTTCATGCACACATGACAGTCAAAGCTGTCATTCTGTATGATAATCCGACAATAAAAAAAAATAACAACAATACCTTTGTGTTGCTCTATAATTTCACACAGAAGTCTTTCATGAAGTTCATATGTAGAAATTTGCACAGTCAAAACTACCTTTAAAGGATACCAATCTGGACCGTTTAAAAGATAAAAGACAGGATCGTATAGATATAAATAGATTTTGATTAAATAATTGAACTGTGCTCTGATTTCGGAGTTGCAGTGATACAGCCTTCATGTCATCTCCGCAACAGGTGTAATTCACTTTTTGAAACACTCTCCACTCCTTACCATCAAACTTATATTTAGGCATTATGATCACTTACAGTTATACATTCAAAATCAGATCCGTTATCGCGCTAAAAACCCGTCGCTCATGAATCATCACGTCTGTCTGCGATTGGCTAAAACATCAGCACCAGTCTCTTTGCAGGTGCGTGTGTGTTTAGTAACTTTGTGATGACTGATTCGATGCATGCAGTAGGCTATATATGAACACTTGGGCTTGTTTGTTAACCAATTATCCTATACAATTTATATGTTTTGAAAACCGCCAAACTGACCAAAAACCAGTCCAAATTTTGTCCACCCGCCCAAGCCAATATTTACCCGCACAATCAAATTCAAAACTGCCGGGAACCCGCCCAATCTGGCAACACTGCACGGTTCACTGTTCCGCTACCAAGCAAGCGGCCGCGTTAACACCTCGTCTGCACGCGCTCTCTGTGGAATAGGATTCGTGGCGTATGTTGCCACATTTCTTGTTGGCATCTTCCATTTACCGTTGTCTCGCTCGTATTTGGCCAGTTTGGAGAAAGCCTCACCAACACAAACCTGACCAGCCGGGCGTTTGCGATCACGTGAACTTGAAGACACTTGTACAAACGCGGATGGGTGACACGAATGGAAATGATTCCAGATCAGCGATGTAGTATTTGGTTTCCCAACAAGGTCCATCGCTCAAAATACATTTGCTGAATGCAGAATAAACTGTATTTTCCTGCGCTCAAACCTGCCAATCTAAAGGAAACGCCGTGTATGGCGTTTGAGGTAATTTATGAATTAGCATAGATTTATAGTCTAAATAAAACAATTTGCAACCGTTACTATATTACACTTGTATACAAAACTTTGTATTATGCTTGTTATAAAGTGTGTGACGTCACGTTCACTACCGCCGGTGGCAACAGACAACCGCGGTGACGACAGACCACCGCCGGTGACGCGGTTGTCACAAAGACCGTCACAGCCCTAGAGCACATTTCCATTTTTGGCTAAACTATTCCTATAAGGATGCATAGATATTTTTACTTAAAACGGAGACAAAAATACTGGTTGTCAGTTAATTTTATTTTAGGAAAGCGCATTTTGAATCTTCCATAAATTTTATCAGAAAACTTCACTGCTTGTTGGAAACATGTCTAAAAAAAAGTAAGTTGCATTGCTACTTTTATGTAGTTGCTTGTACTTCTCAAAACTGCATAAAAGCATCAGCATCACACATGAGGTCCATCTACGTGGACTGAAGATGCTCACATCAATGCTCTTATTCGATTATTTTCTTAGACACACTCACACACGCATGCATTTGTTGGATAATATTCCCTTGAGTTATTACGAGAAGCCATAACGGGATGTTCAAAGCGCTCTGAAACAACATTCAGACAACACTCCATCAGGTTTGTGCCTGAGAAGGAACATAATTCACTCACTCCCTACTTTTCATTTGCATACAGCGCTGTGTTATTTGCATAGCGGCAGCGTTGGTAATTTGCATGCGAGGCAGAGACGCAGGGAGTCGCTTCTCTGAGGTGATGCGCTCATGCCTCATGCAACTTTTCCCCATTTGTCTACAGCGCTCGCCCACAAACGCCTGTGATGATGGGGAACACGGACTAGCTTAACTTACTCTTCATGTCTCTTTAGCTCCATGCATACATTAAAAATGCTTCTTTAGACGGTAGAGTGGAAGGTGACTAAAATTATCCCAAAGCAAATCTTGAAACGTGGACTTTTCCTGCATGTTGTGCTTTGGATTCTAGTATGCAGCGTCCTGTGGGACAGAAAATCACAAACAAGATCTCGGTTTCATGTTTCTCCTAGACAGCAAGATTACATGGAGAGCAGACTCTCCTGGGAAATCTCCTCAGAAGAGATCTCAGCCGTGTCTCAAACCGTGCTCAGATTTGACTAGCTTTACAAAAACAGAAGTATATGTCAAGCTCAATTAATTTAGTAAACTTCAAGTATATTTTCCAAGTATAGTTTATGTAGTATTCTTCATACAGTATGCTAATTTCAACATACAAGTAGTGTACTTGTATGTGTATTATTTCAATACTTCTTGGGACTAAACTAGCCTGTAAACATAAACATTTAAATTTATTTTAAGTGTAGACTTTGTGCAGTGTTTGTTTGTAGTATTGCAAGAATACAAGTCAATTGTATGTATACTGTTAGTGAACTGAAGCTAAGTTCAAGTATATTTCCCAAGTGTATGTACTAATAATGTACTCATTGTACTAATAGTATACTTGCACGTGTCTTATTTCAGTGCTTTTTGGGGCTAAATCAGCCTACTTTTAGTCTATAAAGGTAAACATTTAAGTGCATTTTAAGTGTGTATTTTGAGTACACAGTTTACATCCAATTTTTTTTTTTTTACTATTGCACCAATACAAGTTAACTTTATGAATAAAATTAGTTTATCAAGTAAACGTAAGCTAAGATCAAGTATATTTTCCAAGTGTATACTTTATGTAGTATACTAATATCAATGTATTAGTATTAATTTCAATGCTTTTGGAACCACATCGGCTTAATTTTACTCTATAAAACTAGACATTTATTTTAAAGTGTAACAGTAGTAAACTTTGAGTACACAAGTGTTTCTTTAGTATTACAAGTTACTACAAGTTAACTTTTAGTATACTGATAGTTTGCAATAGATAGATAGCTAGATAGATAGAAAACTATAAGTATAATGTTAAGTTCACAATTATACTTGAAATAGAAAAACTATTAAGGTAGTTTCTGAGAGTGTTCTTAAAAGTATACTTTTGTCGTCCATTTGTCCAACCCTCTTGGTCTTCTTTGGGTGTAAACACGTGCGGTGATATATATGATAACCAGGACCTCTGTTCATTTCAGACATTAAGAACCAAATTTTGTCTACCAGCATCTGCATATTTTGTCTTTCTTCAATTACGTTCTGCTCTCAAAGCGTATGGCGTTCCTTGGTCTTCTTCCATTTCCTTTCATCCTATGCGGGACTGGATTGCACCATCTGCTGGTCGGCCATCTGTTTCCTTAATATATAATAAAATTATTGATTGTATTACAAAACCTCTTTCTATTAAAACTATTTGGAATAGGGAATTATCTGATCTTAATTTATCTGTCGACTGGGAGAGAGTGTGGTCTAATCTCAGCTTAACATCTAAAAATCTGGCTCATCGTCTTATTCACTTCAAAGTCATTCATAGAGCATACATAACTCCTTACAAAAGATTTAAAATGAAACTACAGTCAAATTTGAACTGCCATATATGTAACACTACATCATCAGGCACGTTTTCTGCATATGTTTTGGGAATGTCCTGTCATCATCAGTCTATGGACACATGTAAACCTGGTTTTGTCATCATTACTGCGAATTGATTGGTCTGTTAACCCAAGTTTGTGTCTTCTTAATGATGATTCTGGTCTCTGTATTAGTTCGATGCAAAAGAGAATGTTGTTTGCTGGTTTTACAGCTGCGAAGAAGACAATAATCCAGAACTGGTTTACACGTCACGTGTAGAAAAGCATATTGGATCCGTAGCCTCCTGCAAATAGTGTCATGTGAATGTACAACAGCGCGAGTTGGTGGGGCCAGGCCTTCGACCATTGATGCTTGGCAGTGTTTTTTGTTGGACATACGTGATTATATAAAGGAGTGACTTTTGTGTTCTTGTTGTCCTTCCCTCTCCCCCTCCCTTTTGATTGGACCTTGAGATGTTGAGTATGTGTCTGTTGTTTTGTTTTGTTGTATTTTGGATATTATGTTGTTGTGTGTGAAAAAATAAAAAATAAAAAATTGTTGATAACAAAAAAAAAGTATACTTTTGTAAACTAAAATGGGTTAGAAGAAAAACAGTATGGTAAAGAAGTTAGATGTAAACTAGTTTTGTGCTCAAAGTTTACTACTGGTACACTTGGACTAGATTTAAATGTATGCATTTTATTAAATAAAAAAAAGAGTCAATTTAGTCCCAAGAAGTGATGAAATGGTACACACACAAGCATACTATTAAATCAATAACTCTCTTTTTTAACTAGTTCCTGTTATCACTAGTACCCGCTGTCATTACAGAACACAAATGGGTCATTTCATTGTTTTCTGTTTTTAATTTTTCTGTTGCATCACATTCTAGCCTAGCAGTGCTAATTAATGCCAATTGAATTATCTGAGAGTAATTTTTCTGCCTTTCTGTTCCGCATTATTCTTTTCTCTTCTGTGAAATTCTGCCCAATTATACACAAATATACCCACTAACATCCACCAAAAAAATAAAATTATTGGTCCCCCTTGAGAGATCCCTTTACAGCCACTTGACCAGTTATTCAAGCTAAAACTCCATTAAACACTTAAAGTATGATTACTGCCAGCCCTCACAAAAATAAGTTCACGTTTTGTGCTTCTGAAAGGCTTTTCTAGATCTTTCCGACTGTTAGATCGCACTCGCTGGAAAAGTGTGCTAATAACCCCTCGCTTAAGTGCGGCGCTCGTCTCGGAGATGAAATCGGCATACGGTACAGGGGTATTAGGTGCTGGAGAATGCGGGCAAACGCAGTGCTTTTATGGAGTGAAAAGCGGTGAGAGTAGAGTGGTTAACTGGGTTTGATGAGTCTAATGCAGTGAGATTAGTGACATTTAGTGGTTTCTGAGAAATATTCTTACAGGCATCAACACTAAAGTGAGTGAAGAAGAGCATCGTTTCTCTTGAGGTTCAGCAGGTTTAATGTGCATACAGCAAAATATCTTTATATGTGTTGTTGTTGTTTAGTTGTATACGTATGTTTAATAAAATACATCTGTGATTTGCAAATATATAGAAAATAACTGAATGCAAAATCCCATGATTGCTCAGTCAGAATCAAGTAAGCTCAGACTCAATACAGATCAATATTTTATGTCCATGTATTTATTTATTTAGCCTATTTGATAAATAGTCATGCAACAAGCAGGATAATACACCGACAGACAGACAGTCATTATCACAAAATAAATACAGAGATTGATCATTTATTAGAGAGTAGATGATGCTTTGTGTACTGATCACTGTTGAGGTTTATGTGTGTGTGTGTGTGTGTTTTCTAAAGCAGTTGTGATATTTAAGCTAACTCAGTTTTAGTAAGCAGATAAATTACGTTTTATGTGTAATCTAAGAAGTCATACATTCATTTGTACAAATTATATGTAAACTAATACAGCCTTTTATGTGAAATACTATAATATTAGACCAAATGACATATGCATTTCCTTCAGATATCCAGCTAGATTGCAGTTATTTTAGAAATTGCTTAATGCGTGTCATTAAATACAGTACATGCATTCTGTAATGTATGTCCTTAAGTAAATGCTAATTGTTCTGAGAAAATACAGAATAAGAATTAACTTCAGAGACTCTTAAGAGATGATGCATAAACATGCATTAAAACATTTTCCCTTGTGTTTTAATGCTTGTGATGTAGTGGACTGTTACTGGGCTCTTTGTGGTGATAAATATAGACTGTATTTGGAGGATACGTTTTAAACTACTACACTTTGTCATTAATTTAGAGAGTTCATGGCATGGTGCTGTTCAAGCAATTCTAATTAGGGATGTTAGCATTAACACTTTATCTGTGTGAGTAAAACTGGTTTATTGGTGTATTTGAACTTATCTGAGGCATTTTCTATAGCTAACAAAAATACGTTTTAAATAGGGCTGTGTTTCTCGATTTTCCACCGCAAAAAGATATCAGTAAAACAGCTTGCAAACAATAATGTCACGTAATGTCATATTTACCTCATTTTGATAAATATATGCAGTGTTACATATTTATTATATTATGTTATATTATATTTATTAAATATATTGATTATATTATATTGAATAAATCCATCATGAAAACAAGTCATGATATTCATTTTTAAATGTATACTGTATTTCAACGACCTGGAGTAGAAACAATTAATGAATATAGGTATTTTTTTTCTGATTGGTTAATAATTCTATACCTTATCTGAATTGTGTAGATTTTTAGAATGAAATGTACAGCATTGTTTTGAACAAAAACCACAGGCTGAATGAAAATGTAAATTGAAATGAAATGGAATGAAATTGGCAGCAGGTGGCGCTTATGAAACAGCAGAAATATTGCTTTAAACAAAGCAGCGCTTTATAAGGCAGTTTATGGAGGGAATAAAAAAAGGAAAATGGCATCAAAATGTGCTTAATGTTAGACAGAAATCCCAGTAATCAAATACGTTTTTAATGATAATTTAAAATATTTAACAGCAATTCTAACCGTCTGAAATTTTGTCTCGTTTCATCCTTATTTGTAACCCTGAAAATAGAGTAAACTTGGTGACCCTTTGTAAATCTTTAGTGACCCACAGGTTAGGAACCTAGATGCCAGATGAATGTCCAACAAAAATTTCAGGAAAAACATTTCATGAACAACGTATAAAAATGTTTTTGTGCTATTTTTGTTCTATTAGCTTTACTGGAAAGATGTTTGTTTATAACCTTGCCAGAACATTCTGAGAACGTTTTTCTGTTAGCTGAGTTTGTGTCTGTCAGTCTTCAGCTGCCTTTGTCTGTTGTCAATAAATTCAGAAAGACTGATAAAAGATAAACGAGTTTGGACTTGAATGTTTAACACTAATTCTCTCTTTTCTCTTTCTCTTTCATGTTCGGTGCTCGTCTTGATTGCCGTCACAGGTAAGTCAGCGCTCGTTCACTTATTATTCACATCATAACATGGCTTAATGATGACTTCCAGAACAACATTTACTCTCATCTGTTGTTGACGATGCGTTGAGTGAACTCGGTAAAAAATGAGCCAATGAAAAATGAAGATGAATGTGTGGGATCTGAGATAATGTGTTTTAGATGTGTTTGTTCTCGGCTTGATGTTGAGTGATTTGGCTGTTCATAAATCATGGAGGGTTATGAGTGAGAGACGTGTACATTCGCCCGTGTTGTGTTAGAGATAGTAAGCAGAAACAAACAAACGAGTCCGTCTCCATCGGCTAATTCCACGTGCATCTTTACGTTCTGGTGTGTGTTTCTGCTCGCTTCCAGCTTCATGTTGTCCGTGAATAACCGCGTCGCTGGCTGTAAGTGTGAGATACAAAGCAGAAGTGAAAGTAGGTTAGTCTGTATCGTGCCGTAAATTGGATTTGAGAAATAACCCTTGAAAAGAGGTCACATCTCTTTTGAGAAGATTTTACTGTACCTCCCGTATCACTGAAAGTGCTGAAGACAGTGAGACTTTATCTTATAGTTTTCCTAAATGAAATCAAAACAAATTCTTTCGTACTGCATATTTGACTTTCATAAATATGAACGATTAATTGGTGCAAATGATTCTAAAGCATGTTTGCCTTTGTAATCTTTCATCAAAATGATAATTTCATTTAAAAGTGCATGTACTTTCTGCTAAAAAAAATCACTTCAATGTGTTCTGATTTGATTATGATTAATGTTTAATTTGATTGTGATTTGATTGCATTGTGATTCATTTTTGTTAATTTTAGTCCATTTTGTGTACGTATGAAAGAAATTCATCCTCTGCTTATGCTGTAAATTGTTTCAGACTGATTTAAGTCTGTCTTTTTGAGCTGTTTATTGAAAGTTTGTTTCAGGATTCGAGTTACACTGGTTTTGATTTGGTGATTTGATTAATGGTGGCTTTTAATAATTAAATCTAGGAAGTAGTCAACAAGATTGTCCATATAGGCTTTGCAGTAATTTTATTTATTTATTGAATTATTTTGTGTTGATTTGTGGCTGGATTTTTGGAGCAGAGACCACCTGTAAACAGCAGATGGTTGATTCAATAATTCAGCATTCCAGCATCAGGTTTGTGCCTCGTTTAGAATTACATTTATAATTGATTCAATTCCTGAGTTTGAATTGAATTTGAATTGAGGTAACATAATCTAGAATTGTAATTTTGAGTTTTTAATTTTGAGTATTTAATTTAGTCTTTTTTCCAGACACTTTATATACTATTAATAATCCATATTTGAAATACCACTGTTAAAAATGTGTATGTAATGTATATATTATATAAATATATTTAAATAGTATAATAATTAATAAATTATATTGCATTTTAATAATATTTTATATATAAAATAATATTCCTATTTTATTTAATATTTAATGAAAATATTTTATATTATTTAATGAAAAAAGTATCGTATTATTTTTTTTGAATGGTATTTAATATACCAACGTTACCATGGTGGTAGAGCATAATAATTCAATTAAAATTCACACCCATGAATTGAAAGTGAAATACATTCAGGGTTAATAAAGGAGCAATGAGGACATTGACGGTGGCTTTTAATAATTCAATCTATCAAGTGGTCAACAAGATTGTCTGTACAGAATTTAATACCATTTCTTGTCAAGGATTTATACTCCTCCACTGTAATTTTGCTTCCCAGGAGTAAGAAAGGTTAGCTTTTATCCCCAAAGATTGCACATTACCCAATCTAAGTGCCTTTTTTACTGCTTCCCTCCATCATTTGGGCTTAAACTTTGCAGTAGATGTATAAAAAGGCTCTTTAAGTGTCCGGGCGTTTTGAAGGCTCTGATAATGGCCTCGACCGTTCGCCTCGTCAGCTGCTCGCCCGTCCTCGGACATCGACTCTTCAGTGGGGTTCCTGGACCTTAACGATGCCAACTTTATATCGTAAAGAGTTCTTTAACATGGATATTAGGGAAGGTGGGAAATGAAATGAAAGTGTGTTTGGCAGGAGCTCTGTGTCATGAATGGAAGTCTGCTCAGCTTTGATGGAAGTGTTGGCAGGAGACTTTCTGCCGTTTGCAAAGCGCTCCATTGCTTTCTGACAGACCTGCATCGATCGGACATAACTTATATCTGCTTCCAGCACAAATGGCCCAAAAATTACCCACGCTGAATTTTTTGGATGGCAGATATCTTAGAGAGCAGGATTGCTGATATATATATGATATCACAATACTAATTTAAAGGTAGTAAAAACACATAATAACAATTGCTGAAATTAAACTTATGTTTATTTTACATAATGTGATCAAGTTTAAAAACTTGAACTTGATAAAAAAACAAAACAAAAAAATAGACTTGTTTAGATGAGATGAGTATTTGCTGAATTCTGATGGTAAGTAGGAAGGTATTAAATAGAAATAGAAGCAATCGCTGTAGTTTTTTCTGTATACCATATCTTCTGTTTAAAGGTTCTGTATAATAATTTATTGGTCAGAACTCTTAAACAAAGATAGTAAACTAATGAAGAAAGAGAATGGGACCTAAAAATAAAAAATCCACATATTGACCAAACCGGAGAAAGGAATACCAAATATCTGCCAATATATCAGTCGGCAACTAAAAATTATACATTTTTGGTTCACAATTGAACTGTAAAATATATATATATATATATATATATATATATATATTTTTTTTTTTTTCACAGTTGTGAATGAAGCAAAGAGTATGTTTTACATAAATTAGTCTGTCTTCTTCAAAATTGCATTTTTTATTTAATGTATTACCTTTTCATTGTAATTGATTGTGAAATTTACTAGCAATTTCTTTAAATTTTTAATTGAAAATCTTTTCTTCAACATACTGATTTTAGGCAGTTTTTTTTTTTTTTTTTTTTTTTTGGCTTGTTGATGTTGAGTCAATATTTTGTGTTATTTGCGACTGTTCATTTTTGAAATTGTATAATGTTCAGCTCTGGATATTTGATTTAATTGATTTAATAACTTCTAGAAATAGTATTTTGCTGGCTGGACTTGACTTTTCCCTTTGATGTTCCCTCTAAATGGGTTCATGTAAGAATATACATCCACTTCTCCTTTTCATAAAAGCTTGTGTTTTATGTGCATAAATGAAAGCAATATTCTGCGAATCAAATTACACAAACTGCACAGTGGCACAACGTGAGTTCAGCTCTGGTTATTTGATTTAATAACTTCTAGCAAAGTATTTAGCTGGTTAAAAACGTCCTTGACTTTTCTCTTTGGTTTGCTCTAATGGGTTCATGTAAGAATATACATCCACTTGTCCTTGTCATAAAATCTGTTTTAGGTTGTTTGAAAACAATATTCTGCTGCAGATGGTTTTCAGAGTCGTTTGGAGTTTTGGATCGAGATAATAATGATCGCGACTCATTGATTCAGAATCGATGTTCAGGTGAAGACTGATAAGAAGACGAGTAGCGATAAGGAAAGGGTTTCTCCAGACAGGAAGGACACTTCAAAGACACTTGAGGACCAAGTATCCCATGAGGCTTTGGTTTCAATAGAATAGCAGATGATCTTCAATGCTTCATTACTTTTTCACAACAGAATTGGGGCGATAATGGAAACAGTCGCAGCAAAGCTGGCCGAGGCGTTTTATATGTGCTTAAATCTTTGATATGTTCATCTGAGTAGTACATTGGAGCAAATCCAATTACATTCTCATCTAATTAAACTCACATATGTGCTGAAATATTGACGGCGCTGTAATAGCCGTGACCGAATCTAACAGGGTTCTGCATTACTGTGAGTTTCCCGCAGGACTCGATTCAGTTCTGATGTAACAGTCTGACAGCTCGTCTTGTTGTACTGGGTGTGTTTAATGTTTGTAAATGTTCTGAATTAATTAATGTGAACTGATTGGTTTATTGATTCCAGTAGGTCATCAAGCAGGTCACATCTGAAAGCATTTGTTTCAGTACTTCAATATTCCAGCATCAGGTCTGTGCGTCATTTTGAACTGAACTAATAATTGAATCAATTCCTGAATTGAATTTAAATTAAACTAACTTAATCCAGAATTGTAATTTGGATTAAGTAAATTAAAAAAAAGTGTTTTTCAATAATTATTCAATATGAATTACAACATCATCAGGCACAACATCTATCTTTCTTTCTTTCTTTCTTTCTTTCAACACAAACCCCCAAAAATCTTGTTCTTGATAGGTTTGGTGAGATTCAGACAGTTATGGGATGAATATGATTCCAGAGAGGCGTGTAAACAGAAACATAATATTCTAAAAAAAAAAAAAATGCTTAATTTTTCAATACGAATTACTCATAAATGTCTTCATTCACAAAAAACAACAACATTATATTAATAACCAGTTTAAAGTGCCACCTATTAAAATGTGTGTTTCATTTATATATTTGATAAATATATTTTAGGTAGTATAATATTATGTAAAATTATGTTGTAATTTTTCAAAATATTTTATGTATAAAATAATATAGTTATTTAATTATTTTATTTGTCACATATTTGGACTTTTTCTAGAAACATTATACAATATTAATAACACTCGTGAATTCACACTCATGAAAATCTGAATTTTGCACTTTAGAATTACCTATTTAATTTATTTTTGCTGACCGTTAAGGCAAATTTGAGACTGGATTTATAGTGTTTCGTTGAACAAAGGCAGTGTGCAATAGGTAGTTATTTGCAGATGAACTTTTTTCCTCTTATACTTTGCTCTATGACATAATCGAAAAGAATCAACAGCATTAAAAATGCAGGATTGAGGGCATGCACGGGAAAACTTCAGGAGCGGGTGGAGTAAAAACTAGAAAGATGGCAAAAATCCTCCCCATGCAGCAGAAGCATCTGGAGGCTAAAGGAAGGTTTTCAGCGATCTGGGACATTACCGTCCCCTCGAGTCTATACGACTGAGGAAAGAAGAGATGGGAAACTCAAATGTACTTGAGAAAGAGTCAAATCGCTCTCTCACGATGCACTGGCACAGGCTTGAATGAATCACTTAGCCTCTCAAAAACCTCACAACGCCGTCAAATGGCCATTAATTCATCAATAATGCACAGCGGCTCGGTCAGAGCTGTTACTGCGTGCTGATCTCTGAAGGAAGAGATTTGTCTCAGTCGTTTGCTGAATCTCTGATCTCACATCAGTTTCTGTGGCTGTTCTCAACAGCATACAAACATACTACTCCTGTTTTAATTTACTTGATCAACTAAAATAACTAAAACTGAAATAAAAATGATTTAAAATATATACTGTAGATGTATATAAAAATATTAAAATGACAAAAACAAAATTAAGAAAATTTTAAATAAAATTAAAATGAAAACAGAACATATAAAAATAAAAACTGATTCAAAATATTAATACAAATATAATACTATCTCAATAATACAAAAATATTTCTAGGCATGTATTTTTATTTGTTTACATTTATGCATTTATCAAAAGTGACTGAAGGTAAACATTTGATTTGTTGATATATTGGGAAAATTGGAAATAATTTTTAAAGACCACCAAATGTTAAGTTAAAAAAACAAATAAAATGTTTCCTTAATGATAACTCACATGCAACATAATTATATGTGTTAATAATATTTTATATTATAATGTTTCTTTTTTGTTGCATAATGCATACTGTTTACTATGTAATAAAACAGTAGTCAGTGAAAAGTGCAAGATTATAGTTAACTAAAACTAAAATTGAACCTAGGAACATTAAATACATTTTTACTTGAAATAAAAAATTAAAATACATTAAAATTACAAAAGCACACTTTACTAAAAACTAAAATTAAAATTAAAACAGAAAATATAAAAAAATAAACTGATTTGAAATATTAATAAAAATTATAATAGTATCTCAGTGAGAGTGAAAGAGCACTGGTCGAGTGTACATTGGGCAGTATGCAGTGAGCAGTAAGCCAGTAGTTCACTGTGAACACAGCCTGTGGTGTTTTGTGAGATTTAGGAAGAGCATGTTGGTTCTCCGTTGGTGTAAAAGGCGAGATTTTACCCAGATCTCCCTGTGCACTCGCGGTCAGCCAGTATTAATGTGTTGAGAGCTCTAGTTGTGATCTTTTGTTCTCAGTGTGCTGAGAGAGATTACAGCTGCAGAGAAGATTTTTCCTGTCGTTTAAAGTGAATAGGAGATAAATGGGGAAGATCAGTTCGAGTGCGAGCCTTTTACCTCTTTTTAGGGAGTCGCATTGTGCAGCGTTCACCTGAAGTGAGAGCCGTCCCTGGAGATAAGGAAATGGGACGAGCCACACAGCGTTTTTGAGGAGTATTACATCACAAAAGACTCAGGGGGTAATTGTAACTTTTTCGGGCTTTTTATTGGAAAAACTCAAAGTTGAGGATCTGGAAATGTTCAAACTGGATTTGTACCTTGCCTCTGTGAAGAATAACACTGATGTCTACTAGGCCATGCAGTCATTGACAGTTTACCAGCATAAAAGATTTACTTCAAGTCGACAAAACCTGATTGTACATATCTGGGTCAAGCTTTGGTAGAAAAAATAAATAAATCAATATTTACGTTTTCATAGGGTTAGGATTATTTATTCATCTTTTGCGTATTAATATATATATACAGTGGGGGAAAAATTATTTGATCCCCTGCTGATTTTATACATTTGCCCACTGACAAAGAAATGATCAGTCTATAATTTTAATGGTGGGCTTATTTGAACAGTGAGAGACAGAATAACAACAAAAAAATCCAGACAAACGCATTTCAAAAAAGTTATAAATTGATTTGCATTTTAATGAGTCAAATAAGTATTTGATCCCCTATCAATTAGCAAGATTTCTGGCTCCCAGGTGTCTTTTATCCAGGTAAGGAGCTGAGATTAGGAGCACTCTCTTAAAGGGAATCTCAGCTTGTTACCTGTATAAAAGACACCTGTCCACAGAAGCAATCAATCAATCAATCAGATTCCAAACTCTGCACCATGGCCAAGACCAAAGAGCTGTCCAAGGATGTCAGGGACAAGATTGTAGACCTACACAAGGCTGGAATGGGCTACAAGACCATCACCATGCAGCTTGGTGAGAAGGTGACAACAGTTTGTGCGATTATTCACAAATGGAAGAAACACAAAATAACTGTCAATCTCACTCAGTCTGGGGCTCCATGCAAGATCTTACCTCGTGGAGTTTAAATGATCATGAGAACGGTGAGGAATCAGCCCAGAACTACACGGGAGGATCTTGTCCATGATCTAAAGGCAGTTGGGATCATAGTCACCAAGAAAACAATTGGTAACACACTACACCGTGAAGGACTGAAATCCTGCAGCGCCCGCAAGGTCCCCCTGCTCAAGAAAGCACATGTACAGGCCCGTCTGAAGTTTGCCAATGATTCAGAGGAGAACTGGGTGAAAGTGTTGTGGTCAGATGAGACCAACTTCCAGCACTTTGGCATCAACTCAACTCGCCGTGTTTGGAGGAGGAGGAATGCTGCCAATGACCCCAAGAACACGATCCCCACCGTCAAACATGGAGGTGGAAACATTATGCTTTGGGGGTGTTTTTCTTCAGGGGGCAGTCGTGGCCTAATGGGTAGCAAGTCGGATTTGTAAGCGGAAGGTTGTGGGTTCGAATCTCAGGTCCGGCAGGGATTGTTGGTGGGGGGAGTATCCTCCTTCAATACCACGACTGAGGTGTCCTTGAGCAAGGCACCGAACCCCCAACTGCTCCCCGGGCGCTGTAACATGGCTGCCCACTGCTCCGGGTGTGTGTTCACTTAGGATGGGTTAAATGCAGAGAATACATTTCACTACTGGTTATATACTCTCTATATAATTGTGTATGTGACAAATAATCTTAATCTTATCTTAATCTTTTCCTGCTAAGGGGACAGGACAACTGCACCGCATCAAAGGGACGATGGACCGTCAGGGCCAGGGCATTGAAAATGGGTCGTGGATGGGTTTTCCAGCATGACAATGACCCAAAACACACGGCCAAGGCAACAAAGGAGTGGCTCAAGAAGAAGCACATTAAGGTCCTGGAGTGGCCTAGCCAGTCTCCAGACCTTCATCCCATAGAAAATCTGTGGAGGGAGCTGAAGGTTCGAGCTGCCAAACGTCAGCCTCGAAACCTTAAAGTCCCCCTGTAGTGAAAATCAAGTTTTTTATGTTGTGTTATGTGGTGTTTTTAATATTCTTTTAGACAAACCATGTGCCAATCCATTAATCAACTCCATTGCTGAGTATTTTCTCCTTAAAACTAGTTTCTCAAATGCTGACCCAGAAAAGTGATTTGAAACCGCCTTCGGTTTGCTACGTCAAAATTCAACAACCAATCACGTCAAGGGATAGATTCCTATCACTAGCATGCAAAATATACCGATACCAGCACAAAACCAAAAATAAATTAGAGCACAAAACCCACGAAGCCGTGGTTTAATGTGAATTTAGAACCGCTAACTTGCATTACAACCCGCGGCAATAGTGTAAAAGTAGCACGCAGTCAGACCCACCTCTCCCGCATCGCCGTCTGCACTTTACTCGCGTATGCTCGCGGGCACGAATTGGAATCACAAACGCCTGCATTCAGTCTTAACGGCATTTTAGGACACAACATCATGAAGTAAGTAACTTTAATGAATGTTACAGTATTCACTGTAGTTGTCCGCTAGTAAAAACATAGTTTTATCAGTCATTATCCGTGTCTGCCATTGTTTTGCGTTTACTACAGTTCGGTGGATCAGGAGCTGGCTGGTGTGACTGAGTGGAGGTGGGGCTAATTTGCATATTCATATATCCTCGTATAGTAAATGAGGCAAGGGTGTGGAGCTACATTCAAGCTATTTTAAGGCATGAGAAAATTATTTTCACAAGAATTTCACAACATTGTTGTTATTCTGTCTCTCACTGTTAAAATAAACCTACCATTAAAATGATAGACTGATCATTTCTTTGTCAGTGGGCAAACGTACAACATCAGCAGGGGATCAAATATTTTTCTCCCCACTGTATTTTAATCGATTGACAGCCCTAATATAAGTATGTACTGTATATATGCATGTACTGTATGTGTGGGTGGGTGTATATATTTTTCATTACAGTAATGAGAATGTGGGGTTCTTTATATTAATAAAAATAATGTAACAATGGGGGGGGGGGACACTTAAAAAAGGTTTCATTGTTATTTCTTGTTATTTTATTCTGACTTTTTGGGTAAAATACGACCTGGTTATGTTCTTGACAGGTTTGGTGAGATTTAGACAGTTATGTGATGAATATGCTTCCGGAGAGACATGCATACAGAAACATAATGGTCTGAAATAAGTCAAAGAGAGAGAGAAATGGCTCAGGATCCTGCGGTGAGATAAAGAGGGAAGCAGTGGAGAGAAAGCTCAGGAATAAATAGTTAACATCCATTTTCCTGCTTCCAGCAGCAGCACATCTTCATCCTCAGAGGTCTTCAGTTATTGATGGGCTGTCACACACTCCTGATAGCATCGGCACACAAACACACACTGTGGGCTTGTTTTGGCTGATTCTCATCAGGGCTGCAGGATGCACACAAAAACACATATTTGCACACTAAACACGCAGATGTTTATAAACCTGAATGCACACACATCTGAACAAATGCATCTCATTTTAATGGCCACAGACACACTGGAAGTCTTGGGAGTGATAATCGCTTTATTTATGGAAATCATGCCATGCGCGTCTACGGTCAAGGGCCTGATTTTTAAAGACGTACGTAGAATGATTCGAAATGTGAACATGAACATGTGAACAATTTTTATCTCATAATTGACTTTTTATCTCATAATTGACTAATGATCTCAACCTTGAGTTTATCTCATAATTATGACTTAGTATCTGACAATTGTGACTTTTTATCTCAATTTCGATTTGTCGAAATTGCTAGGGTTTGATTTGTCATCTCATTGTGACTTTTTATCTGATAATTATGACTTAGTATCTTATCATTTTGATTTTTAATCTCTTGATTAAGACTTAGTATCAAAATCTTTACTTTTTATGTCATAATTGTGACTTTTTATCTCGCAATTATGACTTAGTATCTCATAATATTGACAGTTTCATTATTTTGACTTATGTCTCAATTTTGACTATCTCATAATTATGACTTCGTATCTCATAATTTTGGCTTTTTGTTTCATACGTTTGACTTTTAATTTCATTGTGACCTTTCATCTGATAATAATGGCTTAGTACCTTATAATTTTGACTTTTTATCTATTAATTAATGTTAAGTATCATATATTTGACTTTTTATCTAATCATTTTGATTTATGTCATAATTTTGGCTTTATCTCATAATTATGACTTAGTATAATAATTTTTCAGTATCTCAAGGTTTTTGTGACTTATCAGAATGAGCTTTATTGCCAGGTATGTTTGCACATACGAGGAATTTGTTTTCAATACAGAAGTTTCCACAGTGCAACAGAATGACAGTGACAGAACAAAAACACAGATAATAAAAAAAAAAAAATAGAACAAGTAAATAAGGAATAACAATATACAAATTGACAATTGTATGTACAGGTACATAACAATAGATGGTTTTGTATGTACAGGTATATTATGTGCAAATTGAAATGTAGACTAAATATGTGTGTTATAAGTGTATAAATAGTGTATGTTCCACAATTATTGTCAAGTGTTAATGAGATGGACTGCCTGAGGGAAGAAACTGTTCCTGTGTCTGGTCGTTCTGGTGCTCAGAACGACACAGGTCGTTATTATTATTTTTAAGGAAATATTTTCTAATAAGTATAAGTAATTTCAGTGATGTAATTATCACAAAGCAGTTGCTCATTTGTGCATAGATTAATATTATGTAATAATTGTGTGTTTATCTGTACATTTTGATAAATAATGTTGGATTATTTTAATTATTGGTATATAGTGTGAGGGTAAAATGTTTGTACACATTCTCTTTTTAATAAATCCTGATTTGTTTTGATGTAGGGTGAAATTATTTATTTGTTTATATAAACACCTTGCACACTTGCATATAGATGAGTTCAATGCTAACAAAAAGCCACAAACATTAATCAAATGTAATTAAATGTTTGAACTTGATTGCGTGTTCATGAACGTTTGAGTAACCTGCCCTTCATTACTACAAATGTGGACACAAGAATACTTTCCGTATTCACTCTGCTATTACTCTGTGTGATGTAGTGTTCAGTACAGACGCTGGCTCTCAGATGAAGGCTCCAGTCCAGGATCATTATGTAAGCTGTGTTGATTTGTAGCGTGTCTATTGCCTGTTGAATTAAGGCTGTAATCGCTGCCTTTAGACTCTCATTAGTTAAAGCCTCCAGGAGTGCATGTAAATCGTTGTATACTACCTTAGCAGGAAACCGCTGCTGTGCTAGTGCGTAGCATTCATTTTCATTAGCTTGATTGCAGTGTAGTTTCTACCCAGTCTCACTGAATCAGCAGGGGGCTAAAGGTCTAAGAAATGTATGTTCCCGGTTTAATTACGTTTATTTGTGGTTTTAATATAGTTGCTGTGGTTTCTAGGTGGTTACTATGTAGTTTCTGTAGTTTTCTGTGCGTTTGCTAGGTAGTTGAAATTATGTTTTAGGTTGTTGCTAGGTAGTTGAGAGGATGTTTTGGGTGGTTGCTATGCAGTTGCTAGGAAAAGTCCAAAAATATGGCTCAGTTTCCTCCCATTTCTCCTCATAAGTTTAAGAAGAAACACATGAGACGTAAATGAGGTATAATCAAAAAGTCCTTTGTCTCTGGAGCCGTAATAGAGTGGTAACGGTTTCCTCGCGGGTTCAGCGTGATTCACCGTATTCAGAGTGTAACAGGCCGCTGTAATTATATCCGAGCACTCATGCCAGTTCCCGACAGGGTTTCTGTCGCCAGTAATAGTGAATGTGTGATGTTGGGCCGCAGAAGTACACTTTAAAGTGAGTGCACATATACAGCGTGAAACGCAATGCATTGTGGGTAGCGGAGGGAAACAGATGGTATGTGCAGTGGCAGAGTGAGATGATGACAGACCTTTGAGAGACTCCTCGGGCTCAGAGCGCATCTACAGGACGACACGCTGTTCTCCCGCTAGTCCTGCTGCCAGACGCCGTCGCTCCACGTCTGCTCGTTTTCACCTCATTTACACACATTTGTTCATAGATACTTTCTATTTTTTCTACCAGCTTTACTCTGTTTTACTACGGTGTGCAAACACACATGTCAGTGTGTTTTCTGTCAGGATTTTGCGTTTCCAGATGTAGAATTGCTGACAATGATGCTTGCATGTTTCACCAAGTTCTGGTGTATACATTTAGTTTTACCATTGGAATGAATTCCTAACAAGCCCAATTTCTATACATGAAATGAAGTTTATCATAGAATCGACCCTTATTCATTCAATTACTTGGCACAATTAATGTTGTATTATTATTATATCTGACTATAATGCATGTATTGGGTGGTTGATAGGTAGATTCTAATGTATTCAGGATGTTCTGATGTATTTGCTGGGGCGTTTTAGATGGTTGTTATGTAGTTGCTAGGATATTCTGGGTGATTGCTACAGTAGGTAGTTTCTAGGGTGTTATGGTAGTTGCTGTATGGTTGCTAGGTAGTTGCTAGGGTGTTCTGAGTGGTTACAATGCATTTGCTAGGATGTTTTGTATGGTTGCTATGTAGTTTCTAGGATGTTCTGGGTGATCACTGCAGTAAGTAGTTTCTAGGGTGTTATGGTAGTTGTTATGTGGTTGCTAGTTAGTTGCTAGGGTGTTTTGAGTGGTTACAATGCATTTGCTAGGATGTTTTGTATGGTTGCTATGTAGTTGCTAGGATGTTCTGGGTGATCACTGCAGTAAGTAGTTTCTAGGGTGTTATGGTAGTTGTTATGTGGTTGCTAGTTAGTTGCTAGGGTGTTCTGAGTGGTTACAATGCATTTGCTAGGATGTTTTGGATGGTTGCTATGTAGTTGCTAGGATGTTCTGGGTGATCACTACAGTAAGTATTTTCTAGGGTGTTATGGTAGTTGTTATGTGGTTGCTTGGTAGTTGCTAGGGTGTTCTGAGTGATCTATACAGTCAGTAGTTTCTAGGGTGTTATGGTAGTTGTTGTATGGTTGCTAGGTAGTTGCTAGAGTGTTCTGAGTGGTTACTATGCAATTGCTAATGTGAATGTGATGGTTGCTATGTAAGTTTTTAGGGTGTTCTGGGTAGTTGCTATGTCATTGCTAGGTAGTTGCTGGTGTGTTTTGCTTAGTTATTATGGATGCTTTCTGAATCCGTAGAGCCAATGCAGTATGCTTCTGATTTTTACACTGTTGTGTCTTTCAAAGACTTTCAAAGTCCTCCACTTTCTGGAGCTGCTTTGCTTGCATTTACTGAGATGCTCATCCATACAGAGTTATTCCTTTTTTTTTCTTCTCTGATCGCAGTCCAACAAAGCTGTCTGACTTTTCTGAACATCACAGCTTCGTATCGCAAGCCTTCTGAGATGATTCAGAGTTTCAGAGTATTGAGTGATCTGCATTGCTTGTAAACAGTGTCCAAATGCAGGTATAATCTGGCTTTGAGTAAATCAAACAGATTTTCTGACTGATGTAATGTTGACTTCAATTCAGTCCCAGTTTCACACCTCAGTCAGATTCGTTTTTACTCACACCTCTGGCCCGTGTCTCACAGATTCTGTGTGTTCAGTTTGGCACCAGTATTAACAGGTTGCAGTTTTCACGCTGGAAATGTGAGCCGTGTGATATCACATCCAACTGTTAAGTTAATAGTGGCATCCTATGGCAGAGATGTGCACCTTTCAGAATTTAATTCCAAATTAATTTCTGAAATTAACTTTGAAATCTGAAATGTGAATTTTGAAATTTGAATGTTGAATTTTTTTATTTTTTTTTATTTTGACATTTTAATTTGAATGTAACTGAGAAAAATTCAAAGGAACTAAAATCCAGAGTCTCACAAAATAAAAACAATTTGCAAGAACATTTTCTTTCTTTCTTTCTTTTTCCTTTTTTTCTGATGTCCTACCATTAAGCATAAATACTTTACAATTTTAATAATAAAATAAAGTTAAATATTAATCATTCATATTATAATAATAATAATAATAATAATAATAATGCTTGACAATTTTATTAATACTAATAATAAAAATAATAATTCAAAGACAATTATATTATTAACATAGGCAATAGGGAAAGTTAGTCAAGATGCACTTTGAACGTTTACTTTCCAGCATTATATGGAAATTTACAAAGAAAGTGAGCAAAGAATAAGTTTTAAGATTTTATCCTCTTTTCATTTCCCAGAATGCAGTACCGGTTAAAATGCAATTCAGTGAATTCCTCTTCCTGTCATTCCAATTCAAATTTCTGCTCAACTTCCTGTGGGGCCGACACTCATGAACTCATTGCAGCATCTCTGAAATGTTTGTTGTCACTTTACGATTATTAAAGATCCAGTTCAGTTGTGAAGTAACATGTTCAGGTGATGTCATGCTGTATAGGGTGGCGTCTCCCGCTGGCTCCGCCCCTGCGGTGTGATTGACAGGTCTGTGGTTTGGCCCAGAGGCGGCGAGTCTTAAACACAGTGCAGTCACTTCACCTGCAGCTCCAGCAGCTGCTGCACTGACACACACAGCAGGACACCAGAGACAGAGACACGCTTACACTCAGATTCCCATCACAGCAGCAGCACTGGGGAATGTTTTAGTCATTGTGTTGAGTGTTGCACTGCACATATTTTAACATGCACTTAGCCCTGATACTGTCCACGAAATACTCCTCTCTCATCAGCAGCAAGCACTGCATTTGTGTCACACTTTCTTTGGTCAGACCTTTTGAGAACCATCATGTTTTCTTTGCCCCCTTTACAGCCTCAGATCACACAAGCTTGTGGTCTCGAATGAGTGAAATCAGACTGTTCTGTAGCTGCATGATTCTCTCAATCAATCAATCAATCAATCAGTATTTCAAACTTAGATACTACATTTTTAGATTTAGTGTAATTAAAAAAAATCTCTCTCTCTCTCTATTTATTGTTCAGCATTAACCTTTATTTAATAATAATAATAATAATTATTATTATTACTATTAATTGTTGTTTTATTTTACTGCCTGTCTCTATTATTATTATTGTTATTATTATTATTATTATTATTACTATTAATATTATTATTATTATTATACATATGCATATACATATACATCATAATATACACCAAAATTAATTAATCAGGGTAACAAAACAAAACAAATTAAATTAAATTAAATTAAATTAAATTAAATTAAATTAAATTAAATTAAATTAAATTAAATTAAATTAAATTAAATAATTAAGTGTATTAGTTTGTTACAACTGTGTAATCCAAATGGAAAAAATAAAATAAAATAAAATCCATACACAAAGTAAAGGTAATTAAAATTTGGTGTAAGGTAAAAATGCAATCAAAATAAGTCAATGTTTTTTGTTGTTGTTTGTTTTGTTTTTGTTTTTGTTGTTTCGTTGGATTTTTGTGGTGGAAAATGGCATGCCAGATTGCCAGGTTTTGTGAGATTCACCCAGCTGCAAAAATGAAATGGCAAGAAGTTATTACCACACTTCTCAGTCTTGTAAGTGAGTTTTAATAGCACATGTTGCTGGACTATTAAGCTGTTTGTTCATTAGAGTCCATTTGATGTTGGGAAATGAGTAAACTGCTGAAGAACTTCCCATCCAACAACAGCAGCAGAGACGTTCCTCCTAATGGCTCTCGCAGTATTTGGCGTGTTTTGTGATATTCATCTCGCCGGCTGATCCTGGAGCAGCTGTGTGTCTCCTCTGGGAAAGCAGCTTGTGACCGGCAGCGTCTCGCTGACTGATTGAGCTCATTACATCAGACTGTCTCACACTAATGTGCTGCTTTAGCACAACATCTGCTGCGTCATGTTTCCATCCAGGAGTTTGCAGAAGTCTTGAGTAATGAGGAGGTTATCGGTTTGTTTTCAGTCTTCTGCATCTATATAATAGTTGTTGAAAACATTTTGTTGAATGCAATGAGCCAGAGTAGCTCCTCCAGTGGTGTAATTGAAGGCGACCCCAAACTGACTAATGATGTTTATGGAAAACCCTATTTTTTCCTTCTTATTTTTGGAAGTCAATAAATATTCACTTCCTTTAGTCTCAGAGGAAGAGCAGAGAAACACTAGATGTTTGCTTTGTGTCTAATGGGGTTGTAAAGGTGACCCTGTGATGACAGATAGTCGGATTGATGATTACTTTAAATATCTCTTCATATAATCTTTGCTCTGCAATTGTTCCACTTATTTTGTGGAATAACAGTGAAAATATGCATCCGATTTTTTTTCTCCTCTGCTCACCACGGCTGCATTTATTTGACCAAAAATATTGAAATATTGTGAAATATCTATATATATGTGAATATCTGTTAAAATGTAATTTATTCCTGTGATCAAAGCTGAATTTTCAGCATCATTACTTTAGATTCACAGATGGATAGAAAGTTCAAAAGAACAGGATTTATTTGATATAGAAATATTTTGTTACTGTCACGGTGTACACACGAGGAGGAAACAGGAACACGCAGACGAGGACGTAAACTCAAATAACAGTCTTTAATGAGGACAAGGCAGGACAAGGCAAGGTTGACAGACAGGAAACACCGGGGAGTAACGAGTAGACCAGACGACACGAAACTGAACAGACTGGACTATAAATACACAGGTAAATCATAGATAACGAGACAAACACGGCTGGACAAGAATTAACCAATAATCACATCAGACGAGGACAGGAAACAAACCATATATGGAAACATGAGGCGGGAACACAAGACACACACGACAGAGGACTGACAGTTACATTATAAATGTCTGTCACTTTTGATCAATTTAATGCGTCCTTGATGGAGAAAGTTATAATTTATTATTATAATTTTCTTTAAAAACATTGTATTGACTCCAAACTTTTGAACAGTATTGTGCTTTTTTCATGCAGGATATTGCTAGTTTGAATAAATAGAAGCATGAATGATTGATTGATTTCAGTGCATATATACAAATGTATTTATATTCATTCAAATATAAAGAGTATAAATTAGAAAAATATAAATTAGATTTATATAATATAACATTTATTTTTAATAGAAGATGGTAAATATAGTTACAGTTAATATTTTTTATTTATTTACTCATTCAAGGTAACAGAGTTTAGATTTTGGCCAAATTTATTGTCACCACAATAACCTTTATTTTTTTCCCCTGAAATGTTGATATTTTTATTTCTCCTCTTTGCAGGTTTTTACGTCACTCCAGAAGTTTTTCTTGAAGCCGAGCATTCAGAGCGTCTCTGTGATTTTGCACATTTCAGTCTGATGCGCTGGTTCTGAACTTCTCCTGACTTCTGTGTGCTTTCTTGTCATTCTCTCATCTTCTCAGGCTTTGCTCAGTAGGCAGATCTGCTCATTAATTGGGTGGAAATGAGCCAATCTCACGCGTCAGTAACAATAGCAGTGCTATGCTACATTAACCTCCGCCCATGTCCCGCGCTCATAAAAGAGAACAGCTTCTTTTGGAAATCACTCTCAATGAATGGGTAGATGAGGAAATTAGACGTCCTCGCTGCCGCCTGCTTTTTCCACACTGTGATTGCTTTTAGTGCAGTAAAGAAGAGTGAGATTCTCATATCCTCTGTTTGTTGTGGTTTTAATCGAGGCGCTGGAATGCTTATCGACGATCAGCGTTACAGACGTGTGTGTAATCTAATAAGTCCCAGCGCTGTTTTCATAGTGTAATAAAGTCTATTCTCTCTGCTCTCTCACAGTTTGTGACCACATTCATTTGGATTATTGAAGCGTTTTGTTTATGGTTCGAGTCAATCTTATCACACCCACAAACCGACAGTCTCACAGCGAAACATTTTCACTTGCTCAACCAAAACCTCACAAAGCTTTGTTTAGCTTTGCTTTTGGATTGATTGATTGATTTTTATTTATTTATTTAAATTTTTATAACAGTAGTTTATTCAATTCTTTTGCATAAGTGTATGTCATGATCATAATTTCTACCAGATTTTTTAAGAATATTGTAATTTTTGATTAATAATAGTAATAATTTAAAATGAATTTTATAATTTGAAAGTATTTTAACGATGTTCAATGATAAAAAAGATACACAGCTGATACGTTTATATTTAAAAAAATGTATATATATATTTTTTGAGTTTTAATATCATTAGTTTATTTTCTTTTACATAAGTCATCATCATTTTGTACAACATTTTTAAGAATATTGTTATTTTTTATTAATAATATTAATTAAATTCAAATTAAATAATATTTAACTATGTTCAATAATTTAAAAAAAGACGCACAGCAGATGCATTTTTATTTATTTATTTATTTTCTTTGAATTTTTATGTCAGTAGTTATATAGTGTAAATAGTTAATAATAATGTATTACTGACAAATATGCATCACATTAAGTGTCTTAGTTTGTTAAAACGGTGTAATACAAACAGATGGAAATTGTATTTGCAATTCAAATATTTAAATCATAAACTTATGGCCAACTATTTAAGTATACAACTCTTAAATGAATGTTAACAGAAGCTCAGATTTCAGGAGAATTTGATGAGAAATGATCGAGTTGTCAACATCTCTGACTTTTGATTGCCGACTTGAGTGTCTCTGCCAATCTGAGCAGGGAAATCACGTGAGGAGATCAGGTCTGAGTCTCGTCTCTTTCTCTGAAGGTTAGTTCAGCTCAGTCTCATCAGCGGTGTGTTGATAACAGAGCTGCTGTTGGTCAGCTTTAATCTGAGGAAGTGGATTTGAGGTAAATGACCCTCCGGAGCTGAAGTGTGTTACGCTCCGTCTCGCCGCTCGTCTGAGAGCCTCTCTTCCATCTGACCGCTCATATCTCAGTCTGTCCTTCTTTCTCTCCACCTGTTTGATGTCTATAGAAAGGAATGAGGCAGAAACAAGGACCCTTCTAAGATCCTATGTTTTATTTTTCACAAATTACATTTCATTCATTCATTTTAAATTATTTATTTTTTTTGGACTCTTTTTTACATTTTTCTTAAAGCATTAAAATCATTAATTGAAATCACGAAACATACAATTTAATTACAACTTACTTTATTTTAACAAAAATATTTTAGTTTAACAAAAAATTAATTTACAGGGCTCTATGAAATATATATATTTTTTCTTTTTTTAACCAAATTCCTTGGTTTCTGTTTTAAGTTGTCTGGATTACATTTTAATGGTTTAATTACATTTTAATAATCAAAAAGCATGGCTAATTCATTTAATTTATAAAAACAACTTAATTAATTATTGTTGTGTAATTTAATTTTTCTGGTAATAAAATGAACGTATGAAACATAAATGTAATTTTTGTCACAATTTCTTTACATTAAACCGAACTTTTATTTTGACAGGTTGCCGCAAAGATCTTTAAGTTGTTATTCATTCATATTTTTTATTCATGTTGATTTTTCTGACTGGATCCTGAGTGCCCTGCTTTCCCTGGTCTCTGGCTCTGTGCGTCTCTCTGGAGGAGGTTTGTAGTGAGATGGGAGTGATTCTGAGAAGCTCATGCTGGGAGATGATTAAAAGCTGTCCAGCTTTATTACGGCTCTTGTAGAGACGTACACAAACAAACCACTTCAGGCGGGATAAAGCAGCGCAGCACTTTTATTACGCCGGCTGAACGAAAGCAGTGTGCTGCGCTTGTGTTTTGTCTTCTTCTAGATCTTTCTTTTGTTGTTGTTCAGTCTCATGAAGGTCCACTTACGCTTTAATCTGCTGCGCTGATGGTCTGAAACTCAAACCTTCTGTACAGACTCATGCTGTTACTGTCTGTATTACTCTGGTGTGGAGTAATGGAAGCGTTTCAGACTGACCCCAAACTACAGATCTGCAGTGCACAACTACATACTGTCAGAAACAACTAGTTTGTGTGAATATTTGTGCTAGTTTAGTGTCATTGTGCCTTATTCAGTTCAAGAAGCGCTCACTTCCACAGGAGGAGCCTAACCAGTTTTTTTTTCTTGTGCCTTTTAGTTATATGTCAATAACCAGTTCTTTATTTTCTAGTTAAGTTTAGTAATGTCACTAACCAACTGTTTTTTTTTTTTTCCGGAGTGTATATTTACACTTAGTGCAAATAGGCTGCCTTGTTGGCAGAGGCTATTTACAATAACTCCGCCCACCAACGTGTGATTGGGATAGTCAAGATTATAAAAAAACGGTTATGAATCGTCAGCTCCAGTGGCGCAGATGGCAGATGGAATTTTTTTTCCTCCATTTTCAAATCTCATATCACATCGGAAAGGCATTTATTTTCAACAAAAAAAAAAATTGAAAAGTTGAAAGTAAAGTATCGGGTAGGGTTAGGGTATGTGAAGGGAGGGCTTTATTGTCCCAAAAAGGTGGCCTCCATTTAATAATTTGAATTAAAATTATAATTTACACTCAATACGTTATTATTGCATACTGTTTCATAATGTAATACAATACTGAAGTGCAGATAATTGCCACTATTTGCAACAAGTAGTATAAATAGCAGAAAATCCTGCTATTTTAAGTGTAAATAGCATCTATCGCTAAGAAAACATGCTATTTTAACTTAGTGCAAATAAGTTGTTATTTGCAGTTGTTTTTGTAGTAATGTTTATTTATGTAGAGTCAAAACAGTCTTAAGCGCTCCTTTAGTGAGACTCTGAATAATCCCAGACAGTATTTCCCATGATGCAACACTCTGTTTTTGAAGCGATGATAACAGTGATGATTTGTTTGTTTGTTTGTGTCTCAGTTTTGGTCCTGGTTTACGCTCTGCATCTCATTAGCACAGATAGTTGTGTCATAAATGTCCACTGTGTTTTCTGAAGTCCACAGTCAATGCAGCCATCTACCAGGACATTTTAGAGCACTTCATGCTTCCTTCTGCTGACAAGCTTTATGGAGATGCTGATTTCATTTTCCAGCAGGACTTGGCACCTGCCCACACTGCCAAAGGTACCAAAAGCTGGTTCAATGACCATGGCAGTAATTAAAGCAAAAGGAGCCTCTACCAAGTATTGAGTACATATACAGTAAATGAACATACTTTCCAGAAGGCCAACAATTCACTAAAAAAATTTTTTTATTGGTCTTAAGAAGTATTCTAATTTGTTGAGATAGTGAATTGGTGGGTTTTTGTTAAATGTGAGCCTAAATCATCACAATTAAAAGAACCAAAGACTTAAACTACTTCAGTCTGTGTGCATTGAATTTATTTAATACACGAGCTTCACAATTTGAGTTGAATTACTGGAATAAATGAACTTTTCCACAACATTCTAATTTATTGAGATGCACCTGTATTAAAAAAAATCATAAAAATGCTAAAAACACAAAACAAAATTACTAAAAGTTAACTAAAACAAAAATGAAAACAGGAAATATAAAATAATTCAAAATATTGATTAAAACAAAGTATTATACTATCACAAAATATTAAAATAACACTGTTTGGAAGACTGTTAAATTAACTAAACTCACTAGACCACTTTAACTGGACCCAAAGTAAAATATTATATTAATCAAAATATGAATTATTCATCATTGGTGTTACAAAATGAGTTTTCAAAGTAAAAAAAAATAATAATAATAATAATTTAATTCAATGTGTTAGTTGCCGTTTCTTTGAAATTATAGGGGAAATTCACAACCTATTTCTGAGTGAAAACTGTTTTTTACACTAATGCATTTTAGTTTGTTATTGCTGATTTTGATCTGTTAAGGGGCTTTTGTCTCCTGTCACTGGCTGTATGTGTCTGAGCTGTTCCAGCACAGCGGTAATGATCATGAGGTGAAGCGTTCTCGGTCTGTAAGCTCCTCTGATGGCCGCTGGTGATCACAGACGTTGAGGATGCAGAACATCTGTAGCAGCAGGTGTCACTGACCGCCGATGCCTCGGGCCGGTCATGGATGCGGGAGAGTTAGAGTCCAGCGAAGCGAGGAGCGTGCATCTGTCCCACAGTCGCTCGGTGGCAGATCTGCACGGGTCACACCTGCTTTACATGCACCTGCGATCACGGACCCGCGTGCCACCAGACGGACGTAGAGCCCCGACAAGCACACACTAACAAGGAAAGAAGTTTACTGCTACAGCTGCTATTCAGAAGTGACTGTGAGTGTGTGATTTCTAGCCGCTAGTGGCAACAAACTGAATTACAACTTGTTTCTAGACAAGTTTTCCAAATATGTTCATATGTTTTCACCTAATGAGAGAATTAACTTTTAAAAGAAAAAAACAAAACAAAACAAAACATTAAGAACTCAAACCAAAACTACTGCACAACTGTTTTGCACTTCAACAACAATTGATCTAATTTATAGATTAGACCACATTTTGAGATTTTAAATGCATGGAAATTATTAATAATAATAATAATACATTACTTTGTTGCAGCCTACAATTAAACTGCTGGTTTCGTCTGGCCAGAGGAGAAGGGCACACTATTTTGACACTATTTCCCTGTTTAATACTGTAAAGCTGCTTTAACACAATCTGCATTGTAAAAAGCGCTATATAAATAATGGTGACTTGACTTGACTTGACATTTCCATGCATTTTCAATAATAATAATAATCATTATTATTATTATTGTTGTTGTTGTTGTTGTTAATTAACTTCTGTATTAAATATAAATTTTTCTATTTATGTTTGTCTCGAATATATTTTAATTTAGCTCCTCTGTGTGTGTGTACAAATATATATATATTTAAAATCTCTATCAAATAATCTTTAACAAACTAACTTTTATTGGGAAAACTCTTGGAAATTCATTGGTGAAAAATTTAGAAAACTTGTTTAACAGCTAAATTATATTTTGAAGCATGAAGCAACAACTATAATAATAATAATATATTATTAGATTTTTTATATATATTGTTCATTATGTATTTTTTTCTAGTTATGTTTGACTTGGAAAAAAAAAATCATTTTTGTAGAAGTCGCTCTTTTGTGTGTGTAATCCCCCCCCCCCCACACACACACACACACTTCGTTATCTTCTAATCATAAACAAATGGGAAGTCCTGAAAATTCATTGGTGAAAAGTTCGGGAGACTTGTATAACAGCCAAATTATATTTTGTAGCAGGAAAACAGGTAGGATGTTGGTGGTTTTAATGACGGGAAATGCATTTAAAAACTTTAGAAGTGTAATTATAAAGCAGCATATTTCCCCTGATTTCAGCTTGAGCTCTAAACTGATTTCACGGCTCTCTCTTTAACTAATGACTAACCCTCCGGATCATTTCATTACGTCTAATGCATTCAGAGAAGTTTGAGAGTGCCAGAGCAAACTTTCTCTTTAGTATGACCTATTTTATTTATCACTATTGTTGTTTTGTCTTGAGGGAGGAAATATTCTTTTAATTTATGTGTGACAAAATTAACACTCGCTTAATACCAAATGCAATTAAATAACCGTTCATTGGGAGTTTCATCTGAAACTGCAACATCAAATACATGTTTAAGACAATCTGTAGTTTCTAATGTAATATTTATTACAATCAGCAGGTAATAAGTTGACTTTAGACCTGGTATATGTGTGTGTTTTCATCATATGAGCCGTGGGTCACGTTAATTTCCTCCTTGTCTTGTATCTGACAGCGATAACAGACGGACAGGTTATGAGTTTGATAATGACGTTTGTACGTTCACTCCTGTGAAAGTCGAGGCTTTGATGTGTGTGATGATCTGCTTCTTCTGTTTGTGTTGTTGTTGTTGTAGAAAGATTAATAGAATGGTTTTGAGGCTGTGTGTTTGTCCTCAAGGACACTTTCCTCTTCATCTTGTTTATTTGGGAAAGACAGCTCTCTTTCTCTCTGTCTCTCGACTTTGAGCTGTCTGAGATAAATGATGACAATACACTGCAAAAAACTTCCATTGCTGTCTTGTTTACCAGTACAAATATACCTGAACATTCGTAAATCAAGATAAAAAGCAACATAAGTCAAGTCTTCTTTTCTGAAAAAGTATCACAATTAAGAGTTTATTCTTAAAACAAGAAAAAATATCTGCCAGCGGGGTCAGAAAAATCAACTTGTTTTCTTTTTGAATTAAGTTTATTTTTTCTGACCCCATTGACAGATTTTTTTTTCAAATTTTAAGCATAATTTTAATACATTTTTTACAAGAAAACAAAACTTTATGCCATTGTCCTAATCAAGCAAAGTAAGAGTAATGTTTTTTTTTGCATCTATTTTTTCTCTTTTTTTGACTTTCTCATGACAAGGTTTGACAACAGACCACAAAGGGTCTGTCAAGTGCTAAAAAGGATACTTTCTTTTTTTTCAGTTTTTTTTTTTCTTTCAGAAAACTCACACATGACAGAAAGTTCACGAATGAGCTTTACAGGCATAGTTCACCTAAAAATGAAAACTCATTGCTGTTAATTTACTCCCCCTCTGGCCATCCAAGGTGTAGGTGACTTTTTTTCTTCAGTAGAACAGTAAAGAAGATTTTTAGCTGAAACCGTGATTCTTGGTGATTCATTTAATGCAAGTCAATGGCTTATACTTATACAGTCAGCACAGAATTAATACTCGTGGCTCCTGACGATATATTAAGATCTTATGAAGTGAAACGATCGGTCTGTGCAAGAAACTGAACATTATTTACAACATTACCTGTAATCCAGAGCCTCAGGCAAACGAGGAAATATGATTATTTTCTGTGAACTGATTCTTTCAGACAGTGCATTTCAGTGAACTGAATCAATTCACCAGTCTGTTTACATAATCACACAATGACTTATACACAATTATAGTATTAAAGCACCAAAACGTGGATATTTTTCATATCTAAAGCATATAAAGTGAATTTATAATATGAATACATTTATTCATGAACTGAACCGTTTGTCTGAGGCTCTGGATTACAGGTAATAATGTTGTAAATAATGTTCAATTTCTTGCACAGATTGATCATTTCGCTTCATAAGACCTCAATATATCATCAGGAGTCACAATAATTAATTTGATTAATTCTAGTCTGTATATGTTTTTTTGACTCTCAAAGTGTCGGTAACCATTGACTTGCATTTTATGAATCACCAAGGAGCACAGTTTCAGCAAAAAAGAGAAAAAAATCTTTACTGTTTTACTGAAGAGCAAAAATTGAAAGACTTGAGGGTGAGTAAAATAACAGCAATTTTTTTTTTTGGGCTGAATTATCCATTTAATTCTGTTCCTTTTGTGTTCAACAGAAGCAAGTAAACATGCCAGCGAGTAAATGACAGATTTTTCATTTTTACTTGAATTATTCCTTTAAGCTTGATTGCTTAAAAAAAAAAAAAAAAAAGTCGTCCCTTGATTGCTGTGTAAATAAGTCGTTTTATAGTCGGCGGCTGAAATAAATCACATTGTTGTGGTGTTTATTACACTGAGTGACGGTTTTATGTGAATGAGAAGCGGATGAAACGCGAGCGGCGTCGTGAATGAGAACATGATCTTCCATTACAATTACTCTGAGAAAAACACAAGCTCGTTTCTTCATCCGTACTGCTGGAAATGAGATCTCAGAGGAGCAGATGATGTACGGTTTGGAAATCTACCGCTTTTAACTCTTGTTTTTAGATTAATGACGTCTGAGGGTGACGTATGAGAGATCGTGTTTGTGTTAATGAACAAATATAATTACTCCTAGAGAGAGACGGCACACGGGATGTGTTTGAAATAGTGCTCTAACATACTGATACTATACATGCAGAGTATGCATACTGTGAACTATAATGATCTGTTACTTCTGATGAAGTGTGTTGTATACAACAGAGCAAACACTGCATGTGTTCACCACAATGCAATGTGCTTGATTTGACTTTAAAGGTCCCATATTGTCAAAACTGAAATTTCCTATCATTTTTCATGATAACTGAGGTCTAGGGGCTATGTAACCATATAAGTTTCAAAACAGTCAATCCACAGTAATGTGCACACAGCTTGCATACAGTATCTGTGCATTTTCATGAGCCCTTGTGACTTCCGTAAAAATGTGACGTCCGAACTACTCGGTCACCGCCTTCAGTCACCATCCCGAGCACCACCCACTGTCCTTTTGCCAAACCCCCAGACAGCATCACGTCCATGTCATTGCTGAGCAACAACAACATGTCGAAAAGGTTCACTTTAATGGAAAAAAAACAGATCAGCTGACCTGTAACGTTACACTCACTCAAAGGATGGACGATCTGACAGGACTGTTACTATGAGGTGGATCACGTCTAACATGTATAGTAAAGACAAACTCACCGTGTCTATCTTACGTTAGTCATGTTAAAGGTAGAAATACATTTCAATTTCAGCAGGGAACTATTTTTACAGCTACATTATTATTCCATCCACAATTAATCACAATAATGTATATACAATTACAAATGATTATATATAAATCGTCAGTTTGTTGTTTTACACACATGCACACAGACATTAACGTATTTTATACATGACAGTCGTGAGATACAAGAAATCTTCAGATGCGCCCATAACAACAAAAGACAGTACTTTATTGAACCTTTTCTGATAAGAAGTGTGCGCAGCAAACGCGAGCATATTTGACGATGGTTTCTGTCCAGTCCACTCGTTTTATCGCGTTTAACCACAGCTGTCGTCGGTGTTTTGTCTGGCAGTGGCAGCAGGTATGCGATCAAATTTCTAATTTGAGGCTGTATCACATCGATTCTGGCACCCAACATCACAACAAGATGATATTAGCTCCTTATGTAGCCGAATCTGTGCTGGTTTGAATGGG
Source organism: Aspiorhynchus laticeps (assembly GCA_023376895.1). Classification (NCBI taxonomy): domain Eukaryota; kingdom Metazoa; phylum Chordata; class Actinopteri; order Cypriniformes; family Cyprinidae; genus Aspiorhynchus; species Aspiorhynchus laticeps. The sequence goes on along the minus strand of CM041797.1, from coordinate 3,883,974 downwards.
CCGTCTCCAGTTCTCCCTTTGTTTTGCTTCCAGCTTAGCGCTGTGACGTAATTGTGACATCAGCTCTACATGACCCTAGTTACCTGTGGTTGGCCTGGCCGTGCGTCACTCAGAAAACAACAGGCCAATCAGAAGAGAGGCTCATGAATATTAATTAGACAGGCCAAAATCAACCTGTTCTTAGCAGAGCTCCTGAGACTTATACAGCAAATATATATTCTTAAGGACATCAAAGCCTAAAATAAAATTCCAGAAAGGTGTACAATATGGGACCTTTAACATTCCTGTTTGATTAATAAAATTAAAGTAATTACATGTTTTTAATCCATTTCTTGATGCATTATTTTACCAGACTTTTTTATTTATTTTTTAAATTAATGCATTAAATTGATTTATTTCTTGACTCATTATTTGACCTGACTGCCTTTTTTAACACATAAATCTTTTTTTTTTTGTAGTGTAGCAAGTTTGAAAAGTTTACTGTTGCATTTTTTAAAAGAAATGAATACTTTTATTCATCAAGGGCACATTAAATTGATCAAAAATGACAGTAAAGACATTTATAATGTTACAAAATATTTCTATTTAAAATAGGCCTAAATGCTGTTCTTTTGAACTTTCTATTCATCAAACAATCCTGAAAAATAAAATGTATCTCAGTTTCCATCAAAATATGAAGCAGCGCAGCTGTTTTCAACATTGATAATAATCAGCAATGTTTCTTGAGCAGCAAATCAATTTCTGAAGATCATGTGACACTGAAGACTGCAGTAATGATGCTGAATATTCAGTTTTGATCACAGAAATAAATTACATTTGAACAGATATTCACATAGAAAACAGTTATTTTAAATTGTAATAATATTTAAAAATTTTCACTGTATTATTGATTAAATAAATGCAGCCTTGGTCAGTAGAAAGATTGTTTCAGATTCAGACTTTTATCACAATTGTGAGCTTATATCTGACAATTCATACTTTTGTTTGGACAAATATTGAGTTAAGAATGAGATATTACTTATATTATTTGATATTACCTCCAGAAATGGATGGTAAAGTGTGACAACAACACAAACACAGCCGTGCTGTTGTCTCGCGCTCTGTTCAGTGCAGTTCATGTGATGTGACATCCAGATAAAGTCACATGCATCAATACGTCTCAGTTGTGTGTGATGTGATTAACATCGCTCTAAACCCAGCTGATTATACGCTGAGCCTCGGGCTAGTTAGTTTAGATAACAGATTTACACATACTTACAGCGTTCTGTCATCTATTATCCTCCTGTTATATAATCCTCTCATCTCAAGTGCTCAAACACAGCACAAAAACCTTTCACTGCTGATCTGCTACACTAGATACTTTCAATTCAACTAGTTAACTAGTCAGTCTTAAGGAAAGTGGATGTGTAGCCCTTCTCTGACAGAGACTCTTATGTCTGTGACCTTTCATTGCACTAAACTATCATGATCCTTATTCAATAATAATGCAGACAGCAGCGCTCACAGCAGATGATTTAAAGTCTGACAGTAAGTTAGTTTAGTGATGCTGCTTCTGTAGGCTATAACACATACACTTACTAAGAATGGTTAAAGAGGGTTTAGCGTCCTAACAGTCTGTCAGGATGCCAAATATCTGTCTGAAAAGTTGTCTTTACATTCATCTGCTTTAAAAGCACCTCTGCTAAAAATATTAAAAGTACTTAAAGTAACACCTGAAAGCATTTCAGAAGTTTTGTCTTGTATTAGTATTAAATGTTCAAGAGAGTTTTTTGTTAATTCTTCACTTGTTGTTCCCACCATGAAGAAATGACCCTTTGCTGCGTGTTCCCGGGGGCGGGGTTTATCTGGTTCGTGACGTATCAGACCCGGGAAGTAACTCGTTGTAGTCCCTTACCTGTCGTTTTTGTAGGCATTAAACTGCCAGAATTTTAAAAGACGATATCTCCGTTTGCATTGAACTTTCAGCGCCGCAACTCTGCAGATATTGTTTATGCTCAAACAGCAACATTACACACTAACTAATGTTAAAAAAGTGAAATCGCAATCAACCACCCCTTTAATGTTACTGGAAGAACGTTTGTTCATAATTTTAAGAAATGCCAGAATGTTGAACATTGTCTAAACTGTTTTATTTTTGTAAAAAAAATATTTTTAATAAAAAAAAATATTTTCATGTCTATATATTTATTGTTTCTCAGAAAGAACAGTAGAATAAAAACAGGAAGTAATGAGAGAAGATGACAAGATTCTTCCCTTTATAATTAGTAGTTGGTAAGTTAGTGATTTTGTGGTTTGTAAAGCTGCTTGGTGAAGTATCTGATAGATGAGCAGGTCCAGGTGGATTTTCTGTGCTGATTTTGGTGGAAAATCTGCAGAATGGCTGTAAACATGTTAAAACGTGTTAAATTGAGCCGAGAGTAATTGAGCGCTTCTATTGGACGCTGAAAGCATCATCAAATAAGCCAGAATATTAAATAAACAATCACACGAGAGATGTGAGGACGTTAAATGATGGATGGATTTTTCTGCAGAAATCTCATGTTCTCATTCCATAAAGAGCTGAAGAACAGCTACTCGTTAGCTGCAGTTTGTTTAATAGATGAAGTGCTGTCATGACAAGATAGAAGTACGTGTATGTGTGTGTGTGTCTATGTGTGTGTGTGTGTGTGTTCTTGTTTATGCTACATTGTAGGGACCAAATGTCCCCACAAGGATAGTAAAACCTGACATTTTTGACATTGTGGGGTAGGGTTGTGACGGTGAGGAAATTTTCCCACCGGTTAATCGACGTGTGACAACACCAATAATACCGGTATTACCGTGGTGGGGGGTCGTTTGAGTTTTCCCTCTTTTCCTAGCTTTCCTTCTGTTTTAAATAGCCTGTAAGCACCATGCGCGTGTTACTTTCACTTTTAAATTTACGGCAATTCAGGTCAAGCTGTTGTTTGTTTTTAGTTTGAGTTTTCCCACTTCTCCTCACTTTCCTTTGCTTAAATAGCTTATAAAAGCTCCATGCGCGTTTTACTTTAACTTTTAAATTAGCGGCAATTCGGCATCAATTCATGGTTCAATGGTTCAAAATACAACGTAGAACATAGAAATTTTATTAACAAAACGAATAAAAATACACCATGCTATATGCCAAATATAAAATACCAAATAACTTACAAAGTTTAAATAGGTATACAAAACTAAAAATCAGTAAAGAATGAGGAACAGATAATTATGAAACGTAGAACGTTTATTAGCAAAACGAATAAGAAAGTTTGGAGGCTCAGACTGCATACACCTTCATGTAAAATAATGGGGGGAAAAATGCACAGTTTAAATAATTTAAAAATCAGCATACTGTGGAACAAAATAAATGAGAAACGAATGTTTTAAAAAACTTCCATTATCACTTAGATCAGGTGGTTCTAACGAATCCGTCACGAATCCAAATGCGGCCCACAATGCTGAATGTTACAGTCTATGTGCTGAACACAATTAAAAAATAACTTTCAGTTTTACAATTCATTTTAGTTTTTACATTAATTAAAAAAATTCCTTACATATAAGCTATAATGTTTTTATGTAAAATAATTTTGTTTTTCATATATTATTTTCAGACATGAGCAGACCTATGTAGGCCTACTCACGCATTTAACGAACACTTACAAGCGTGCACTTTGGCATAATTCAATTCAAATAGTCATCAGCAGCCATTAGTTCTGTAAAATTGAGCATCAGAATGGACAAATTTGTTAAGGGAGAAACAAAATGAGGAAAATGCCAGCGATGGAACGCATTCAAACAAGAATAGTTGCAGCATCAGCAGTGAAGAGAGTGCTGGACTTTCGGTTTGCCCCGCGCCACTCACTTGAAGTTCAGGTAAAAAGAAACACCCATAGGATACTACGTAGCAAGCAATCATCCTTAATTACAGAAATGTGGCAAAACATCTCTGGAGAGAACCTCAGATTATTAAATTCGAAAGCTTTTCATATTTGGATCAACATAGGCTACATTTGTGAACGCGCACTTTCTGCAATGTCGCGTGTCAAGTCACGCGTCCGTGCGCGTCTCTGCAACTTACAATCGCAACTTCATGCTGTTACTCCTTTCGAGCAGAATTTCACAAAATTGGTCAGCTCCCGACAGCGTCAGGTGTTTTATTAATGGTGAGTAGAATTATTTATTTATTTACTTACTTATTTCAATAAATGTAATCATTTAGATATCATAATATTTAGGCTATAAATAATATTATAAATCTGGTTGGTTTGTATTGATGACGTAATATGTAAATGACATGCGTGCAGCCAGTGATACTTGCACTTGGACCATAGTGCGGCCCGGTGGAAAAAACGGTTGAGAACCACTGACTTAGATTAATGGCAGAAGTCAACAGCCTTTTCAAAATCCAAAATATTTTTAAAACAGGCACTTTTACATTTCGTTTTGAAACTCTTCCGCCATCGTCTTGTCTGTCTCACCTCATTCTTCTCGTCAGTCAGCTCGACTCACTCTCCTCACCTGTGATAAAATAAATCTGATCTGTGATGAAGGAAAAGTGAAATCGCAATCAACCACCCCTTTAATGTTACTGGAAGAACGTTTGTTCATCATTTTAAGAAATGCCAGAATGTTGAACATTGTCTAAACTTTTTTATTTTTGTAAAAAAATATATTTTTAATAAAAAAATATATTTTCATGTCTATATATTTATTGTTTCTCAGAAAGAACAGTAGAATAGAAACAGGAAGTAATGAGAGAAGACGACAAGATTCTTCCCTTTATAATTAGTAGTTGGTAAGTTAGTGATTTTGTGGTTTGTAAAGCTGCTTGGTGAAGTATCTGATAGATGAGCAGGTCCAGGTGGATTTTCTGTGCTGATTTTGGTGGAAAATCTGCAGAATGGCTGTAAACATGTTAAAACGTGTTAAATTGAGCCGAGAGTAATTGAGCGCTTCTATTGGACGCTGAAAGCATCATCAAATAAGCCAGAATATTAAATAAACAATCACACGAGAGATGTGAGGACGTTAAATGATGGATGGATTTTTCTGCAGAAATCTCATGTTCTCATTCCATAAAGAGCTGAAGAACAGCTACTTGTTAGCTGCAGTTTGTTTAATAGATGAAGTGCTGTCATGACAAGATAGAAGTACGTGTATGTGTGTGTGTGTCTATGTGTGTGTGTGTGTGTGTTCTTGTTTATGCTACATTGTAGGGACCAAATGTCCCCACAAGGATAGTAAAACCTGACATTTTTGACATTGTGGGGTAGGGTTGTGACGGTGAGGAAATTTTCCCACCGGTTAATCGACGTGTGACAACACCGATAATACCGGTATTACCGTGGTGGGGGGTCGTTTGAGTTTTCCCTCTTTTCCTAGCTTTCCTTCTGTTTTAAATAGCCTGTAAGCACCATGCGCGTGTTACTTTCACTTTTAAATTTACGGCAATTCAGGTCAAGCTGTTGTTTGTTTTTAGTTTGAGTTTTCCCACTTCTCCTCACTTTCCTTTGCTTAAATAGCTTATAAAAGCTCCATGCGCGTTTTACTTTAACTTTTAAATTAGCGGCAATTCGGCATCAATTCATGGTTCAATGGTTCAAAATACAACGTAGAACATAGAAATTTTATTAACAAAACGAATAAAAATACACCATGCTATATGCCTAATATAAAATACCAAATAACTTACAAAGTTTAAATAGGTATACAAAACTAAAAATCAGTAAAGAATGAGGAACAGATAATTATGAAACGTAGAACGTTTATTAGCAAAACGAATAAGAAAGTTTGGAGGCTCAGACTGCATACACCTTCATGTAAAATAATGGGGGGGAAATGCACAGTTTAAATAATTTAAAAATCAGCATACTGTGGAACAAAATAAATGAGAAACAAATGTTTTAAAAAAACTTCCATTATCACTTAGATCAGGTGGTTCTAACGAATCCGTCACGAATCCAAATGCGGCCCACAATGCTGAATGTTACAGTCTATGTGCTGAACACAATTAAAAAATAACTTTCAGTTTTACAATTCATTTTAGTTTTTACATTAATTAAAAAAATTCCTTACATATAAGCTATAATGTTTTTATGTAAAATAATTTTGTTTTTCATATATTATTTTCAGACATGAACAGACCTATGTAGGCCTACTCACGCATTTAACGAACACTTACAAGCGTGCACTTTGGCATAATTCAATTCAAATAGTCATCAGCAGCCATTAGTTCTGTAAAATTGAGCATCAGAATGGACAAATTTGTTAAGGGAGAAACAAAATGAGGAAAATGCCAGCGATGGAACGCATTCAAACAAGAATAGTTGCAGCATCAGCAGTGAAGAGAGTGCTGGACTTTCGGTTTGCCCCGCGCCACTCACTTGAAGTTCAGGTAAAAAGAAACACCCATAGGATACTACGTAGCAAGCAATCATCCTTAATTACAGAAATGTGGCAAAACATCTCTGGAGAGAACCTCAGATTATTAAATTCGAAAGCTTTTCATATTTGGATCAACATAGGCTACATTTGTGAACGCGCACTTTCTGCAATGTCGCGTGTCAAGTCACGCGTCCGTGCGCGTCTCTGCAACTTACAATCGCAACTTCATGCTGTTACTCCTTTCGAGCAGAATTTCACAAAATTGGTCAGCTCCCGACAGCGTCAGGTGTTTTATTAATGGTGAGTAGAATTATTTATTTATTTACTTACTTATTTATTTCAATAAATGTAATCATTTAGATATCATAATATTTAGGCTATAAATAATATTATAAATCTGGTTGGTTTGTATTGATGACGTAATATGTAAATGACATGCGTGCAGCCAGTGATACTTGCACTTGGACCATAGTGCGGCCCGGTGGAAAAAACGGTTGAGAACCACTGACTTAGATTAATGGCAGAAGTCAACAGCCTTTTCAAAATCCAAAATATTTTTAAAACAGGCACTTTTACATTTCGTTTTGAAACTCTTCCGCCATCGTCTTGTCTGTCTCACCTCATTCTTCTCGTCAGTCAGCTCGACTCACTCTCCTCACCTGTGATAAAATAAATCTGATCTGTGATGAAGGAAAAGTGAAATCGCAATCAACCACCCCTTTAATGTTACTGGAAGAACGTTTGTTCATCATTTTAAGAAATGCCAGAATGTTGAACATTGTCTAAACTGTTTTATTTTTGTAAAAAAATATATTTTTAATAAAAAAATATATTTTCATGTCTATATATTTATTGTTTCTCAGAAAGAACAGTAGAATAGAAACAGGAAGTAATGAGAGAAGACGACAAGATTCTTCCCTTTATAATTAGTAGTTGGTAAGTTAGTGATTTTGTGGTTTGTAAAGCTGCTTGGTGAAGTATCTGATAGATGAGCAGGTCCAGGTGGATTTTCTGTGCTGATTTTGGTGGAAAATCTGCAGAATGGCTGTAAACATGTTAAAACGTGTTAAATTGAGCCGAGAGTAATTGAGCGCTTCTATTGGACGCTGAAAGCATCATCAAATAAGCCAGAATATTAAATAAACAATCACACGAGAGATGTGAGGACGTTAAATGATGGATGGATTTTTCTGCAGAAATCTCATGTTCTCATTCCATAAAGAGCTGAAGAACAGCTACTTGTTAGCTGCAGTTTGTTTAATAGATGAAGTGCTGTCATGACAAGATAGAAGTACGTGTATGTGTGTGTGTGTCTATGTGTGTGTGTGTGTGTTCTTGTTTATGCTACATTGTAGGGACCAAATGTCCCCACAAGGATAGTAAAACCTGACATTTTTGACATTGTGGGGTAGGGTTGTGACGGTGAGGAAATTTTCCCACCGGTTAATCGACGTGTGACAACACCGATAATACCGGTATTACCGTGGTGGGGGGTCGTTTGAGTTTTCCCTCTTTTCCTAGCTTTCCTTCTGTTTTAAATAGCCTGTAAGCACCATGCGCGTGTTACTTTCACTTTTAAATTTACGGCAATTCAGGTCAAGCTGTTGTTTGTTTTTAGTTTGAGTTTTCCCACTTCTCCTCACTTTCCTTTGCTTAAATAGCTTATAAAAGCTCCATGCGCGTTTTACTTTAACTTTTAAATTAGCGGCAATTCGGCATCAATTCATGGTTCAATGGTTCAAAATACAACGTAGAACATAGAAATTTTATTAACAAAACGAATAAAAATACACCATGCTATATGCCAAATATAAAATACCAAATAACTTACAAAGTTTAAATAGGTATACAAAACTAAAAATCAGTAAAGAATGAGGAAAAGATAATTATGAAACGTAGAACGTTTATTAGCAAAACGAATAAGAAAGTTTGGAGGCTCAGACTGCATACACCTTCATGTAAAATAATGGGGGGAAAAATGCACAGTTTAAATAATTTAAAAATCAGCATACTGTGGAACAAAATAAATGAGAAACGAATGTTTTAAAAAAACTTCCATTATCACTTAGATCAGGTGGTTCTAACGAATCCGTCACGAATCCAAATGCGGCCCACAATGCTGAATGTTACAGTCTATGTGCTGAACACAATTAAAAAATAACTTTCAGTTTTACAATTCATTTTAGTTTTTACATTAATTAAAAAAATTCCTTACATATAAGCTATAATGTTTTTATGTAAAATAATTTTGTTTTTCATATATTATTTTCAGACATGAGCAGACCTATGTAGGCCTACTCACGCATTTAACGAACACTTACAAGCGTGCACTTTGGCATAATTCAATTCAAATAGTCATCAGCAGCCATTAGTTCTGTAAAATTGAGCATCAGAATGGACAAATTTGTTAAGGGAGAAACAAAATGAGGAAAATGCCAGCGATGGAACGCATTCAAACAAGAATAGTTGCAGCATCAGCAGTGAAGAGAGTGCTGGACTTTCGGTTTGCCCCGCGCCACTCACTTGAAGTTCAGGTAAAAAGAAACACCCATAGGATACTACGTAGCAAGCAATCATCCTTAATTACAGAAATGTGGCAAAACATCTCTGGAGAGAACCTCAGATTATTAAATTCGAAAGCTTTTCATATTTGGATCAACATAGGCTACATTTGTGAACGCGCACTTTCTGCAATGTCGCGTGTCAAGTCACGCGTCCGTGCGCGTCTCTGCAACTTACAATCGCAACTTCATGCTGTTACTCCTTTCGAGCAGAATTTCACAAAATTGGTCAGCTCCCGACAGCGTCAGGTGTTTTATTAATGGTGAGTAGAATTATTTATTTATTTACTTATTTATTTCAATAAATGTAATCATTTAGATATCATAATATTTAGGCTATAAATAATATTATAAATCTGGTTGGTTTGTATTGATGACGTAATATGTAAATGACATGCGTGCAGCCAGTGATACTTGCACTTGGACCATAGTGCGGCCCGGTGGAAAAAACGGTTGAGAACCACTGACTTAGATTAATGGCAGAAGTCAACAGCCTTTTCAAAATCCAAAATATTTTTAAAACAGGCACTTTTACATTTCGTTTTGAAACTCTTCCGCCATCGTCTTGTCTGTCTCACCTCATTCTTCTCGTCAGTCAGCTCGACTCACTCTCCTCACCTGTGATAAAATAAATCTGATCTGTGATGAAGGAAAAGTGAAATCGCAATCAACCACCCCTTTAATGTTACTGGAAGAACGTTTGTTCATCATTTTAAGAAATGCCAGAATGTTGAACATTGTCTAAACTTTTTTATTTTTGTAAAAAAATATATTTTTAATAAAAAAATATATTTTCATGTCTATATATTTATTGTTTCTCAGAAAGAACAGTAGAATAGAAACAGGAAGTAATGAGAGAAGACGACAAGATTCTTCCCTTTATAATTAGTAGTTGGTAAGTTAGTGATTTTGTGGTTTGTAAAGCTGCTTGGTGAAGTATCTGATAGATGAGCAGGTCCAGGTGGATTTTCTGTGCTGATTTTGGTGGAAAATCTGCAGAATGGCTGTAAACATGTTAAAACGTGTTAAATTGAGCCGAGAGTAATTGAGCGCTTCTATTGGACGCTGAAAGCATCATCAAATAAGCCAGAATATTAAATAAACAATCACACGAGAGATGTGAGGACGTTAAATGATGGATGGATTTTTCTGCAGAAATCTCATGTTCTCATTCCATAAAGAGCTGAAGAACAGCTACTTGTTAGCTGCAGTTTGTTTAATAGATGAAGTGCTGTCATGACAAGATAGAAGTACGTGTATGTGTGTGTGTGTCTATGTGTGTGTGTGTGTGTTCTTGTTTATGCTACATTGTAGGGACCAAATGTCCCCACAAGGATAGTAAAACCTGACATTTTTGACATTGTGGGGTAGGGTTGTGACGGTGAGGAAATTTTCCCACCGGTTAATCGACGTGTGACAACACCGATAATACCGGTATTACCGTGGTGGGGGGTCGTTTGAGTTTTCCCTCTTTTCCTAGCTTTCCTTCTGTTTTAAATAGCCTGTAAGCACCATGCGCGTGTTACTTTCACTTTTAAATTTACGGCAATTCAGGTCAAGCTGTTGTTTGTTTTTAGTTTGAGTTTTCCCACTTCTCCTCACTTTCCTTTGCTTAAATAGCTTATAAAAGCTCCATGCGCGTTTTACTTTAACTTTTAAATTAGCGGCAATTCGGCATCAATTCATGGTTCAATGGTTCAAAATACAACGTAGAACATAGAAATTTTATTAACAAAACGAATAAAAATACACCATGCTATATGCCAAATATAAAATACCAAATAACTTACAAAGTTTAAATAGGTATACAAAACTAAAAATCAGTAAAGAATGAGGAAAAGATAATTATGAAACGTAGAACGTTTATTAGCAAAACGAATAAGAAAGTTTGGAGGCTCAGACTGCATACACCTTCATGTAAAATAATGGGGGGAAAAATGCACAGTTTAAATAATTTAAAAATCAGCATACTGTGGAACAAAATAAATGAGAAACGAATGTTTTAAAAAAACTTCCATTATCACTTAGATCAGGTGGTTCTAACGAATCCGTCACGAATCCAAATGCGGCCCACAATGCTGAATGTTACAGTCTATGTGCTGAACACAATTAAAAAATAACTTTCAGTTTTACAATTCATTTTAGTTTTTACATTAATTAAAAAAATTCCTTACATATAAGCTATAATGTTTTTATGTAAAATAATTTTGTTTTTCATATATTATTTTCAGACATGAGCAGACCTATGTAGGCCTACTCACGCATTTAACGAACACTTACAAGCGTGCACTTTGGCATAATTCAATTCAAATAGTCATCAGCAGCCATTAGTTCTGTAAAATTGAGCATCAGAATGGACAAATTTGTTAAGGGAGAAACAAAATGAGGAAAATGCCAGCGATGGAACGCATTCAAACAAGAATAGTTGCAGCATCAGCAGTGAAGAGAGTGCTGGACTTTCGGTTTGCCCCGCGCCACTCACTTGAAGTTCAGGTAAAAAGAAACACCCATAGGATACTACGTAGCAAGCAATCATCCTTAATTACAGAAATGTGGCAAAACATCTCTGGAGAGAACCTCAGATTATTAAATTCGAAAGCTTTTCATATTTGGATCAACATAGGCTACATTTGTGAACGCGCACTTTCTGCAATGTCGCGTGTCAAGTCACGCGTCCGTGCGCGTCTCTGCAACTTACAATCGCAACTTCATGCTGTTACTCCTTTCGAGCAGAATTTCACAAAATTGGTCAGCTCCCGACAGCGTCAGGTGTTTTATTAATGGTGAGTAGAATTATTTATTTATTTACTTATTTATTTCAATAAATGTAATCATTTAGATATCATAATATTTAGGCTATAAATAATATTATAAATCTGGTTGGTTTGTATTGATGACGTAATATGTAAATGACATGCGTGCAGCCAGTGATACTTGCACTTGGACCATAGTGCGGCCCGGTGGAAAAAACGGTTGAGAACCACTGACTTAGATTAATGGCAGAAGTCAACAGCCTTTTCAAAATCCAAAATATTTTTAAAACAGGCACTTTTACATTTCGTTTTGAAACTCTTCCGCCATCGTCTTGTCTGTCTCACCTCATTCTTCTCGTCAGTCAGCTCGACTCACTCTCCTCACCTGTGATAAAATAAATCTGATCTGTGATGAAGGAAAAGTGAAATCGCAATCAACCACCCCTTTAATGTTACTGGAAGAACGTTTGTTCATCATTTTAAGAAATGCCAGAATGTTGAACATTGTCTAAACTTTTTTATTTTTGTAAAAAAATATATTTTTAATAAAAAAATATATTTTCATGTCTATATATTTATTGTTTCTCAGAAAGAACAGTAGAATAGAAACAGGAAGTAATGAGAGAAGACGACAAGATTCTTCCCTTTATAATTAGTAGTTGGTAAGTTAGTGATTTTGTGGTTTGTAAAGCTGCTTGGTGAAGTATCTGATAGATGAGCAGGTCCAGGTGGATTTTCTGTGCTGATTTTGGTGGAAAATCTGCAGAATGGCTGTAAACATGTTAAAACGTGTTAAATTGAGCCGAGAGTAATTGAGCGCTTCTATTGGACGCTGAAAGCATCATCAAATAAGCCAGAATATTAAATAAACAATCACACGAGAGATGTGAGGACGTTAAATGATGGATGGATTTTTCTGCAGAAATCTCATGTTCTCATTCCATAAAGAGCTGAAGAACAGCTACTTGTTAGCTGCAGTTTGTTTAATAGATGAAGTGCTGTCATGACAAGATAGAAGTACGTGTATGTGTGTGTGTGTCTATGTGTGTGTGTGTGTGTTCTTGTTTATGCTACATTGTAGGGACCAAATGTCCCCACAAGGATAGTAAAACCTGACATTTTTGACATTGTGGGGTAGGGTTGTGACGGTGAGGAAATTTTCCCACCGGTTAATCGACGTGTGACAACACCGATAATACCGGTATTACCGTGGTGGGGGGTCGTTTGAGTTTTCCCTCTTTTCCTAGCTTTCCTTCTGTTTTAAATAGCCTGTAAGCACCATGCGCGTGTTACTTTCACTTTTAAATTTACGGCAATTCAGGTCAAGCTGTTGTTTGTTTTTAGTTTGAGTTTTCCCACTTCTCCTCACTTTCCTTTGCTTAAATAGCTTATAAAAGCTCCATGCGCGTTTTACTTTAACTTTTAAATTAGCGGCAATTCGGCATCAATTCATGGTTCAATGGTTCAAAATACAACGTAGAACATAGAAATTTTATTAACAAAACGAATAAAAATACACCATGCTATATGCCAAATATAAAATACCAAATAACTTACAAAGTTTAAATAGGTATACAAAACTAAAAATCAGTAAAGAATGAGGAACAGATAATTATGAAACGTAGAACGTTTATTAGCAAAACGAATAAGAAAGTTTGGAGGCTCAGACTGCATACACCTTCATGTAAAATAATGGGGGGAAAAATGCACAGTTTAAATAATTTAAAAATCAGCATACTGTGGAACAAAATAAATGAGAAACGAATGTTTTAAAAAACTTCCATTATCACTTAGATCAGGTGGTTCTAACGAATCCGTCACGAATCCAAATGCGGTCCACAATGCTGAATGTTACAGTCTATGTGCTGAACACAATTAAAAAATAACTTTCAGTTTTACAATTCATTTTAGTTTTTACATTAATTAAAAAAATTCCTTACATATAAGCTATAATGTTTTTATGTAAAATAATTTTGTTTTTCATATATTATTTTCAGACATGAGCAGACCTATGTAGGCCTACTCACGCATTTAACGAACACTTACAAGCGTGCACTTTGGCATAATTCAATTCAAATAGTCATCAGCAGCCATTAGTTCTGTAAAATTGAGCATCAGAATGGACAAATTTGTTAAGGGAGAAACAAAATAAGGAAAATGCCAGCGATGGAACGCATTCAAACAAGAATAGTTGCAGCATCAGCAGTGAAGAGAGTGCTGGACTTTCGGTTTGCCCCGCGCCACTCACTTAAAGTTCAGGTAAAAAGAAACACCCATAGGATACTACGTAGCAAGCAATCATCCTTAATTACAGAAATGTGGCAAAACATCTCTGGAGAGAACCTCAGATTATTAAATTCGAAAGCTTTTCATATTTGGATCAACATAGGCTACATTTGTGAACGCGCACTTTCTGCAATGTCGCGTGTCAAGTCACGCGTCCGTGCGCGTCTCTGCAACTTACAATCGCAACTTCATGCTGTTACTCCTTTCGAGCAGAATTTCACAAAATTGGTCAGCTCCCGACAGCGTCAGGTGTTTTATTAATGGTGAGTAGAATTATTTATTTATTTACTTACTTATTTATTTCAATAAATGTAATCATTTAGATATCATAATATTTAGGCTATAAATAATATTATAAATCTGGTTGGTTTGTATTGATGACGTAATATGTAAATGACATGCGTGCAGCCAGTGATACTTGCACTTGGACCATAGTGCGGCCTGGTGGAAAAAACGGTTGAGAACCACTGACTTAGATTAATGGCAGAAGTCAACAGCCTTTTCAAAATCCAAAATATTTTTAAAACAGGCACTTTTACATTTCGTTTTGAAACTCTTCCGCCATCGTCTTGTCTGTCTCACCTCATTCTTCTCGTCAGTCAGCTCGACTCACTCTCCTCACCTGTGATAAAATAAATCTGATCTGTGATGCTCGACTGTCGTTCGTTCAGTGCGCTACACACCGTTCAGTTTTAATTGTAGTGTCCTCTAACTGAACTAAATGATTTTTATTACTATAAAAAAAATCTAAATGACAGTGAGGGACGGTGCCGCGGTGGGCAAATGACGTAACCGGTGTTGCGGCTTAACACCGGTATCACCGCCAACACCGTCTATCGCAGCAAGCCTATTGTGGGGACCAACCTGCGGTCCCCACGAGGAAAAAAAAAATAGTAAATGATGTTTATCTAAAGTGTATCAATGCAAACAGGTTTTCTGTAAGGGGTAGGTTTAGGGTTAGGGGATAGAAAATATATTTTGGTCAGTATAAAAGTAATAGAAATCTATGGAAAGTCCACACAATTCACAGAAACAAACGTGTGTGTGTGTGTGTGTGTGAAATCTCCTAAAGCTCGTGTAATTCTCAGTTTCTGTGGTCATCTGTGTAGCTGTAATCACA
Source organism: Aspiorhynchus laticeps (assembly GCA_023376895.1). NCBI lineage: Eukaryota > Metazoa > Chordata > Actinopteri > Cypriniformes > Cyprinidae > Aspiorhynchus > Aspiorhynchus laticeps. The sequence continues at coordinate 3,868,873 of CM041797.1, read as the reverse complement.
TTTGTGTTAATGATGTGTTGACTAATGGCCGTTGTGTTAATTCCCGTTGACCGGTGTTTGCAGGGCATCACTGCAGAGTTTCGCCTGCGTTCACCAATAATTGGCACTGGTAAGATTTCACACGCTGGCCATTTGAATCGTTGTTTTCTGAGGGAATAAAGCATCACGGTTGCTCGCTAATTAGCGTTAGCGGTTGCTGTGAGTGCTAATTTTGTACCGACTGATAAGGTTTTATTAAATCTGGTTTCCATGCAAATGCCAGGGAATAATCAGCGCGGTGATGTGTGTGGGATGATGCTGTGTGTGTGTTGTGTAATTGTTGTGCTCACAGACATAATTGCATGTGTTTGTGGAAACCCTGAGCGTGAAAACTGCAGCAGTGTGTTTGTTCTTTTATTCTTCATTCGTTTTACTCAGTTTGTGGTAGAGAGGGTCAGCAGAAACCTGTACAAATAACAATCTCCATGTTTTGTGTCTGAATCGGAGTTAAAAACTACAGCATACTGACATTTTCAGCTGGGTTTCAGCTCATTTGTTTTCAAAATGCTGGGTACTTTTTTTCTGGTAAAAAGCTACTTTTTTAACAAATAGAAGCGTAGCTCCTGTTTTTATATCAAATTGTTTGCAGTTTCACTGCCGAATGAAATTTAAGCAATAATCCAACCTGAAATGTTTCTGCTTTGGTTGCAAAAGTTTATGTAATTGTTCATAAAACCATTTGCAAAACCAGAAAAACCAAAGAATGGAAGACTTTACAGAATAAATTACAAACAAAATTGTGCTTCAGTTTCATGACAGGGTTGTTATAGTTAAATAAAACCATACAAAAAAAAAATTGTTACTTGAAATACATTAAATGTTGACTGAAATAAAGTAAGTGATGGAAAAAAAAACAACTTAAACTTATTTTATTTCAGCTACACTGTAAAAAAAAATCAACGTTATAAATCATTTTTAATTTAATAAATTTTTAATTTAATATTATTTTTTTTGTATATCTTGATGTACTAACATAACTAAAACAGAAAAATATAAATTATATGCTTATAAAATACTAATAAAAATGACAAAATCACAACAAAATTTTCAAAACTTGAAAATGAAATTGAAATTCATTTTCAAAAAAATTTTCAAATTCATGAAAATGAAATTCTACAATGAAATTGAAAATGGAAAATATAAAAACAAAAACTAATTTAAAATACGAGTAATGTAATATAATAGTATTTCAGTTATAATAAAATAACACAATTGAGTGTCATTTTATGGTTTCCTTGTTTTTGTAGCAAATTATTTAATAAAATATTGCATAAAACATTTAATTCTAAAAAGATATTGCAGCCTAAAATAGCTACAATAATGTTAGAAGCTGTAATTTGCTAGTTCGGAAATCTGATTCATTTTCACAAATTGGTTCTTTTGAATAAACTTATAAAAAAAAAAAAAAAAAAAAACTTGATTCTTTTACATCATCATATTTTCCCAGATATCCTGTGACATTTTGCGTGATTTAAACACATTTTACTAAACATCTGTTAGCTCTTTTTCAGCCAGTCATGACTTAAAGACAGTTAGTAAGCCAGTAACTCGAGCCGTTGATTCAGTAACGAATTAAACAATCCAAAAACTCTGTTCTATTTTAATGGTTAAAGTTTAGTAAAGAAAAAACATGTCTAATCAATCAAAACCACAAATCTTATACTATTTAACAGCAATTTATTAACAGTTTATTAACTTTAAAGCTGCAGTCCATAACTTTTTTGGTTAGAAGTGATCCTAAATCAATATTTGAGCAAGTACATAACCAGCCAGTGTTCAAAACTATCGCCTTACTTTAGCCAGATTCACAACGGTTAGATAATAATAATGTTTTCTAATTTGAGTGGTATGGGTAGGTTTTCGTGGGAAATTCGAGCATGGCACTGCGTCATTACGTCACGTCTGTAAACATAAAGAAGTTTTCCCAGCTAGTAGGCTATCACATATGAAGATCCTGCAGGTGGAGGATCGTTTAGCCTTTTCTCACAACAGCTAGCATAATTAAACTTATCATTTTGATTGCGGATTGTAATCCAGAAAGGATTATGTGTTTATGAAACACATGTGAATGAAATTAAATTATATTCTAGTTTTAAATGTGCATCTGATTACAGATAGCCTGAGTTTACACAAGATTTGTATTTTAAAGAAAACCAGTTCGAAGGGAGCATAATTAGCTTTTTGGGTTAAAATAATTTCTTAATATGAAATTCGGTGTGGGATGTAGGGCTGGACGATAATTCGATAACGATAATTATCGCGATATAATTTTCCTCGATAAAACGATATGAAGAGTTTGATAAATGTTCGATATAATGTTTATGCGCCAAAAGTGGAACGAAACAGCGCGACTCATTTGAATCGCGCCAAAAGGACCGTTAATCCGCTCGGATCACAGTTCAAGCTGCTGTGCCAGCTCACTAGAGCAGATGCGTTTAGGTCACGCAAGCATTAAACAGCGCTGTGAGATCCAGTGTGAAGCGCTTGCATTCAGCGATGAACACAAATGACTCCTTGATTTAAACTAGTTTATAGCCAAACAGGAGAAACTTTGTGTGTAACAAGACAGTCAGAAGGCTTTTCAATCTACACATCACCCTCATTTACCATGGATTTACTGTAGTAACACTCACTGCACCATGGTATTGTGACAGAAATGTGGGATATTCACATTGAATTTTATTACAGGAGTAATGGTATATAATTATAATATGTATTTGTTATTAAGCTATAGCATGTGTGCATTTATACTGAATGTTTTTAGATTACTGTTTTTCATATTGAGAATACAGAATAAATTTAACTATATAAAACTGAGGTTGCTACAATTTTTACAGATGTTACTGATTTTGATAATGAATAAAAATTTAGCTCTGCATCTTACTCAAGCTACTATTAAATGTGCATTTATAAGGCCTCGTTTACACTGCAGGTCTTGATGCTCAATTCTGATTTGTTGCCTATATCCGATTTTTTTGGCTGTCCGTTTACACGTTCTTTCAATTGTGACCCATATCCGATTCATGTGTTTACACTTGCCATACCATCTGAAACATCCCGCATGCGTTGTTGTCATTTAGCGCCTCACGTGCTTCCTCCCGAGCATAATGTGACCTGTGCTGAGAAAACCAGTCGAGCAAATTTGAAAAATTAGTTATTTTTATTTTCACATTCTCCATTAAAAGACCTTCAAAATGATGTATGATATTTTGGAATCGGACAAAAAAAATTACTGCTACACCCATTTAAAGTCGATATCAGCAAGGTTGATTATGAGAAAGATTAAAGTTTTCCTCCAGTTCTTTTCTTATTAATAATTAGGCTACTATATTAATAATCACAATATAGCTGTTTTTTATTTTATCTTTCCTATTATAAATATGAACAGATGCAAAAAAACAACAACAAAAAAAACAGTATTGGAACAAATAGTCTAGAAAGAAACAAATAATGCATTACCTCTATCATTTTACATCTAAACAAAAGCATTCATATAGCCTACGAAAAACAAATGATCAAATATAAAAATCACTTCAGTGTGTTTATTACAAATAAATTAATTATTAAAACTACAAAGAGCAGTTCAATGAAGTGCTACGAGTGATTCCCTCTTTTCTTTTATTGATAGATAACATTGAGACAGACGGCCTACTGTAATGCACGAATCATATAAAGTTACACATCAGATGTTTTTCCCCATCAGTTCCCCAAGCGTTCACTTGAGACAGAACTGATTATGATTGCGGGAATACTGAAATACTATAATTCTGTGTATTTTAGATGACAGTCAGCACGAGAAGCGAGCGGAGAAAAGTTCATCCTCTCAGAAAATATACAATTAAAGATACTTTTAGATGTTTAATTACTATTTGGAGCATTGGGATAGCTAAACGAGGGCTTAATGAACTATTTTTTGTGAAAACCTCAAATTCGACTAAAATCGACATTTTTCACTTCTTTTTTTTTTGCCTGTAGCTCAAAATAGCCCGTGCCCATTTACACTCATTTTGCCAGCATGGGTCCCATATAACGTCATTAAACCGCGGAGAAGTACCAAATTGTCAAGTTTTAATGACATACAGAACGCGATGCCTCAGAAAATCTGATCTGCCTGTTTACATGACAGTCGCATTGGCACATATCCGATTTATATCCGATTTATTTCCACATATGAATGAGGCCTGAATCCGATCTCGCTATATCCGAATGCATGCGTTTTTTTCCTGTTTACATTGTCATAGAACAGATCCGATCTGTTACATTTAACTGACAGTGTAAACGAGGCCTTTGAGACAAAAAAAGTGATATTATTATTATTAATATTATCAGGCAACCCAAACCTGTTTCTTGATTTGAAACAATATCACTTGCAGAACATGCAGAAACTAAGAAATTAATTTTTCTATTTAGATATTTATTTTGTTAAGGGAAATTAATGGTCTGGTTTCTACAACTTTCACTTTGGAGCAAAAATATGTCTTTAAACTTGAAACAAATAAAGATTTGACATTTATCGTGATAATTATCGATATCGACTGATATGAAAAAAATTATCGTGATAATTTGTTTGGCCATATCGCCCAGCCCTAGTTTGATGTGAAATGAGCTAACCGATCGTTAGATTTAATCACTATTGGTAGCACGATTTATAGTAATGCTTTTTTCCTCAGTTGATCAGAACAAACGTGACAGACTTGTTACTTACTTGTTCAGATGACAATATATGGTGAAAATACTTATTTGGGTCATATATTCCAAGACATAGGCTAGAATCTGTGATTGCGAAGTACAGTAAACATCCACACCGGTGCTGTGACTGACTGACACACATACTCTTCAAAACATTAGATTCATCAGCGCTGGAGCCGTGCCGGAGAACAGACCACGCAAGGAAGATAATTCCACACACAGCTACAATTCAAGGTTTTCAAACAGAGATGGTGACAAAGAGGCAAAACTTACAGACTGCAGCTTTAAACTATGAAATCTGATATTTTTCTCCGTTTTATTTATTTTATTTTTTCTCCCAAATTCACATTCTGTTCTAATTTGACTGTATGTTCTGTTGTAATGGTTTAATGAAAGTGGTGTGTTCATACTGAAGCTCCGATGTGTTGTGCCGCTGCAGTGAAGTGTTTATTAGGTTTACTCATATCATAAATCACAAGCACATTATTGTTTAGTTTTTGACTGGACGATACTGGATATAATCAGTTTGTTTCGTGTAATCCGTCTGAATCTGTTTATCGCTGAGAGCAGTAGTACGTCTGATGAGTTAAAGATGTGAGTCTCAGCTGAACGTTTGAAGGCAGACCTGCGGTGCTGCTCCTGCAGGAGGAGATCACGAAAGAAAACCACTGTGCGTTAATTAACATTTTAATTGCTGTAATTTTCCTATGCACGTTTATTCAGCTGTTACATGTGCAGCTGCTTTCATAATGATAGAAGCAGCTGGGGTTCCTGCTGGAATATTCCTCATCCTAAATGTAGTGTGAAGAAAGCTGCACCTGTGAGAAAAACACTGCTGTACTGCTGTTAGCCAGCCAACAGGGAACCTTCACAACTTCCTGAGAACATTCTCTAAGTTCTGAACAAACATTCTTCCAGTAACGTTAATAGAACTTTTAGTTTTGTTAACTAAGTTATCTGGTCTTTAATAATGTTCTCAAAACACTATTTATACATCAATCATGGCACGTTATTTCTGAAACATTTTAGTTGGACGTTCATCGAACACTTTTAAATGTTACTGCTTGTTTCAGAACATTCACAGAACAGTCAAAAGTAACATTTCCATAATGTTCGCACAATTCTAAAATGGAACATTCCAATAATATTTTCACTAATGTTTGCGTTACCAAGAAAAAAAAAGTTTTTTGTTTTTAAAACATTTAGAAAACATTTTGAATGTTAAGAGAATTTCAGACAGAACATGCATAACTTAATGGCAGCGCTTACAGAATTTTCTTAGAATATATTTTTGTTAGCTGGCGGTGATTTTGCCTAATTTCTAATTTTTTCCTCATAATTCTTCCCCATTTTTTGGGGTGTGCAATTTATTTATTTATTTGTTTGTTTGTCTTTTTAAACTATCAATTTACAAGAGTTAAGTGTAAGTCTACTTAAGTGTAATTTCATATAAAACTATTTATTTGATTGAACTAATTTGGATTATTATATTTTTTCTTGTTTATGTAAAAACACAAATATATTTGCTTTGCCTAATTTCTTATTTATTTATTTATAGATTTATAGATTGATTGATGTATGTATGTATGCACACTGCACTAAGCCTCACATTTCTTAAAGGTCCACTGAAGTGCCTTGAAACACGCAACGTTATTCTATGTGGTGACGTAATTTCAACTGAAACAGGAAGCGAGGGCGGGACATATCGAGCAGCCCCACCCCCTTTTTAAAATGCCAATAGCGTTTTGTTTATATCTGCTCGGGCCAGAGCCGTTGAGCTTGGTAAAGCCACATTTGACAGCCACAGTCTAATAGATTACTCCCTAGATTCAATATGAAACTCTTACTAAAACAAAATAGTGATCATAATCATGCTGAGGCTGTGTAGTTTTAAAAGTGTTTAATATATGCCGACTCGCGCATATGATCCGCTGCGTGCGATCGCGTCTCTGGACCGGAGCCAAAGTCTGGATCAGACTGTGCGTGCTGCCGCGTTCGCGTGACACAATGTGAAACCAGACCTCATATGCCCCAATCGAAAGCATATTTACACTGAAAAATTGTTGATCCGTTTTGGCGGAAGTGACGAACTGCAAGCTTTGAATGCTTATATCTTCTAAATTCAAATTTTGTCACTGTTTTGGAGCACACTGCCTTATAGATAACCTTAAGACTACTAACACCCAAAAAAACTTTAATTTTTATTTCACAGGGACTTTAAGTAAAATCCGTTTTTCCAATGATTGTGAAAATTTTTGTTATTTTTAAAATGTGTAAGTAAGAGTAATTGTTATAAGAAATCTTATCAAGTGTGTTTGGTTCGCTGCACTCTGTGTGTAGTATAATCATGTAAGGTGACCGAATCATCATGTGGTTTGTTTAGGATGAGTAAACTCTCCTCTCATCTGTTGCTGTGAGTGCTTTGGTTATCGTCCATCTTTAATGGATCATGTGGAGTTTTTTTGATTATGATACTGGCTCTCATATAGACATGTGCGACGCTTTCAAACACTGAGGCTTTAAAACACAGATGTACGGCTTTAAAACAGGCGCCTTCTGAGCAGAGCAGGATATTCATCGAGGAAAATCAATTCTAGGACAGGACTTGATTTCATCCGTGAGGAATTGATTAGATGGTGAAAAGTGTCTCTATATGAAAACTAAGAGGATTTGATGTCAGTTGCAAAAGAAAGTCATTTCAGAAGCTATTATTATTTTGATGAAACATATCTCAGCATGTAAATACTAGCGCTGTGCTTTCACAAGTATATACTACACTCATCTGTCAGCCTTCACATGACGGGAATCAATCGCTCCGTCAGATCTCCAGAGGTCATTCTCTTCTGGATAAAGGTGAATGTTCTGTCACGTTCATTATTCAAACTGAAAATAATATTCACAAAAGACAGATAAAATGAGACGGTGGCAGTTATTTTGTTAGTTAGTGTTTCACTATTGAAAGCGGCGTTTAAATCGTCAGTCTGTGAACTCCGCAGAGATCATTAAGTACAAACGGCGTTTGATGATAGACGTCCAAATGGCGGCGAGTTCTTTACATTTGGAGAAAAGCACCGCATGGCCCTTCCGAGGCAATTTGTTCTTCCATTTCTATTCAGTCAGCGTCATTAATGTGACGGAAGGACAATCATCTTCACACTCCAACACTTACTGCAGAAATCACTGCTGTTCTGCTGAAGAGTCGAGGTGCATGATGTTCAGATGATCCTAAAAGTATTGCTTGAATATGTTTTTGTGAAATTTATGACCAAAAACTACTTTTACCTGAAAGCTTGATGGTTTTGTCCATTACCTGCTCAAAATGGTTTGGACAGAATGTTCAAAAATCAATTTTTGACAAACCTAGAATAATATGTAATATAAAATAGGCCCTATATAAAAATGTATAATTAGAAGCAAGAAAATTCATATTTTGGTATTTTATAAAAAATTTAATTAGCTTTTATATATTTTGAGATGTTATTTTATTATTTTAAGACTTTTAAGAATTTTATTGTGCTTTTTTCAAATTGTATTTTTTTTATTTTCTTTTTTTTTCCCTCCAGTTTTAATAATTTTAGTACTTGTCTTTTTTTGTTTATTTGTTTTGTTTTTGTTTTTCCACTTTGTTGCCAAGGCAACATTTATACTTTATGTTCTATAAGTCTTTCATCTGATATTTTTGATATTCATCTAATAATTTTACTATTATTTATATAGTATTAAAATATTTTGAATGAATATTATGCACCCGGTTTCACAGACAAGGCTTAAGCCTAGTCCTAGACGAAAATATAAGCCTGAGCTGTTTCAGCAGAAATATTTTTGCACTGACTGATCTTAAAATATATCAGTGCCTTTGTTTTGATGCACAACAGTAATGTTTTTTTTCTAAGCACGTTTATAAAAATGACTTAAATGTCCTAATTGAACTATGGCCTAATCCTGGTTTAGTCTAAGCCCTGTTTGTTGAAACCTGGCCATGATGTTTTAAATAAGCTTTTATTGATATATTTTCAGTTTTCATTTTAATTTTGTTGATTTATGTGCTTTTGTAATTTAATTTATTTTTATTTAAATTTTAGTAATTTTAGTACTTTGTCAAGGCAACATTTCTAATCACCAAATAAATAAATAAATATAAATATTGTAATTTTTTATTTTATGTTATTTTATTTTATGTTTAGCTAAGGGAACCTATTTATAATTTTAATTTGTTTTAACAATAACAACCCTGATTTATAGTAGTACAAAAACATAACAAAAATAACAAATTTAATATAATAACCAGCTTAAAGTGGCACAAAGCCTCACATTTCTGATGTAAAACTAGTTTTTCCAATGATTTCCAGAATTTCCGTTGTGCAGAGTACCTGTTTTAAGAAATCTAACCAAGTATGTTAAGATGCACGCTGTATTGCATGCAACTTCTGACTAAATTGACTGAAATTCTTGACTAAAAACTCTTGCACCTGAACGCTTGATGGTTTTGTGGAGAGTTTTGTCCATCACCTGCTCAAAACGGCTTGGAAAATGTGCTCAGAAGTTGAGTTTTGTGGTGCAGGAGCGCTGCACAAACGCTCAATGTCCTCGCTGCAAATTCCCAAGCAGAGCTGGATTTTTCAGAGGCGTTTGGCTGAAGGCGCGCTGATAAGAGCGGGACTGGCTCATGCATGAGGATGCGGCTCTCTCCAGCGCTGAAGCACAGAAGTGGAACATGAAACAGCCTCAGAACTAATGACCGTAATTCCCTCTGATTTCCCTTCAGACGCGCCGAGCTGAAGACTTCAGTCCGAGTCCACATCTGACCTGATTCACAGGCGGATGACGCGTCAAGACTTTGGGATAATTCATGTTTCTGAATTAAGTCTCTTCTGCTCACCAAGGCTGCATTTATTTGATCAAAAATACAGTAACAATTGTGAAATATTATTGCAATTTCAAACAGCTGTTTTCTATGTGAATATCTGTTAAACTGTAATTTATTCCTGTGATCAAAGCTGTATTTTCAGCATCATTACTCCAGTCTTCAGAGTCACATGATCCTTTAGAAATCATTCTAATATTTCTATTCATTCTAATATTGGGCAGCACAACTGTTTTCAACATTAATAATAATCAGAAATGTTTCTTGAGCAGCAAATCAGCATATTAGAATGATTTCTGAAGGATCATGTGATTTTTGGAGTAATGATGCTGAAAATTCAGCTGCGTATCACAGCAATCAATTACATTTTAACAGATATTCACATAGAAAACAGCTATTTTAAATTGTAACAATATTTCACATTTTTACTGCATTTTTGATCAAATAAATGCAGCCTTTTTAAGCCAAAGAGAGTTTAAAAAAGTTAAATATTTTAAACCTGTAGTGTGTTTATAACACTATATTTCTTGTTTTGTTACCATTAAATGACATAAATCTGTTTAATGCTCTCTTCTGAGCAACGTAATCAATCTCTTTTCTTTTAAAAGTCATAGAAACGCTATTATGGATTTTTTCTTCTGAAGACATAAATGATATTTGTTGTAGTTTTCATTGACGACTGTAGACATCTCTGTGAAAAGGGTGAGATCCTCTTCTCTGCAGGAGGTGAAATCTCTTCTGTACTATAGTAAAACATCCTTGAGCTCTTAGAGAGTCATTAGGAGCTGAAATCGATCGTGTCTCAGACTGCATACGTGATGTTTCTCTCACCACACTTTTAATTGCTTTAATTAGACAGTGTTCTGGCTGATAGAGATGAATGGGCCGGCTGTGTTGGGAATGCTGTTGATTAAGTGAACACAATGTCAATAATGATCCACTGAACAATTCCCTACAGTTTACCAGAGAATGTGCAGAACTCCTGAAAGAAATATGAAGACTAACATTGTGAATTCACACCATAATATCGGAGCTAAACTTTTCTTTTCTTTCTTTTCTTTTCTATTCTTTTCTTTTCTTTTCTTTTCTTTTCTTTTCTTTTCTTTTCTTATTTAAATGGCTGCAATCCATTTCAGAAGTCATACCATCATTTATTTATTCAAACTTTTATTTACTAGATAAATGTAGTATTTTAATACAATTTATTAATATTTTATAGAAGCAAAACAGTGTTTTGTTTTTATTTATTTTATTTAAATTTATTTTAATTTAATTTAGTCAATCTATTTCCAAAATCTTTATCTTATTGATTGATTGCTTGATTAATGGATTGATTGAAACTTGTATTTATTTACTAGATAAATGTAGTAATTTATAATAAAATTTATTAATGTATTGTATTTTATTTTATTATTTTTTATAGAAGGAAAACAGTATTTTATTTTATTTTATCTTATTTATTTTTATTATTTTTTTAATAGAAGGATTAAAGTAATTAGGACTGCAATCCATTTATTTATTTATTTGCAGTTCATTTTAAGAATCCTCATAATCTGGTGAGCTTTTGCTGCTATAAGGGTTTTACAGTTTTCATCAACAATTCTCTGTCTAAACAGATGCGAAGTAAGATTCATGGCAACTCACTATATTTTATTTTGAGGATCTTCAACCGTCTTCACGCAGCTTCACTAACTACTCATCTCCAGGTTCTTTAATTAAACCCGTATATCTGATTTTGAGTTGCTGCAGAACTTTATCATTATTATATTCTCCTGAAACGTCTCAGCGCAGGATCTCTGGAGGGAGTTATTGATAGTGTCTCAATGCTACACAGTCAGCATGTTTGTCTTGTTTGTCTGTTTTTGATAAGGATGCTCTCTCTTTGATCGTGGTTCCCCATCGGTCGGCTTCATTTGTCTGCAGAGATGTTTGGAGGAAGGAGTTGTGTGGGATGAGAGTCTCTAGAGTCTCTTCTTTTAAACAGCGCTTCATTAGCGACACTTTGATCTGATTGGAAATTAATGCAGTGACTGTAATGTGATGCGGTGAGAAATATACAGCTTATACAGAATTATAGATGACTGCAGTTCATATTGAGTTTATTGGCCTTTAAATAAGTCAAACTAAGTTATTACAGCATTTTATAATCAAATGCATTCAGACTGATTATATTTAACGCCCTGCGGGGAAAAAAATCACAGGCGAGATCTCTTTAATATCTCAAATAATTTTCCTATGCTGAAAAGAATATGGTTTCAGATGTAGTTTTCACTCAGAAATTGCTAGTAAATTTTCACAAATAATATAAACAAATGGCAAGTAACGCATTGAATTAACTGTGAAAGTTAATAATTCAGTATTGTCTCAAAGTGCACTAAAATCTAAATATGAATTCAGACACTTCTCATCAAATTAATTATTTATGCTATCTACATTTTCAACTATTGTCTTGGCTTTTATTTAAGAAAAAATAATTGAAAGATAATAAATAAATATGTAAAAAAAATACCTTTCATAGAAAATATATTTTTTATTTATATATTTAATAATAATAATAACAACAACAACAATAATAATACTTAATATTATTATTAGTAGTAGTAGTAGTATATTTAAATTAAATACACTCTTTGACTGCTTTTCACAAACCACTTCAACTTCAACATATATTTAAATAAATAAATTATATTAAGAAATAAAATAATATATAAAATAAATAATAATTTAAATAATCATTAGAAAAATATGATAATTATTAGAGTTGTATAATTATACCCCTAACCATAAAATTTTAGTCACTACACAATTGTCATACTTTGACAATTGATAAGTTAAGTATTACTTTGACAAAGTGATATATAGTCATAAGTATTTGTACTCATTCTGTTGCCTCGCACTGGTAGTTTAAGGTATTACATATTACAAATAATATCATAAATAGAATACACTTAAAAAATAGCGCTGTCAAACAAATAATTGCATTAAAAATTAAAGTTTTTGTTTACGTAATATATGTATGTGTACATATATGATTATATGTAGGCCTACATATACACATTGTTTACATAATATATGTATATGTTTATATATTAAATATATTTATATATAACATAAATAATATAAATATAGTAAATACATGTAAATATATACTGTATGTGTGTATTATATACACAGAACACATGCATATATTTTGCAAACAAAAACTTTTATTTTGTATGCGATTAATCGTGATTATTCATTCGACAGCACTATTAAAAATATAAAACAAACATACATATAAAAGGATGATGTATTTAAAATATGTAAATATAGAACTGAGAGTGATGTGTCTAAACTCATGGTGTTGATTAACCTGACAAGCAGAAAGGCTTCTGAAGATGTTTGAGACCCATAACTGACCTTCAGCACGAGCTGTAATGAGTAGCTGCTCTGCTTCAGACTCAAGGACCTCAGTGAAACCACGTCTGTCTCCGCCCGCGTCCGTGTCACAGTTTAGCGTCGTGTCTAATCGTCTGCAGATGTTCTTTTGATCCGGCCGGCGTGTGTAGGTGGATGTTACTCCAGACACAGGCGTGTAAATCCAGACGCAGTGACAGATGCGCTCGGCTCAGACCTCCACTCATCTCCTTCATTTCATTCTGTAGTTTCAGCCAGCTTTCTGCTGTTTGATTTGGTTTGGCATCTACAACAAGCTCAGAGCTGGAAAAAACCGCTTCATTATTTTTTATTATTCACAGACACTGTAGCTTGGCTCACTTCCACATATATTCATAATGGAGATCTGCTCAATTAACTTTTAACAAGGCCCAACCTGAAGTACTGTACTAATTATGATATATTTCTGATTACATTTTACATTTACATCATGATTTAAACCAAAAGCATGTTAATCGCTCACCAAAGGCTATTTTACTTTGCATTTAGCATTAATATTTAGCCATTTTATGATTTATAGCATCTATAACATCAAATATTTATAAGAGTTTCATTTATTTATTTATTTGCTTTGTTTGTTTGTCAAAGTGTGACAAAGTTTTTGCGCTACATAATTCTCATTTGTTAACATTAGTTAATGCAATAGGCCTAACTAACATGAACAAATAATGATCAATACATTTGTACAGCATTTATTAACCTTTGCTAATGTTAGTTAATACAAATATTCCTGTTTTTAGTTCACAAGGCATTACCTAATGTTAGGAGTTTTAACTTTTGATTTTAATAATGTATTAGTAAATGTTGAAGTTAAAATTAATTAAGATTAATAAATACTTTAAAGTATTTTTAATTGTTAGTTCATGTTAGCTAATATATTTAACTAATGTTAACTATAGTGAAACCATGTGCCATCTTTTTAACCTTAAACAATGTTTTTAGAAGCTATGATTATAATCATTTTAATCTATAGTATCAATTATTTATAACAATTATATTTTTACATCTTTATATTATTTATTGAAATTTTATATTGATAATATTTGTCATATTTCTAAACATTTTATATATTATTTATTTATTTATGTACTTGTTTACTACTGTTTATTTATTGCATATATAACAATGTATTTTGTATTTTAGAAGCTATATTTATCAATTTAATTTATAATATCAATTATTTATAATAAATATATTTTAACATGTTGATATTATTCAAATTTTATAATGATAATATTATTATATATTATATATTGTCATATTTTATTATTATTATTTTTTTTTATTAATTTATATTTATCAATGTGTTGGAATTAAAGTGGCAAAGTTTTTTTTTTTTAATCACACACACACACACACACACACACACACACACACACACACACACACACACACACACACACTATTCAGATAAATGAATTATTAACTTAAATTAAAAATTTGATTGAAAACCCAGCCTTTAAAGTCACTCAAATGAATAGGAGAGTTTATTTCACTCTCCTAATCACAGTTGTATGGTTAGTTGTGTTTGTATGGTATCGGCTCCGCTGTAGAGAGACTTCAGCGTGTGCTAAACGTCGTGAGACAGCATTAATGTCGGCACGAACAAACAGAAGATGACTAATGAATGAATGACATCATTGCTTCATTTGCATAGACTCTGGAGCCGCTGCCAGCATGTGACTCCGTCTGCGTGATTCATTCGTTTAGCATGACGCCGCTGACTAAACTAAACCACACTGACCAACGGCTTTCTTCAGCTGAGATTTTCAAAACAAAGCATGTGAGGGATGTTTCTAAACGTCTCCTTTCCCTGCCTTTCTTTACAATTCTCCTTGAAAGGCACTTTAGCTAATGCTCAATTGCTTGTGCTCAATTAATCTGATTAGTCTTCAAAGAGAATAAACGAGCAGCCGCTAATTACTGAAACAGACAGACGGATGGACAGACAGACATATTTTGGCTTTTAAAGAGGTCATGAAATGCATTTATTTTATTATTTTTATGTTTCCTGAGATGCACTTATAATCTTAATATGTTTTTGTGTCAAAAATGGCTATAATTTAGATATAAATGCTGATTTTTAGCTGATTATAGTCTATATTTAGAGCTGAACACATGATGCAATGATCTCCTTATACTGCAACGTGATTTCTGCAACCTCACAGATACTTTCATCATAATTAACAGAGTGAAAACATGATGTAAATAATAATAATGTGATGTATTGTCAAGTATGGTGACCCATACTCAAAATTGGTCCTCTGCATTTAACCCATCCAAGTGCACACACACCCGGAGCAGTGGGCAGCCATTGCTCCAGCGCCCAGGGAGCAGTTGGGGGTTCGGTGCCTTGGTCAAGGGCACCTCAGTCATGGTATTGAGGGTGGAGAGAGTGCTGTTCATTCACAATCCCCACCTTCAATCCCTGCCGGACCTGAGATTCGAACCCGCAACCTTTGGATTACAAGTCTGACTCTCTAACCATTAGGCCACAACATCACTCAAAGAGCTTGTGTCAGAAGTGGGAAATAAGAGACTCGTTGAGCAGCGTAAACTGTGTCATTGATTTCTAAAGGGTAGAAAACTGTTTATGTAATCACCAAACAGGCAAAAGTTCACTTTAAGGATCAATGGAATGAAGTGGCGTTGATGAGTTTGAAGTTCATTTGTTTATGTTTCTGATGGCTGCACGTCACTAGCTTTAAATATACAACTTCGCTGAATAGCAAATGCATGAAAGTGACCAGCTGGATCTAAAATAATGCAAATAGATGGTAACAATCGTGATATTAAACATTTCAGACTTGGGTGTGCTTCTGTCACATTGTTTTAACCGCTTGAGGTACTATAATGTTATTGTCAGTGCTGGGTAGTAACTGATTACATGTAATCTGAATTACGTAATCTGATTCCAAAAATTAAGTAGCTACTTGTAATTAGATTAGGTTACATTTTTAAATACTTGTAATCAGACTACAGTTACTTTTCTTACTGTTTATATACTATTTACTCAATAGCAATACATTATTCATAATTATATACATTCAGAAAGTCACACATCCCTTATATACATTCAGAAAGTCAGCTGGCTATAATTACACATGAAATCAAGAAGCTACACAGCATTTAACCACTGGATTTACAAAAATCATTTCAGTTTTAAGAAGTCTTTTCTCAACATTTCAACATTGCATCAACTGCTAATCAACTCAGCTCTGTCTTCTCAGCCTTGACAGCAAATATACTGCTGTTCTTTCTCTACTAATGCAGCATCTAGCCAACAAAATTCATTATTTTACTATGATATGAAAGAAATCGACTATCAGTGCCGACTAATCGGCAAAACTGATAAATCGGTCAACCTCTAGTTTTTATTGCAGAGTAACCTCTCGTGTGTGTAAATATTGAGAACATTTTGATTCTCCATTTCATGACCTCTTTAAGAGTGTGATTTGACCAATGTGGGGCAGCGAGAGCCAGAAATGAGACTGGCGTGACAGGAGAGAGCAGTGGATGAGACACAGGTCAGTGATCAGACGTTCCTGCTTACAGAATGACCCTGGAGATGAACCACCCTCAGCGTGAATGTCAAGGAGAAACATGGCACGACAAAACCCCCGCGTCCCGCCAAAGTCACATCAGAGAACAAAAACTTTTAGATGACAAAAGGAATAATTCAACACGAAGGAGAAAGTGAAGCCTGAACTTTACTGTTCCAGTGAGGGGCGGAGAAACATTGCGACATCATGCATCAGCTGAGCTCATGAATATTAATGAGGTGATGTCACGTCCAGCCAGCAGTGCTGTTGTAACATTAACTTAAAAGGCAATTGATATTCAGTGAAGTGCATTGATTTGGCTGTGCTTGAAACTGCAGAATGAGATCACTGTATAAACGAATTAAATCGAGAAGATAAATCACACTAAGCTGTCTTTTGCTTTACAGTTGAAAGTTGTAAGTGTAACTGAAATGATTGAAGAAAACTGAAGAATTTTGTGACACTGATGCTGTTTTTCATGTTTTACTGTGTAGGGATGGGTCACGATTTTCGAATATTCGATTAGTTGATTTAATAATAGAATATCGAATAGGCTGTGCGATTTTTTTTTACAAGAATTCTTCATGTTTTCAGTGCGGATGTGGTGGTGACGCGTTCGTGTAACCAGAGGGTGGCGCTGCCGATAACGCACCTAAAAGCTGTCACAGACAACAGAAGAACAACACATTCTCACGCGCATATATCTATGCTTACGCGCACACTGTAGATTTGCGTCAGAATTTAACCGCCAAACTTTTTCTCAGGCGGCTGATTTGAAATCAGTGATTTCCTTAATCTAGCGCTAGCAGCGGCTCGTCGGTGACGAAACAAACTCGGGCCGAAGGTAAATACACACAACTACACCGAGAGTGGACCTGCCGCAAGTACAAGAGCTTTCAGCTGAGATCGGCCCATAGAGAGTGTTTTTGTAGAGTCGGCGCGGCTCTGGCTCATTATCTTCTCACCGATGTCGAGACTGAGCCGACAGTGCCGCATTTCAGACGGAATTGGCTGGAATGTGCTTGCTATCTGGGATTTTCATGCTCATTTTTGATGTCCTAGCAGCCTTATGAGCAATTGATTTATGCTAATCGACGGACTGTTATGTTAATAAGTGCCGTCATTCGGTTGTATTTTATAAATGTTTCAGCACGTTACAATTATATAGCTTGAGTTAAGATAGCCTATTCCCTAATAATGAATTAAACAGTTTGTTAACATACAGATTGAAAGCGTGAATGGTCTCTCTCCCTCTCCGTTTATGGGTGTGTAGTGTATTGTAGCCTATGCGTGCATGCATGCGGGGGAGGGGTGCGATTAATCGAATAATAATCGAATAATACCAGTCGATTTTCGAATATTATTTTTGCCTGAAATGCCCATCCCTAATACTGTGTGTGTGTATGTATATATATATACATTTTTTTTTTTTTTTTTGAATTGAGCTTAAAATAAGAAAAAAAAAATGCCAGTGGTGTCAGAAAAATGTAAACTTCATTCAAGTGAGAACAATATTATTTTTCTTACCCAATTGGCAGATATTTTTCTTGTTTTCAGCAGGGGATTCGGGAAAAATACTTAATTTTTTATTTTATTGTATTTTATTTATTTATTTATTGCATTTATTTTTTTTTTTTTTTTGCTTCACAAGCAGATGTATCTTAATTTAAGAATGTTTAGACTTTTGTTCTGGAAAACAAGACAAAAATACTGAAATACTTTTCTTTTTTTTCTCTTTTTTTTGCAGAGTGTGGATAATTGTTTAGATTATATGATCTTTTGCATTTCTCATTATTTATTTATTTATTATTCTCATTATTTCTTGCCTCAAGCACATGGGTTCTGACCATGTGGATGTTATGAAATGTAGTTTCATCTCACGCAGACGGATCTTTTGTAAGGTTAATTGCGAGGTCGTTTTTCTCACACTGGTGCTTTAAGAAATACAGTGCAGTTTCATTTCATTATACATGTCTGTTCATTACACAGCATTCATTAAACATAAACAAACGTGGCGTGTCGAGAGGTCAGCGAGCTGCAGCAACAAGCTCATTATTATTATTGCTATTTATTAATGCATTCGAGGGGTTCTAAGTATATGATAATACCTCAGATCCATATAAACTACAGAGCTATTACACATACTTGTGACCTTTTCAGAATAAGAATAAAGTCATCCAAATTATAAAATAAAATAATACAAATGGAAGTATGAGAATTATGTAGTGTATGTTTGTTTACTTTTCTCAAACCTTTTAAATAAATAAATGATATAAGGATATAAATAGTTACTATAGTAATATTTTAATAAATATACAGTTATTATCCTATAAATTATTATTTTTAATTGAAATAAAAATAATACAATTTAAAACAATAAATACATAGTCTAATAATATTTGTAATAATTATCATACAATTGTTATCATATAAATTATTTTTTATTAAAATAAAAACAATACAATTAAAAAAAAATATACTATTATAATAATATAAAATAATATATTATTAATATGTTAATTTATATAAAAAGTATAAATTATTAATAATAATTATTATTATTAATGATTATTAATAAATTGTCTTTAAGCTAAATCTGATATATGAGATCTATGTGATATTTCCACATTTATAATATATGTGTGTGTGTGTGTGTGTGTGTGTGTGGAAATATCACATAGATTTCATATCTCAGATTCAGCTTATAGACAACAAATGGAGCAGACAACTTATAGTGCAAATGTAAAAAGTAATCTCACATGTGTCTCCTTTTTAGGATCATATTTGCTAAGATACCACTGAGATCTCAATATCAACTCAAAGAGTCTCAAACATTTCTCATCAAATGATTCATTTTATAGCTCGAAAATCTACTGGATGGCAACTAGTGACTCATTTGGGGCTGTTTTTATTCCTCAGCAGATAATAGTTGATTTTAGGCATAAATAAGACTCTGAAAGAGCAGCTTCTGAGCAGTAATGTTTTCCTCTCATGCACAAGCTTCAAAGAGAGAGGAATCACAGAAGTCAGAGGCTCGTGTCTTCAGGACCGCCGGCGAAACACGTAAACAATAACACAAGGTCAGCCTTGTTTTTCCCTCTTTTTCCATCCTTTCGGCGGCTGAACGGGAGATGAATGAGGAAATACAAATGTCACACATGTCGATAAGTTCAACTAAATGCCACTGCGCCATACAAATGTCATTCCTCACTCATTACCGCTGTCCATTGAAGCACAGCGTCCTCTAAACGCTCTGTTCAGAGCGAGAGGGAGCCTGAGACGAGGACGGGTTAGTTTGACACCGTTAACCACCGTCACACACACACACACACACACACACAGCCCATTAAAACATTAAACGGCTGCTCTCCCAGGTCTGTGTGTCAGCAGCCAGGTCTATTTCAGCTCCTCTTGATGTTTGCTCAGGTTGTCACGGATGACATTTTCCCACGGCAGACAGACGGTAGGCGTTTAGCATGCGAGCGGCGTCTCCTCGCTGTTGAGTAATGAAGAAATGGAGGGAAAGCATTTCACCCGTCTGTTAGTAAAGAGGTAGTCAGAGCTGGGTGGATGGCTTACAAATTGAAATCCATTACTGATTCCAAATTACATGACAGAAATTGTAGTTAGTAACGTAATGCATTACAATACAAATTTTAGGTAATATAATTACTTTTAGATGACTCGTTTATGACATTGATTTAAATAGGATAATTTTGTACCATATTGATAAATAAATAGTAAATAGAGTAAGAGTAAATATATTCCATTCATCGTAAATAACAATATGAAGTGCATTAAATATTACATTATGTCAAGGTTGTGACAAAGTTTGTGAATCCCTGCATTACATGTAAATAAGAAATGATGTGAATCTGTGCAGAAGCCTCCCAACGACATAGTAAAACATATCCCGCTGAGTGATAATTCAAAATCTGTTTTTCCCCTGGATTCCTTTGTAATGATTTGATTATTGTAATAATTAAAAATAATGTCTAATCAACTGAATAAAAAAAGAAGTTGTAATTGAATGAAAATCAAACAAATCTTTTATTTATTTATTTTTGGCAAACAAAGTGCTATGTTTACTGTAAAAATTTAAACATTAAAAAAGTGATTATTCCTTAAAAAATATTATTATTATTATTACTACAGTGAAACATACATTCCACCGTACAATAGCAATATATTTCTGTCACAATTTATTCAAGTTAAACCAAACTTTTATTTTGACTGGTTGCCGTAAGAGCTTTGTTTGTGTGTGTATATTATATTATTTTTTTTATTAAACTGTAAATTGCTGATGAAATGACTCTCAGAGCAGTTCTGGAGATGTTGTTGATGTATTTATGTCTTCATATAGTGAGTACTGCAGGTGAAACACACATAGACAGAACATGCAGGATTCATATTTAAACAGTCTTTTTGCTGTTTAATATTCACAGACACTTGATTATCCATCCAACATTTCTCAAATTTCATGACATTCGGCATTAAACAGTAAATACAGTTTTTACAACTGGATTCTGTGATTCCGTCCACATTTTCTGAAATCATAGGGTCCAACATAAATAGCATCTTTCCCAAATATGTGCGTTATTAAACAAAACACATATTGCACATTTATCGTCATACTAATTATGTTTTCTTTTGTGTGTTTTTGCTTCTTTTCATGTGTCGATGATGGGCGATTCTTCATAAAATAATCATCACAACCTTCCATCCACTGCAACTTTCTCAACTCTTCTCCTCGTCATCAGGTAAGTGATGTCTGATTATCACAGCTTTCTCTGCTGAGAAACACAGCTCACCCACGCTAACGGTTACCTTCACTGTGTATTAGCATTCAGCTGATTTACAAACCCAGAGTTCATTTGCGCTGTAATTCCCAACGCGTCTTGGCACAAATTGAACATTCAGATCGGTCCACTCACTTCTAAATGAATTATGTTGCTCAGATTCACGCAACACAAAGTCTTTCCCCTCCTGGATTAGAAAGTAACATTGTTCCTCAAATCTCTGCTTGGATTCGGCGCTCACTGATTGTTTGGGGCTAATTCATCTGACGGTTTGAAGCTAGCGCGGTGCGTTCACGTCTGGCCCCAGAAGCCCTCGCTTTGCCCCGGGCTGATGTTTGAAGACGTCACGCTGGTTAATCCTGTTACGGGATTGCTGGCGCTATTGTCCGTTTATCTGTTCTGCTTTTATTCTCTCAGCTCGCATCCGCACCTTAGTGTCGAAGCTTCCTGAACAATCCGCTCATCTCTGCCAGTGTTTGCTGTGTTACACGTGTGTTAAACACCAGTAACTTTGAGGAAATCTGGTGTCTTTGATACTGTCTTTACTGACACACTGATGAATCAGTGCGTGTTGATGAAATGTTATGGATGTCTGTTAACAATAGTGCAGAGTTTTTAGATGTTTCCTGTTGGCTTCTTTCAGAGACATAGGGTGTGAAAACTTTGAAATGGTCTTTGGTTGTTTTTCCACAAAGGATCTGTGAAAGGAAGTGTTTAAGTTTGATGGTTAGTGGTGGTTTTCTATCTATCTATCTATCGATCATCGATCTATCTATCTATCTATCTATCTATCTATCTATCTATCTATCTATCTATCTATCTATCTATCTAATCGATCATCGATCTATCTATCATCTATCTATCAGTAAAGACATTTATAACCTTACAAAATATTTCTATTTGAAATAAATGCTGTTCTTCTGAACTTTCTATTCATCTGTGAATCATGAAAAATAAAATGTATCACAGTTTCCACAAAAATATTGGGCAGCACAACTGTTTTCAACATTGATAATAATCAGAAATGTTTCTTGAGCAGCAAATCATCATATTAGAATGATTTCTGAAGGATCATATTTTTGTTTTTATTCTATGAATATAGTTTAAATCACTGTTTTCTAACTATAAAAGAAAACTTTATGACTTAGTTTGATTTATTTAGGAAGCATTTTCCAAATCAGGGACGATTCTGCCAGACTTTGTGTATGTATTTATGTTATATTATATTATATTATATTATATTGTTTTTAATAATTGATAATCATATTTGTTTTATAATTTTCTATGAGAAAATTATAAATATAATTAAATTAATATTCTTTAATAACTATCATTGTTTGCATATTAGAATGATGAAGGATCATGTGACACTGAAGACTGCAGTAATGATGCTGAAAATACAGCTTTGATCACAGAAATAAATTACAGTTTAACAGATATTCACATAGAAGACAGCTATTTGAAATAATAATATTTCATAATTTTCACTGTATTTTTGATCAAATAAATGCAGCTTTGGTGAGCAGAAGAGACTTATTTCAAAAACATTACAAAAATTTATCTGATCCAAACTTTTGAACATTAGTTTTCAAAAGATTATTTTATTTTATTTATTTTATTTCTATAATTTATATGTATATCATTATTTATATATTGAATGTGGTTAACTCTACAATTTGTACAAAAATGTCAAAAATATTCTCAAACTTTAAATTAAACTAAACGAAACTAAACTACTAATGACGACCCAATGATGGCACTTTATAATTTTAATATATAATATAATAATTATATAATCGTAATGTTATAATTATATAATAATGCAATATTTTATTTATTTAAATTAGTTGAACGTTGAAGTGGAACAGGTGGTACTCTATTTGTTGAAATGGAAAGCATAGTTTCTGTCCTGACGGATGTGAGCAGTGAGTCTGTCGTCTCATTACAGCTGCAGATATTCACTCTCTCCTCCGGCGAGGACGGCAGGTTACGGAGATCGAGCTGTGGCACAGACGCTGACCTTTTATAATCTCAAATTAGCCTTTCTGTCTGCCGTTTAAGTGAAGACCAACAAGTTCACGGCGCCTTCAGAGGGGCAAACGAGCTCCTCAAAGACACGCTGGCAGTCGATTGTGTTCCTGCCAGACGACCTTTGACCCTCTGCAGCTGATTCACATTCAGCGGCCAACGATCAGCTTCCTCAAAGACACTTTGTACATTATTACTAGCGTTCAGCATCTAATCCTGTTAACCTGCACCCCCCATATTGGGAATAACAGCTGAAAATGACTAACTAACTTAAAATGGTAACAGCTCCTGACTTCAGTGTGCCACACACACAATTGTGGTGTCTTTGGAAAGAAGACCCTTTGGCCTTTACTATCCATCATCCAGAGTTGATGATGCTCAAAAATATAAAAAGTTATAGACACTGAAGTGCCTTGATAAAAATTGTACCACACTGAATTTTTTTTATTTCATATAAAAATACATGAAATCAGTCCTGGAGCAATCCAGAAAAGTAATGGGTTGAAAGTCACATGTCTCATGAGATTATATTTCAAATCTGAAGAAGATACCATGAAAAATGAGATTCCTGCAGACATTTTTCTAGCCCCCCCCCCGTTTGAGGAAAAATATTTACCAAATTATTGAAGAGTTCTACTACAAACTATTTAGTCATTATACATGCCACTGCAGTTTTTCAATTATAAAACAGTAGACAGAATCTTAGAAATCGTACAAGTGATTTATTTGAGCACTAGAAAAATACAATAATAATAATTTGAGTGATGAAAAAAAAACAATAATAATAAAATAAAAAAACTTAATTACATACTGATTTCCTGACAAACAGATGCTCTCCTGCTCATACATTAGTAATCACATGCTGAAGATCATTCATACAGATGCTAATCATACTGATGGCCGCCCAATATAGTCAATATTCACATTATAATGGCCTTTTATATAGACTGCATTCACACTGATATCTGTGAACAGTCAGTAATTACCTGCTGATTATCAGTCATAGAGATGTTAATCACACAGATACAGGCAATTCCCCACAAAACACGCAAACATATATAAAACTGCTGAAGAAGAAAAAAAAGAAATGTTTTTTCTTTTTGTCTTATTGTGCTAAAAGATCGTTAAGTTACGCCCCATCAGATGACAGGTGCGTCACAGCGTGCGTCATGCGCGTCGCGAGGGAGCGCCAGAATTCAAATAATCAATCTTCCGTGTATCTTTGACTTTTTTATTTTTGGATGATTTCATTCTGTTTGGGACATTGTCTGCTACAAAATCGTGCTGTTTTTTTACCACCAAGATGCTGTTTTTGAGCGTAATTTGTTCCATAACGGACACAAACAATAACTCTCTCAAGAGATGAGACGTAAACAAAGGATTAACGATCTAAATTACAGCGTTGTTGTTTCTTTGGACTAAAAGTGCTCGATGGGATGTTGTTCACTGGACCCTTATCTCTCAAATGAAGCCAGGATTTACAGCAGTGGATACGTTTGAGAGTCGTTATCAGGATGAATATGGTATGTACAGAGGTTTATTTCTACATGTTTTGATGTGTACTGCTTACACAAATTTAGCAAATACATTCCGTATAAGCTTTCTATCGAAAAACAGCGATCTGTCGTCGATGCTAGAGGCCTAGACCTTCAAAATGATATATAGTTTGTCAAGATTCATTTTGTCCTGTTTTACTTTATCTGTTTGAAAACAATGGCATGTGCAAACAAAGAGCAAACAAAGAGCTTTCAGTGCGCCCACGTCCTGGTGCGGGTTAACAGGTTAGAAAAATATAGTGTTCTGGCAGAGACACGTGGAAACATCTGGCATGAATGTGCTGCGAGCTCATATTTACATATGCAAATGAGATGTGTGGCAGATGCACAACTTATTTGTTCAGCTGCATCACACTTGTAAACATGTGAATGTCTTTCAGTAGCTCAAGTGTCTTTATTTTCAGTGCTGGATCTATTGTTATCATTTCAGACTGAACAAACTTGATTGTAAAGTGTTTCTATACAGTTAACAACACTTCCTCATCCTCATCCAGGATAACTTCATTAAATTGGGGTTTAAAAGATGATTAATATTCAGTAATATCATCAATTTAACTGCACTGATGCTGTTAGATGAAAACAACATTTGAACTAACTTGATGACACTAACTTTGACACAGTCATTGAACTGAACTGAATCAACACTGAACTAAATAGAGCTGAATAATATCACTTTTATCTTCTGAAGAGCTGCTTTACAGATGAAATTGAATGTTAACACTGTTTTTTTATTATTAATTTAAGCCTGCTTTTGAAATGATCTGTATTGTAAAAATGAATAAATAATTAAATACGTTGTAAATGTGACTTGCTTAAAATGCTAAAAAAAACATTTATTTTTGTTATATATTGTTAACTATATGTTTATTATATGTAATTCTATTTTATTATAATTTAAAACATTTTAGATTTATTATTTTATTATCATTATAATTTATTATTATTATTATTACTTTTATTATATAAATACTGTTTTATTAAAGATTATGCAGTTCTTAAAAATTCTGGAATCACTTAAATAATTATGGTTTATTAATTTAATATGTTGACAAACCTTGTGTACTTTAGAGCTGCTTTAAAGCTGGAATTGAATTGGTTTTATAATTTTACAACATTAACACTGTTGTTCATTAATGTGAAGCAGCTGTGTAAATATAATACAAACATATATTATATAAATATTGTTTTATTAAAGAATATACAGCTTTTGAAACTTCTGGAGACATTACAATAATTATTTAATTTAATTTAATATATTGACACTCCCAAGTTTCTGTTAATCAAAAAGTTTAAAAACAAGCTGCTTTATTATAATTACATACTGGAGGAATTATTATAACTCATATGAGGGGTCTTTAAATATTGTGTTGGACAAATGGAGATTTCAAGAGAACAACTGGTGAATAACATTCAGAAGTTCCCAAAAGTGTGTGTGTGTGTGTGTGTGTGTGTGTGTGTGTGTGTATCTATATATATATATATAGATATATATACACACACACACACTTTTGGTATTACATACTGTACGAAAATACATACCGTGAAAAAAAAATATTTTTGTTACTTTTTGTAGGCAATAGTGTCAGATGCTACTTTGATATATAGTATGCTATGATACTGAATGATATTCATGCATCATAAAAACAGCATTGTATTCCAGTGCTGCATGTATGCTCATGTTATCAGAGTGAAATATCTCTCACACTATCAGTGACATTGCCGTGAGCGTCTGTGTTCTCAGTAGAGGAGCGGCGCTGGTGAATGCAGCTACGGCCCAGTAAGCAGCGCACCAGCGGGACGTTACAGAGCTTTACTGCGGCCCAGCGGCATAATTAGCACACGGATCAGTCCCATAATTCCTGCTACGGGGATAATGTCATGAGAGAGAGATCAGTCCTCAAATCCAGCCCTAACACTATGAGGGAGCTCGTCTGTAACGCTGTGTTTCTGCAGCACTTACACGGTTCTGTTCTTACACTCATCATCTTAATGTTGGTGTTGTGTGATTGCATTGCATCTTCTAATGACAGTGTGTGCATATTAAGTCATTTGCATTGTGCTTTCTTGGTGTATTTATGGATTTGTTTATTGTGAGAGCTCGTAGTTGTCTGATTATAATGTGTTTCTGTTGACATGCAACATCATTTGCAACCTGTTTTGCTTCAATAGTGTGACGTATTTCAGAGTGAAACAGGATAGGAATTAGGACTGGATTTGATTGTATGCATGGAATCACTGAAGAATCATCACAGGAATGTGAATTAAGATTAAATAGACTGAGTTTTGATTTCATGTTGACTTTTTGGCTGATCGTAATAGATTTGTGCTTCATTCACTCCATTCATACGGCTGGAGACTGAGTTTGTGAAAATATGAGTAGAATCCTCATGTCATGTCTGTGTGCTGAAGCTCAGCATCTGAGATGATAATAATAATAATAATAATAGTAATAATAACTGACCAGTGTTATTTTAATAACATTAAATCACTATAGTTTTTATTAATATTTAGAATTTTTATTTTCATATTTACCGTTTTCATTTTAATCTTAATTAAACATTTAGTAATTTTGTTGTTGTTTTCTTTTCTGTTTTATTTATTTATTTATTTAAATATTTGGACTTTTTATTTTTATATTTTTTATATTTTAATTTTAGTTTTATTTAAACCTTTAGTATTTTTTTTCCTTTTGAATATTTAGAATTTATTTTTATATTTTCCATTTTAATTTTTAATTCAATTAGAGTTTTAGTCATTTTGTGGTTGTTTTAAGTATGTCTATATATATATATATATACATTACATAACATTTTTTTTTTCAGTATTTTCATATTAAAATATGGTCATTGTTTTTATTTTTATTTTGAATATTTACAGGGTTCCCACGCTTCTTGAAAGTACTTGAATTTCAGACATATGGATTCAAGGCCTGGAAAGTACTTGAAAATAAACATAGGTCCTTGAAAGTGCTTGAATTAAATTTGAAATAAATTTTGTTTATGGCGCCATTTCAAAAATTGTCCTATATGTGCTGTCAAAGACAGAACGAAACGGCACTAATGATTGGGGTGGAGATGGGGTAGCGCGGGGAAAAAAAAACTTTGCGTGTGTTGATGCGCAACCTAGAGCCCTGCGCGGGACAGTTTTCTTATGCCCGCTCCCGCTGAGTTTCTGACCATTAACCGCCCACTCCTACAACGTGTGTTGTGTCTCGCTCCCGCAAACATTCTAATATTGTGTATAATTTTCGCGCTATCAATATGCGGGGTATTGAAATCAAATTTGAATGTGCGCTCGCAGTTCACGATCACGCGCACTCTGTGTAAAGTGAGCACATCTTACAGTGTGTGCATAATTATTAGGCACGTTGATATTCTGATCATATTTTTTTTTTTCAAGCACATTTTACCAATACCAAACCACATCAATCTTAATATCTACTATTAATTTTGTATTTAATTATTTATAAGTGATATATAATTGTCCATGAAGGCTGGAAGTGAAAAACTCCTTATATTCAGGTGTGCAGAATTATTAGGCAGGTTTTCTTTTACAGATCAAATGAGCCAAAAAAGAGATTTAACTCAGACTGAAAGTCAAAAATGATTAAATCCCCATGAGAAATATTCAAAACTAATGCAATACAGAAATTGCAAAGTTAAGACATAAACATTGGTCCAACGAAATGCTCATTGGGTCAGTGTGGTCAGATAAAAACGGGTGGACAATAAAAGGTGCATGTTAACTGCAAAAGAAATAGGAATTAATATGAAGAATTACAGTGGGTACGGAAAGTATTCAGACCCCCTTAAATTTTTCACTCTTTGTTATATTGCAGCCATTTGCTAAAATCATTTAAGTTATTTTTTTTTTCCTCAATGTACACACAGCACCCCATATTGACAGAAAAACACAGAATTGTTGACATTTTTGCAGATTTATTAAAAAAGAAAAACTGAAATATCACATGGTCCTAAGTATTCAGACCCTTTGCTGTGACACTCATATATTTAACTCAGGTGCTGTCCATTTCTTCTGATCATCCTTGAGATGGTTCTACACCTTCATTTGAGTCCAGCTGTGTTTGATTATACTGATTGGACTTGATTAGGAAAGCCACACACCTGTCTATATAAGACCTTACAGCTCACAGTGCATGTCAGAGCAAATGAGAATCATGAGGTCAAAGGAACTGCCTGAAGAGATCAGAGACAGAATTGTGGCAAGGCACAGATCTGGCCAAGGTTACAAAAAAAATTCTGCTGCACTTAAGGTTCCTAAGAGCACAGTGGCCTCCATAATCCTTAAATGGAAGACGTTTGGGACGACCAGAACCCTTCCTAGAGCTGGCCGTCCGGCCAAACTGAGCTATCGGGGAGAAGAGCCTTGGTGAGAGAGGTAAAGAAGAACCCAAAGATCACTGTCTCTGAGCTCTTCAGGCAGTTCCTTTGACCTCATGATTCTCATTTGCTCTGACATGTACTGTGAGCTGTAAGGTCTTATATAGACAGGTGTGTGGCTTTCCTAATCAAGTCCAATCAGTATAATCAAACACAGCTGGACTCAAATGAAGGTGTAGAACCATCTCAAGGATGATCAGAAGAAATGGACAGCACCTGAGTTAAATATACGAGTGTCACAGCAAAGGGTCTGAATACTTAGGACCATGTGATATTTCAGTTTTTCTTTTTTAATAAATTGCAAAAATGTCAACAATTCTGTGTTTTTCTGTCAATATGGGGTGCTGTGTGTACATTAATGAGGAAAAAAAATGAACTTAAATGATTTTAGCAAATGGCTGCAATATAACAAAGAGTGAAAAATTTAAGGGGGTCTGAATACTTTCCGTACCCACTGTAGGTGTAAAACCATCGGGAACCATTTACTCTCCAGCGCTACCATTTTCCAGAACTGCAACCTTCCTGGAGTCTCCAGAATTACAATGTGCCAGGTTCTCAGAGACTTTGCTTGGGTAAAAAATCCTAAAAAATGACCCTCACTTAATAAGAATAACATGCTGATGTGTTGTGAAAGAATTTACAGTAAGCATTTACAGTTTAAAAGCAAATAGAAAGTCCTATTTTTTATTTATTTTCTTTATATATTTTTTTGCAGATTTGCACATGTACAAGGTTTAAAATGTTCATGAAATACTTTAAAAAAATATTGAAGTTTTGAGCAGCTGCATGTTTGAGCACCTGCATTCCTCTAGGTCAAAGATGAAAAAATGGGATTTACAAAAATAATTTTGACTTGAGTTTATTTATTAATGAGTAACGTCTCTGAGAGAATGCAAATTTTTAATGTTAACAGGTTTTACCATGTTATTACAAGATTTAACCACTTTTTATTAATTTAAATTCTTTCAAATTTTAATCTTGTTCAAGAACTACAGCAAAAACCAGTTTGATGCACATTTTATTAATATTTTAGAAATTGTATTTGAATATTATTGACTTCAATGGATTTCGTTAAATTCCTTTGAACACGACTGCTCAAAACAGTCTAAATTTATGAAACCTACACATTCAAAACATTATTACTCTGAAATTTTTAATGTAAATGTTAAGTGTAAGTGAAATGTTAAGTACTGTAAGGTCTTTCATGACACTACATATGCTGGCGTGTGAATTTGATAGGTGCTTGATATAAAATAAATGGTGCTTTAAAAAGTCCTTGAAAGTCCTTGAATCTGGTGTTCATGAAAGAGTGGGAACCCTGATTTATATTTGAATTGATTTTATTTAATTTTAATTTTAATTAAACTTTGTAATTTTGTTGTTATTTATTTATTTGTTTGTTTGTTTATTTATTAATTTATGCATATATAGAGTATGTATTGTCTGTATAGCTACTTATTATTTATTTATTTAGTACGTCTACTTCAATTAAATAAAAATATGTTGCATTGGGACCAAAAGTTATTTTTTTCTTCCTAAAGTTGTAAAGAACTTTAACTAAGAAGTACGCTATATGATTTACAGAGGAGTAGATGGTATATTTTAAGATTTTGCATTTATGAAGATCTGCTGTTTCTCTCACATCTACAACATCTGAAACTCATTGAACAGAAACAAAAAAAAATCAGAGTTTAGTCATCATTTCCTCTCCTCAAAACATCCTGCTTGTGTTGTTCACTGAAGAAGGAACGTCATCTGAAACGTGAGCGAGATTTCATGATGACAGAATCATTTCTTACTGTGCTGCCTGTAATATAATATCAAACTCAATCAAACAGATCCATCAGACTGTTATTCAGAGGAAAAGACAGAAATAACCATCTCTGGACAGACGCTCGATTCTCTCCTGGAAACTAGAGAGGCATCAGTATGCATTGCTCTGGAGCTGAGCTTTCAAGTCAATATGTGTTATTTGTGAGATCTGTAATGAAGTCTCTCTGCGGTGAGGGTTCAGAAGCGCAGAATTAACGGGGCTGATGGGATGGCGAGTGAAAGCGGCGCTCCTCGAGGGAACATGTGGCCGCTCTCTTCAATCAACGCCGCGTTCTTCTATTGTTTGGAAATTGCTTTAGCGATGTGACGACACAATTATCTCTGCGCGGGAAGTTGCTCGGCTTTCAGCACTCGCTGTATTCAGAGGAGACAGAACAATGAGACCTTGAGCAGAAAACAAAAACCCAATCAAAACCACGAAATCAATGACAGAAGTGTGGGAGAAAATTGCCCCCGACAGGTTTGATGATGCTAAATAATGTGTTGTCTTACAGATCACATCTGGCTCATATTTTACGATTAACTTGAAACAAGTACTTTATTTATTTATTTATTTTTTTATATAATTAATTACAGGATGTGTCAATTAATTAATCAAATTAATCACAAAATAATTTGACTATGAAAATACCAACAACATTTTTTTTAAAGCTATTTTTGTGTTAAATGAGAAAGTATCAAGACATTACAAATTGTAGCTTTAGAAAGAAATATTTTATTTGATTCAACATAAAATTTATTACACATAAACATTTAGGCTACAACAGCCTAACATAAACTATGGAACATAAAAGAAGATGATTTGAGAAACATCTCAGTATTTCATTTTTTTTTCTTCATATAATGAAAGTCACTGGTAACAAAAACAGCTTTGTTACCAACAGTCTTCAAAAATAGCTTATTTTCCCATAGCTTAGTTCCACAAAAGAAAGGTTTGAAACTACACGAGGGTGAGTAAATATGACAAGAATTTAAAGGTGTATTCACACAAGGAAAGTCTGCTAGTTCACTTGCTTTGGTCCGGACCAAATACAATGCTGATTTTTCTTTTGTTTGGTGCGGTTTGCTTTCACACTGCTGTTTTTACAAGTGAACCAGAAATTGTAAACAAAACCACACGTGTGCTAAGGTCATCCATTCATTGGACAGAAATTCTCAAGCAGGGAATAACAGGCTAATCATGGAGATCTTTCATAGTGCAATTTTTATTTTTTTATTGATTTGGTGTTATCAGCTAATACAATATGAATAAACTTATGAGCATCGTATGAGACAATGTCATACGATGTTGTAATTATGCAGGGCTCTAGACTCATTCTTCCCTCTGGTCGCCTTTTTGCGACTAACTTTCTCAGTTGGTCGCACAAGCACATAATTTGGTAGCAATTTATTTTTTTTTTTTTTTTTTTTGCTACAACATTTGATTAATCAATGCATGCTTATGAACTTTTATCATAGTTTATAGTTATATGGTAACGAAAGTGTTCAACATTCAACCCTTTTTCATCAGTATTATTTGTGATTTAAATTTTGTGACAGGAATTCCTCTTTTTGTGTGCTTTCACTTTCACTCTCACTTTCAAATTCGCGATCTTGGTGTCACGTTTTACAAGAAAAGATTATTGTCTGTTTTGCTTATATCTATACACCTTTCACTTTTTAAGACTAAAACAAAAGATGGATTCATTGTTATTCTTAATTAAAAAGCACAACAACAGTCATGGTATTGAAGGTGGAGAGAGTGCTGTACATTCACTCCCCCCACCTACAATTCCTGCTGGACCTGAGACTCGAACTCACAATCCGTCCGGCTCTCTAACCATCAGGCCACGACTTCCCATATTTTTAACGTGAGGTAAACAGCAAAGATAACAAGCTTTTCAAAAAGAAAAGTAAAACTAAACTGGCTGTCGCTGACAGGACTTGCATGTTTTTTTCCACAAGAATACCAACATGTTCACCTTCTCTGGTTTAAGAAGCAGTCTTTCAATTAAGTTTGAAAACCAAATCCTCTGTTGCGCTCCTTCCGCTGCGCGCACCTTCACGCTCGTGCTGACGCGGTGAGTATAAACCAGACTCTACTGAAGCGCTCACGCTGAAAGTGCCTCTCTTCACGTGATCAGTGGAATCTGACTCCTGCTACAATGTGCTGCGCTCTGCAGCGTGCGCTGTATGAAGCAGACACTTTGGAGCAGCTCAGACCATGCACTCGCACAAGTGCGACCACATCAAATTTTTATTCCTTTGCACACTCTCAAAAAATGGTCGCATTTTGGTCGCAGTCTAGAGCCCTGTTATGACTTGCCAAAAATAAAATCTATAGATATAAAATACTTAAAGCATATCACAATGTTTGTTTAAACATTTAACCTAGATAAATGTGCGCTATTAGGTGTATCTAAGCGTTTGTGCAGAGAGTGGAAGCTGAAGCACGCTTCAGGACTCCTGCTACAATGCAAGGAGTAGCTACAATCCTGCTACAATGCAAGTCAAGTCGAGCTTTATTGTCATTCTGCTACATGTGTGGACATACAGTGGGTACGGAAAGTATTCAGACCCCCTTAAATTTTTCACTCTTTGTTATATTGCAGCCATTTGCTAAAATCATTTAAGTTCATTTTTTTTCCTCATTAATGTACACCCAGCACCCCATATTGACACAAAAACACAGAATTGTTGACATTTTTGCAGATTTATTAAAAAAACTGAAAGAAAAAAACTGAAGAAAAACTGAAATATCACATGGTCCTAAGTATTCAGACCCTTTGCTGTGACACTCATATATTTAACTCAGGTGCTGTCCATTTCTTCTGATCATCCTTGAGATGGTTCTACACCTTCATTTGAGTCCAGCTGTGTTTGATTATACTGATTGGACTTGATTAGGAAAGCCACACACCTGTCTATATAAGACCTTACAGCTCACAGTGCATGTCAGAGCAAATGAGAATCATGAGGTCAAAGGAACTGCCTGAAGAGCTCAGAGACAGAATTGTGGCAAGGCACAGATCTGGCCAAGGTTACAAAAAATTTCTGCTGCACTTAAGGTTCCTAAGAGCACAGTGGCCTCCATAATCCTTAAATGGAAGACGTTTGGGACGACCAGAACCCTTCCTAGAGCTGGCCGTCCGGCCAAACTGAGCTATCGGGGGAGAAGAGCCTTGGTGAGAGAGGTAAAGAAGAACCCAAAGATCACTGTGGCTGAGCTCCAGAGATGCATTCGGGAGATGGGAGAAAGTTGTAGAAAGTCAACCATCACTGCAGCCCTCCACCAGTCGGGGCTTTATGGCAGAGTGGCCCGACGGAAGCCTCTCCTCAGTGCAAGACACATGAAAGCCTGCATGGAGTTTACTAAAAAACACCTGAAGGATTCTCTGGTCTGATGAGACCAAGATAGAACTTTTTGGCCTTAATTCTAAGCGGTATGTGTGGAGAAAACCAGGCACTGCTCATCACCTGTCCAATACAGTCCCAACAGTGAAGCATGGTGGTGGCAGCATCATGCTGTGGGGGTGTTTTTCAGCTGCAGGGACAGGACGACTGGTTGCAATCGAGGGAAAGATGAATGCGGCCAAGTACAGGGATATCCTGGACGAAAACCTTCTCCAGAGTGCTCAGGACCTCAGACTGGGCCGAAGGTTTACCTTCCAACAAGACAATGACCCTAAGCACACAGCTAAAATAACGAAGGAATGGCTTCACAACAACTCCGTGACTGTTCTTGAATGGCCCAGCCAGAGCCCTGACTTAAACCCAATTGAGCATCTCTGGAGAGACCTAAAAATGGCTGTCCACCAACGTTTACCATCCAACCTGACAGAACTGGAGAGGATCTGCAAGGAGGAATGGCAGAGGATCCCCAAATAAACTTGTTGCATCTTTCCCAAAAAGACTCATGACTGTATTATATCAAAAGGGTGCTTCTACTAAATACTGAGCAAAGGGTCTGAATACTTAGGACCATGTGATATTTCAGTTTTTCTTTTTTAATAAATCTGCAAAAATGTCAACAATTCTGTGTTTTTCTGTCAATATGGGGTGCTGTGTGTACATTAATGAGGAAAAAAAATGAACTTAAATGATTTTAGCAAATGGCTGCAATATAACAAAGAGTGAAAAATTTAAGGGGGTCTGAATACTTTCCGTACCCACTGTATAGTGGAACGAAATGTCGTGTCTCGTAGGACCACGGTGCTACATACCAGTTAAACACAAGATAAACATACAACAATACAAGTATAAGAAAAACAATAGAGCTTTACAACAGTTAACCCCATCTGACTATACATATACTATAAATACTATAACTACTATACATAGTTGACTACAGATACACAAACTGAGACTTTACAAAAACTTTACATAAATACTGTACATGAAATTGTGCAAAAGAGATATTTGTACATGAAATTGTGCAAAAATATTATATTTTGTACATTAAATTGTGGGAAGTAGTGCGTAGTGCAAAATGAGTTTGTAGTGCAATGCACAAGTAAACATATTATCTTATTGAGTCTTTGTGTCTTTGTAGCAGGGAGTGTTTATAGAAAGTGTCTAGTGTACATATAGTGGGATGAGTGTGTTGAGCAATCTGACAGAGCGAGCTTTGATGCTCCGGTACCTTCTACCTGATGGTAGGAGCTGGAAGAGACTGTGGGAGGGGTGGGTGGGGTCCTTCACGATGCTGTTGGTTTTGCTGGAGCATCGTGCAAGGAAAATGGCCAGGATGGAGGGGCACTGATGATCTTTGCGGCAGTGTTCACTGTCCGCTGGAGGGTCTTGCGGTCAGCAGCACTGCAGTTCCCGTTCCAGACAGTGATGCAGGTGGTCAGCACACTCTCAATGGTGCCCCTGTAGAAAGTGGTGAGGATAGGTGGAGGGAGACTTGCCTTTTTCAGCCGGCGGAGAAAGTAGAGGCGCTGTTGTCCCTTCTTGTTGAGTGACGTGACGGTGGTGGTCCAGGTGAGAACCTCTGTAATGTGCACCCCCATTATTATTATTTATTATTATTTTAGTCTATTATTTAAAAAAAAGAAAAATCTAACTAAATAAATTCCAAATCCAAAGGACAACCACATGAGAATGCTTAATGTCAAGTCCTGATATATACACAGGTATTCCTGTGGCTCAGTGGTAGAGCATTGCGTTAGCAGCGCTAAAGGTCGTGGGTTCAATTCCCAGGGAACACACATACTGATAAAAATGTATAGCCTGAATGCACTGTAAGTCGCTTTGGATAAAAGCGACTGCATAAATGTTAAAAATTATTATTATTAATAATGAAATGATACTCTAAATAAGAAACTAAATCTACCAGCAGGTGTCGATAAATGCCTTTATGAATTGTTCGAACAGCTGATTCATTCAGGAATGAAGTAAACGACTCACTTTAAGAATAGGCTTTGAATCATTGGTTCACACGATTCGTTCAAAACGTGGATTCATTCAGAAACTAAACACCGCTGTGTTGCTCACAGACGCACAACAGTTCTGCTGTGGCTTTAAAGGTAATATGTTCTCTGCAAAACTGAGCAAAAACACATAATATTGTGATTAAAATATAACACAATATCAACTTCTTATTTACTGAACTGTTGTATAAAATCACATTTGTACTCGTAATATTCGGGACAAAATCAGCACTCATGTGATACTGCTCTCCCTGCTTGTGTGTTATTGTATGATATAAATATGAGACAAAAACTCATACAGGGGCATTTTTTTGCACCAATATCTTGAATTTTAGGGCATAACTGCATTTATGGAGTTGTTGCCCTGCATCATATTTGTCAACAGTCAACTGTATGAAATATAAGACCATGTTCAGTTTTGGGGGTAGGGCGAGTGTGTTAACTGCGTTAAAATATTTTAATTGTGTTATTTTTTTATAACTAATTAAGTTAACGCGTTAAACTGACAGCCTTTATTAAAGGGTTAGTTCACCCAAAAATGAAAAGTAGCCCATGTTTTACTCGCAAAGCAAACCTCAAAGCATCCTAGGTGTGTATGACTTTCTTCTTTCAGATGAATCCAATCAGAGTTATATTAAAGCATAATTTAATATAAGATGTGAGATGACGCTTCACAGCGCTATTACGTGTGTTTTTACCGCAGCGCTGCTCTACAAACATCAGCCGAGGCTTGCAGGAATGAGGAATTCATCTGCTCCTCTTGTTTGATTCCTGCAGTAAATAAGAGAGTTGAGCAGATGAATGAGGCCTTGGGTTGTTCTCTGAGCGACTGCAGGTGAGACGGACGAGGCCGATAACAGATGAATGACTAAAGCCACATCTGAGCTGTGCTTGGAAAGGTGTGGCATTAATCCTGTTAGCATGCAGATGTTGATTTTTTGTTTGTGCCTCCAGGCGTATTATGAAACAGTCCGGTTTGTAATCAACTCGTCCCTGAAGTGCAGAACAAATGACGGCGGACGCCTGCAGACAAAAGGAGTATTAGTTCATTAAACACACAGTAATCCAGTTAACATATGCCCAACTCTTACAGCTGACCTTCATTATGAAAGCAGCCGTACAGTTCATAACGGCTGAAGGATTTGCTCCTCATACCCTTGTATTTTTTATTGTCAGTTAGTCTAAATGACAGCGTATATTTATATGTTTGGAGGAGAAACTTTCTCATTCTCAAGAGCTTTTTAACCATATAGCAGTATATGCTTTAATGTTGCCTTATGAACATAAGATATATTCTCATTGACTATACATTCAGCGGGAGCTGATTTCTATCTCCATTTCATTTAGTATTTAACATTTAACATTTTATTTTATTTTTTATTTTAATTTATTTTATTTTCCAATATGTCCTTATGCCTTAAATGTCTATTCTATGATCAGTCAGTTAAAAAAAAAAAAAAATCATTAGTTCATTCGTTCGTTCGTTCACTTCACAATACAGTTCCTTACATAGCAGAATATGATTGGTCAATAATAAATCTTAAAAAATATATATTTATTTATTTTTATTTTTGTACTGATTTCCTTAGCAGTAAAGTTTGCTTGTTTATTTATTTTATTTATTTATTTTTGAGTAAGCGATTATGGTTGGTCAATAATTTATTTGTTTGTATGTTTGCTTGTTTAACCAAGACATTTCCTTATGTGTCTCTCCTGAATACTAAATTATAATTGGCCAATACAAATGTATTTATTGATTTATTTCGAGCTCTCCATTCTATCTCCACCTCTGTTGAGGATAAACAGTTGATGTGTTGTGATTGTGACTGAGGTTCTTGTGGTCATGTCGAGTGTGTATCGTGTGTTTAAGACTCAAACATCCACTAACGCCTGTGTTTGTAATGAATTGACAGATAAACATCAGGATGGAGGTGTTTGCTTTTCATTGTGAGTCTGCATATAAAGCTCTTAATACATGTTTCATTGAAGCTTTTAACAAACCCTGCTATGCGCCGTCACATGAAATCACTGTGGCGTTTTCTCTTGATGTGCTGCCAGATGAGTCTTTAGTGTGTTATTCATTCAGTGAGACAGCGCCATACATCCTTCATAACAGCTTTATTTGTTCATCATCGCCCTGTATTTATATAGTGTACATATAAACACTAGTGACTGACAGCTGCTTCTGAACAGTTATCAGAAACGAGTAAAGACGGCGAACACACGTAATGACAAAGTGCTTAACTGCAGGTGGTGTGAACAGATGAAGTGACGGTGTGTTTGTATTGAAGTGAAGTGAAATGAAATGAGCAGAACGACTCTTCTCTTCTCGAGGCTCCTGTACGCTGACAGACTCGTCTTCATCAGCCGTCAGTGTCGCTCAAAGCTGTGTTCGCTCTCATGCATATAGTCCAGTGTCTCCTGCAGGATTTGGGCATCACACGCTCCGTTCCTTTGAGTCGTCCGACATGGCAGCTTTTGGGCGAGAGATTGTAATCTCTCATCCCTCAGTTTGATAAAAACTTTCAGAAATGTGATGAACTTACAGTGTACGTCAGTGGTACATTCTGAAGGGGTTTCAAGCAGAAATGTCAAGCTTGTATTGCTTGGGAAAGTGCTTATATTAATTATTCTGTTTAATAAGGTCTTATTTGTGAATAATGTGTGTGTGTGTGTGTGTGTGTGTGTGTGTGTATGTGTGCGTGTGCGTGCGTGTGTGTGTGTGGTAAGTAAAAAGTTAAATAACAAGAAAGAATCAAAAATTTCAATAGAACAGTAATGAATGAATGAATTAATGAATTTTAAATTTATTTATTTATTTGATTAATACATTTACTTGTGTGTCTCTCTACCTTTATTACTAAAAGTGTATACATATCTTTTTTTCTGTAATAGTTTTTTATTTTATTTTATTTTATTTATTATTTATATTCAAATAAAATATATTTCACCATTTTTTATTTTATTTATTTATGTTATATATATTTTATATTGAATTTAATTTTATATATTTTTATTCTATATTTCACTTTATTTTTTATATATTTTTTTAATTATATAACACTAAACATTACAATTTGGCCTATAGTTTGTTTGTTAGTTTGTTTATTTATTTAAATTTCACATTATTTTTAATATTATTATTAGTATTACTACTACTACTTTAAATTATATAACACTAAACATTACATTTTGGCCTATAACTCATTCCTTACCATTTGTGGTAAATAGTATTGTCATTATTTATTACGCATATAATGATATCAAATTATATATTGTCATATCATTACTAACAATAAATACATAAATAAATGAATTAATGAATCAATAGTTTTTTAACATAAAATATTAAATTGTTTTGTTTAAAATAATTATGTTTAATAATATAATATAAAGATTGATGTGCAGTTGTGCATCAATGCAGGAACATGCTCATATGTTCAGAACTGAGTGAATTAAGATGTTTTGATGATAGTTTGGAGTATTTCACATGTTATTTGTTCAGAAACTCAATGTTAACGAAGCAAAAACTTATACAGTAAACAGTTTGTGATACTAAATCTATAATCTACAGCCCAGAACTTGAGTTTGACTCCGCGGCTCCAGTCGAAGCTTCACGCTCATGCAAACAGCTGCGTTTATTATTTGCTCGTCGTGCAACTGCGCAGGCTGATTATACCAGTCACGGTCATTAACGGAGACTCGGGGCCCGTCCGGCCCTCAGGCATGACATCATTATTCATCGAGACACAGCCTCAGGATCTCATTCGATGGGAATAATTGAATTTATCATAATGAGCGTGCGATTGTCCAGTATTCTCTCACCTGCTGGACGCTCTAATTGACAGCTATGACAAGCCTGCAGTAAATTGCTGGGACTAAATGTTTGCTCGTGTGCTAAATGAAGCTTTATGACACACATTCACTGACAGAGCCTTGAGCTGCTGAGACATTAGCAGAGTTATTACTGCTGCGCTGTTTGTGTGACGCTGCAGGAGTTTATGCTGCATTTCAGTGATTTACAGTCAGAGAATCTGATTAGAAATACTATTATATGTGCAGGTGTTACGGAATTACTGGACACAAAGGTGAGTAAAATAAATAGAGAGTTTATTGACAGGATTTGGTGTGACAAAAGTGTAGAGAGACTTCGGGTGAGGTAAGTGTCCTTTCAAGGAATGATTGTGGATGGTGAGCTGGGATCCTGATAGTGTCTCTGTCCATTGGCAGGTTCGTGACGATCCTGGAGAGCCTGCGAGTTTCTAGCGTCCACAGATGAACAGGTAACTGGTGATGAGATGTTAGACAGGTGATAAGTAAGCAGGTAAGGATTACAGGAAGGTATACTCATCTAGTGGCTGCTGGAGAATGTTTGTCCATGTAGTTTCCACTTGTGTAAACGAGATCGGACCCAGACTGGAGTGAGGAGTGTGCTTAAATAGAGCAGAGGTGATAGGCTGTGATGATGAGGAGCAGGTGTGCATGATGAGTGAATCAGGTGCAGGTGAAAGTGATCAGTGACGGAGGATACGGGCCATTCTGTGACAGCAGGAGGTGTTACATTTCTACTGGTTGATTTTTGCACAGTGTCTTGAACATAATTTTTTAGCGAATACGCATGAAAAGTCAATATTTTTATACGATTGCTCATGGTTCAGACTCTTCTTTGAGGAAATGCTGTTTACCGACAGACGCTTGTCAATCAATATTTAATTTAACAGCCATTCATCTTCTCATATGGATCTTCATATCCGCTGTTTTTCATCAGCAGTCAGAGATATTTGTCATTTTACAGTAAATGTGTGAAAGTTTGTCCATTCGTGTTGAATAATACTATCATTATTTTGCCAATGTCATTACTTTAATTACTGTCATACTGTAAACAATGTGATCGACAATCATGATATCATGTTTCCATTACTGTAACTTGTACAGGATTTAACAAGTTTTAAAGTGACTTTAATATAATGAAAGTAAAACTTACTTGTGATGTGTTTGATTAAAACATAAAACCTCAAGGCAGCAAATGAACATAAGTGTTTTAGTTGAAGTGTTTTTTTTTTGTATGCTGTCAAAAATAAAGAAAATATACATTTAATTGTATTTTATATAAAATAACTATTTTATGATTTAAAAAAAAAATATTTGAAATAATAATTTATTTAAAAATATTTAAAAAATAATTATTAATTTCATTTTATTTTATGACAATAATGGCTTGTTCCTAGACATTTTCTTAATTTTATAAAATTATTTAATTAAAATTTGATTAATTGATTGCACAACAATAATGTCTTTTTCCTAGACATTTTTTGACTCTTTATTTATTTATTTATTTAATGCCTGTTCCTGGACACAGCTTTATATACAGAAATTATTTAAGTAAAATAGTTTGTACTTGAAATCCATTTGCTTTTCTTTTCTTTTCTTCTCTTCTCTTTTCTGTTCTCTTCTTTTGCACGTTCATTCATTCATTTGTTTTATGTTTTATGTATGAATGAATGACTTGTTCGTTGTTTCCTGACAGTTTGTATCCTGTGATGAACACGTTTAAAGCCTCTCAGGGTTTACTGTGATGGTAAAGAGCGTAAGAGCTCAGAGTTTGTCAGCATCACTGGTAGAAACAGCTAAATAAACTACTTACCGTGACACTCACACAAGAAAAGCCATTCCACGGATATGAAAAGATAAAAGATTTCTTTCCACAGCGGCTTGTGCCTTCATTTGAGTAACTAGCAGACTTGCAGAGCTTTGTTCTGTGTGGAAGTGAAAGATCTGTGGCTCTGTACATGATCTTCATCTGTGATTGGCTGCAGGCTAATCAGAGTTAGCAGATTTCTCATCTTCTGAGCTTTGTGTATGTGCTTAAGTGTTCAAAGACAGAGCTTGTTATCTGTGTTAGAAAGCCACCCGCCGATGACCTTTACTTTCTGCTTTTATTTTTAACTCGCTGTTCTGTTACTGTTTTGTCAGTTAAATAGAAGAAATCAGATTTTCATCGGTCAGAATCATAATTAAAGCTTAATTAACAAAACCTTTTAATAGCATGATATCTTTATTTAACAGATGGTTTAAACTGTCAAGGTCAATGAAGGAAAAAGTATGGAAAATCTATTGGTGTATGTATTTATTTATTTATTGGCCAATACATTTCCTTAAATGTTAATATAATGATTGGTCAATCAATCAATCAATCACAGTATTATTATATTATATTATAGCTGTTACATTTAGCTGTTTTTCAGTGTTCTTAAGATCCATGTCAATCAAAAACATTACAATATTTGATAAATGACAGCATTTGATGGTTTGCTGCAGTGTTTTTTTCCATTCATTTTTTCCCATACAGAATACACAAAAATATTTGAAAATCAGATAAAAAGAAACAAGACTGTGAACTTAACTTTAATGAGCGTAAGAACTACAATCCCTTGAAGCATTGTGAATGACATTTAAATAAAATGGAGGAATATAAATCTATTGATTATATATACAGAAACAACATTCTTTATTGTACGCTGTATCCCTGATTTGCTGGTTTTGATTCTCTGATTGGTGGAGATTTTACTGCAGAATTATGGGTAATGTAGTTTTCTTCAAGAATTCTGCTTTTAAACAATTATTTCAAACTAAGTTCAAATAATGCAGTCTGATGGCTTCAACGAAAGCAAATGCCATCGATTAACAGCCTCGTGGCTCACAGCAGGCCTGTCTAACGGTTA
This sequence comes from Aspiorhynchus laticeps, assembly GCA_023376895.1. NCBI lineage: Eukaryota > Metazoa > Chordata > Actinopteri > Cypriniformes > Cyprinidae > Aspiorhynchus > Aspiorhynchus laticeps. The sequence goes on along the minus strand of CM041797.1, from coordinate 3,825,555 downwards.
TTGTTAAAATCAATTCCCCTATGAAGAAAATGAATGGGTTTTTCACTGCTGCTCCACTTTATGTCAGTTATGAAACCGTGGGCCAATCGGATTAGTCTGGGGGCGGGGCTAGTGTACTGAGTGTTTATATTAGCAGTGGTTTATTGCATCTAATGTGATCAGTTGCTCCCTTCAGTTGTTCCTCGTTTGTTCGTTTCTTTGGATAACAGCATCTGCTAAATGAGCAGTTGTGAAATATGAATGAAAAACATCTATAAAATCGGTGTGTTCTGTCATATTGTTTTTTTCTGGGTGTTTTATGAAAGCAATAAGCCAGGCTGTGTGATTGAGTTAAAGGAAGTGTAAAGCATGAATCCGCACGTTTGAGATGTTTGTTGATTATCTAAGCGTTGGGTTGCATCATCAGCTAATCTTGTTTCAGATGTCCGGCGTGTTTTATTGAGGCTCGTTTGTGCCGTCAGACGAGCTCTTCTTCAGAAACAAACAGAACGAGAGGCTGTTTGTCAGTGATTACTCGAGGGTCCGTGACTCTTGCTCGGGTGTTAAGTGGTTTGAAGTGAACGAGCGCCGAGGGCAGCGTCTCATAAACACCTGCGCTTCTGCATCGCAGGTACAGGTGTGTGTGTGTTTGTGTGTGTGTGTGAGAGAGCTATTATTATAAGGAAACAACAACACATTTACTGACATGTTATTTGCACAAATGTCTCGACATTCAAAGCTTCACAAACAGCATTGATTTTGTGGTAAATTGGATTGTCTGACTCTTGCGTAGAGATTTTGACAGGATGTCTGCTATCCAAAAACAGAATATTTCAGTTTAGAAATACATAAGTGGATAAGAAAGTCAAGATATTAAATGTCATGGATGTATATTTCACTATTTTGTAGAAAATGATGTTTCTCCTGAGATTCAGAGCCAAATTACAGGAGGATAAAATGACTTTATAAAGATGGCAGCATCGTTGTATTATTTTTACACCGAGATTGTTTGGTCTGTTAGTAAACTGTTGACTTTAGCAATCTTTGTTGCATTATATGCCAGTGGTGGCAGTTCAAAAATGGGAGAAAAGCACTTTTTGTGTGCTTTTTCCTGAAGTTTGCATGCTTGTAATTCAAGAAGTATTAAAGGCGTCTAAATATCTAAATATTTATTTTTGTTTTTTTGTTTTTCAAAAATGGTCTGTGAAATAGTATGCATGTGCATTATTATTATTATACTACTGGTATTGCTTTGTGGGATACAAGTGTGTTCAATTAAACACTCCATGTTATACTGTAAGTTATTTCTTTATGCATCATGCAGAAACAGTATGATACTCTGAACATAACCAGCATTGTTTGTGAAAATCTAGTACATTAATAAAGTGTACATAACAGTACAGTACATCTCCACAAGTTGGCAGCTTTTCTACGGTTATATTTTTTTCTGCTGTTTAGGAGCAATAGATGTTTGAAGAGTTGCTCTATTTGGGTTGAGGATGTTAAGTTTGAGTATTCTGACAGTTACAGTATGTTTTATGGCACTTTTATCTCAAAAGATGAGGTAAATGTGATTTGAGGGCTTGTAAACGTGGTCAGTGTTGTCTTCATGTTTCATCCAAACATCTTCAGCAGATCTTATACAGATCAAATACTCGATTCCTCTGGAAAATGCTTTTATTGCTTTTGTAACTGCGGCGTTCATAATGTTCCTGTGGTGATGTAAACACCGGTGCGGTTTTATATTTATACACACATCTGCCTTTCATGTCTGTATAGGCATGAATGTGAAGTGAAATTGAAGAAATGAAGTGAACCAACCCAATAATTATGGCGTTCTGCAAACATGTCAGGTTTTCATGGTGCTTTCAATGCAGTGCTAGTAGGTGTAATTTATTCTATTCCATGCTGCCAAAATGAAAGCTATCGAGAAGACTTACCACCGCTTTAAAAAAGGAAATTCAAAGCAAGCTGAACTGAGACGCCGGCGAGTCATGATTTTCATTTGGGAGTCTTAGGAAAATAAATTTTGCATGTTTGCCATATGAAACTCTAGAACCTACAAATCTTCTTATCTGTAATCCTGTTCTACATAAACACGCTTTAACACATCAGTACACCGCTTTAACACAAAAATATCTGCACTGGAGCGCCGCAGCAGAGACTTTATTATAAGAGCGAGATCTTTGAGCTGCTGTTGAATACACTCGTCTAATCCAGCAGATTATGAGCAGATAATCATTTCACAGAGCATCGAGTGCTTTATGAGAGCCAGAGCTTTGACTGCACTCTTCCACATGTGCAGCGCTGATGAAACGATAACAGATTAGTGATGTTGTTTCTGTTGCGTGAGGCTCACACAATACAATCAGAACTGACTGCTCTGTACTGAAGTGTATTGTGAATGCTGTATATGTAGTGCGCTCTGAATCACTCCCTTCTGAGGAGTTTCAGGTCGCATTGACTTCATCAGGACTAGATCTTCTAGTCTTTATGAATCTAATTAAAGCTGCACTACAGAACTTAGGTTTCTCTATCGCCATCTGTGGTTGAAATATAGAATTGTACATTACTTGCAATAATTTGCTTTAGCTGATATAAATTAAAAAAGGCAACATTTCTCATTTTCGTTTACTTGATGTACTGAAATATCTAAAACTAATTGAAATATTAATAAATATTATATAGACATATTAAAAAAACAAAAATAATAATCAAACCACAAGATTGCTAAAATGGTAACTAAAATTAAAAGGCTCCAAAAATTCTAAATATGAATATTATTATTAAATAATAATAACAACTTTAATAGTATCTATGTGATACTAAAGTAACGCTGTTCTACATAGATACATCAAATATTTATCTATTTATTTATTTTTTAATGATTTTTTTTTATTTCTACCCAAATATATATAGTGCATTCAGAAAGTAATCAGACCCCCTTCACTTTTTTCAATTTTGTTATGTTGCAGCCTGATATTACAATTATTTAAATTATTATTTAAATAATAATTTACACTCCATACCTCATAATGACAAAGTGAAAACATAATTTTAGAAATTTCTGTAAATTTATTAAAAAGAAAAAAACCTGAAACATCACATTTACATAAGTATTCAGACCCTTTGAATCAACACTTGAAATTTAGTTCAGTGCCTCCCATTTCTCTTGATCATTGCTGAGATGTTTCAACACCTTGATTGGAGTCCACCTGTGGTAAATTAAATTGATTGGACATGATTTGGAAAGGCACACACCTCTCTATAAAAGGCCTCACAGCTGAAAATGCATATCAGAGCGAAAAACCAAGCCATGAGGTCAAAGGAACTGCCTGCAAAGCTCAGAGACAGACTCAATCCTCTCCTCAGTAAAGACACACTTGGAATTTGAAAACAGCACCTAAAGGACCCTCAGACTCTGAGAAACAAGATTCTCTGGTCTGATAAACCTCAATTCTAAGCATCATGTTTGAAGGAAACCAGCTCTGCTCATCACATGCAGAGTACCACCCCAAAAAGTAAAGTGTGCTGGTAGCAGACTCATGCAGTGGGGCTGTTTTTCAGCAGCAGGGACTGAGTGACTCATCAGAGTAGAAGAGAAAAATCTCAATGCACCAGAATATAGAAATAGCCTTAATGAAAACCCAGTCCAGAGCATTCAGAACCTCAGACTGGGCAGAATGTTCACCTTCCAACATGACATTGACCCTAAGCACACAGCCAAGGCAACACAGGAGTGGCTTATGCCAAGTTCACACTGCACGATTTTAGCCCGATTTTTCACTCACCGACAGGTTTTGATGAATCGCCGACAAATGCCCGAGATCGGAGGCAAATCGGTGCTCGTTCCCGCGAGTGACAATCGTGCAGTGTGAATTATCAAAGACGCGATCTGAGGGAATCGCCGATGTGTCGCCGACGCCCGTGAAATATTTGGCATGCTAAATATCTGGAGCTGTCGGCGATTCACAAGCCTGCTGTGTGAATGAGTTCTGACCGAAAAATACATTGGCGATGACCTACAGCCAATGAGAGAGCAAGATACAGGGCAGCTGGTAGTTCCAGGAGGTCTTTTTTTTTTTTTTTTTTTTTACAAAGTGAGCATTAGAATACACAGAACAGGTAGGCTGCATGAAGATGAAGAAGAGGCTAGGGTTTTTCCTGTAAATAATATTCTTCTATAAAGGACAAAATATTTATTGCATTTTTCTTTTTCATCACTTTGAGGGCTTTTATAGGCTATTAGAAATGAACTCATTATAAAATGCACAACACGTTGGTTTCACTTTCAAGTAGGCTACTTAGATTTGTGTACATAAAAATTTCACAGCAGAAGTATGTTTGTTAAGTCATCTTTATTAATTATTGTGTGTTCGGGGAGGACTTATAGACCATAATATCAGCGTGATCTTGCTTATTTCCTTATCACTTCTCGCGTGCGTTTGGCTGTATTTGCAGATCAGACAGAGTTGTCGGCGATTCTTCCTATTGTGAAATCTTGCAATGTGAAACCCCCTCTCGCGGATCCATCGTGCAATGTGAAAACAGCAGCGACTGAATCCTACCCCAGATAGTCATGCAGTGTGAAAACAACGGCGATCCGACGAGTTTGAAAATCGTGCAGTGTGAACTCGGCATTAGGGATAACTCTGTGAATGTCCTAGAGTGGCCCAGCCAGAGCCATGACTTGAACCCTATCGAACATCTCTGGAGAGACCTGAAAATGGCTGTCCACCGATGGTCCCCATCCAACCTGACCGAGCTTGAGAGGATTTGCAAAGAAGAATGGCAGAAAATCCCCCAATCCAGGTGTGCAAAGCTTGTGTCACACCCAAAAAGACTCAAGGCTGTAATTGCTGCCAAATGTGCTTCCAACTAAGTACCGAGTAAAGGGTCTGAATACTTATGAAAATGTGATATTTCAGTTTTTCTCTTTTTAATAAATTTACAGACATTTCTAAAATTCTGTTTTCACTTTGTCATTGAGGTACAGAGTGTAGCTTAATGAGAAAAAAATGAATTTAAACAATTGTTGTATCAGGCTGCAACATAACAAAATTGAAAAAAGTGAGGGGGTCTGAATACTTTCTGAATGCACTGTGTGTGTGTGTGTGTGTGTGTGTGTATATACACACTTTACGATATGCCACACACTGCACTTTAACTCCACAATTCAAACTGAACTACACATACACACTGCACTAATACAACAATCTATCTGCTATCACTGGATACCATCCAATGCACATACATGATGTTTGCATATCCAGCTTATGTACAATCTACTGCACCTTTGCATATTACTGTGTATGTATATATGTGTACATAATGTAGAATGTGTACATACGGTGTATAATGTGTATTGATATCTGTAAGTATGTCTAACAGTACACTGTGTGTACTGAGTATATGTATGTGTATATTGCACATTGTCTGTATAAGTCTGTAAGTATGTAATGGTACTGTCTATATGTTAATTGTTTCTGCACTGTCTGGAGCACGCTCTCAAGAATTTCACTCATCAAGGCACATGTGCTTTGATGATGTGACAATAAAAGTGATTTGATTTGATATATACTGTATATATATATACACACAAACACAGTATGTATATGTTTTAACTGTTATTTTACCTGCTTTATATTTTGAATGTAATCATGACTTTAGAGCTTACATGAGCTCTGCTATAGTGAATAGAGTCACATTAATCAAGGGGAAAAAAATCCCTCCTTAAAGGGATAGTTCACTTTGAAATGAAAATTTGGTATCTATCAGCTTACCCCAAGGGCATCCAAGATGTAGGTGTCTTTTTTTCTTCAGTAGATCCAATTTTGATGTTTTTAGGTCAAACCGTTCTAGTCTGTGAGTCATATAATGGCAGGTATAGGTCACTGTCTCTATAAGAGGGAAAAAGAACATGCACAGAGAAATCCAAATTAAACAATTCCCCATCTTAACTACACATTGATGGCCTAAGACACGAAACGAGCGGTTTGTGTGAGAAAACGAACAGTATTTATATCGTTTTTTACCTCTTGTACACAACCATGTCCAAGTGATCTGAGTGCGCACACACATCCGGTGTGTGACATGTGTGTGCGCGCACTCTGGCTCACACTGCATTCACATGGGGCGTCGGCATCAACGCATTAACGGAGGGCGTGGTGCTGACGCAACTTTTCAAGCGCCAACGGAGGCGTCAGCCAATCAGATCGCCTCATGCAAATACCCAATCCCGTTCATGCAACACCAGAGAAGTATGTGATTGGTTGTTGTAACTATGACGGCGCGTCAGCACCACGCTTCAGACACGCCCTCCGTCAAGCATTGACGCCGACACCCCATGTGAATGCAGCGTGAGCCAGAGCACGCACGCACACCGGATGTGTGTGCGCACTCAGATCACTTGGACATGGTTGTGTACAAGAGGTAAAAAAACGATATAAATACTGTTAGTTTTCTCACACAAACCGCTCGTTTCGTGTCTTAGGCCATCAATGTGTAGTTACGATGGGGAATTGTTTAATTTGGATTTCTCTGTGCATGTTCTTTTTCCCTCTTATAGAGACAGTGACCTATACCTGCCATTATATGACTGACAGACTAGAACGGTTTGACCTAAAAACATCAAAATTGGATCTACTGAAGAAAAAAAGACACCTACATCTTGGATGCCCTTGGGGTAAGCTGATAGATACCAAATTTTAATTTCAAAGTGAACTATCCCTTTAACTAGTCTTTTCTAGTGCTAATTAAGACCTAATATTTATCTGGCACAGTAACAAGACATGAGGCCGTCCTCTCCTGTTCTCCACGGATCTCCTGCACTCCAGCAGTGACGGTGCGTCATAATCTCCCTTCTCAATTTGTTCTTGCAGACTTTGATGTGCGTCTCCTCCTCTTCTGTTATTTAACAAAGCAATATCTAGAAGGCTGTCTCCTCTCCGCTCGGCTCTCGCTGTCTTCAAATGATCATTTGCGTTTCCGTGCTTTGGGCTCCGGCTCTATTTACACTCAAGGCTTGAGATGTCAGAGCTGCACTAATGGCCGTAGTAGTGACTGACAAAAGCAATTTGCTGTGGAACTTCAAAAAGAGAATTACAATATTCTTCACGTTGTTCTGCACATTTTTATCTGAGATTTAATTCATTAGTGACCAAAGATCTCGACTTCTACCCGAACCAGACACGATGCGACAAAGTGATGAGTTTGAGGTCATTGTGATTTTTTAAATGTTTTTGAAAGAAGTCTTCTACTCACCAAGGCTGCATTTATTGATCCAAAATACAGTAAAAATTGTGAAATATTATTACAATGTAAAATATCCGTTTTCAAAGTGAATATCTGTTAAAATGTAATTTATTTCTGTGATCAAATCTGAATTGTCAGCATCATTACTCCAGTCTTCAGTGTCACACGATCCTTCAGAAATTATTCTAATATGCTGATTTGCTGCTCAAGAAATATTTCTGATTATTATCAATATTGAAAAGAGTTGTGATGCCCAGTATTTTTGTGGAAACTGTGATACATTTTATTTTTCAGTATTCTTTGATGAATAGAAAGTTCAAAAGAACAGCATTTGTTAGAAATATAAATCTTTTGTAACATTATAAATGTCTTTACTGTCATTTTTGTAAGGGTTAAAAAAATAAACCACTGAAAATGGTTATGAAAAGCTAATTTTGACTGGTTTTGGCATTTTATTTATACAATATTATATTATAGAATAATCTACATTTACATTTACATTTAATCATTTAGCAGACGCTTTTATCCAAAGTGACATACAAATGAGGACAATAGAAGCAATCAGACCATCGAGAGAGCAACAGTATACAAGTGCCATGACAAGTCTCAGTTAGTCTAGCACAGTACACGTAGCTAGGATGTTTTTATTAAATAGAATAGGTAAGTGTTAGTATTAGTTAGTCAGGTGCTGGTGAAAAAGATGTGTCTTTAGATGTTTTTTGAAAATGGCTAAAGACTCAGCTGTTCGAATTGAGATCGGGAGGTCATTCCACTATATGACCTCCTGCTTTTGAACAGTATTTGCAAACACAAATTTACTTGAAACTTAATTCATATGATGCATGACCACACTTACATTCACTAATGCAAAACACAATTCATACACACACACATGTATATTTGCACACATCTGAATGTTTCTACATGTACAAACTGATGTTGAATCTGCATTTGCATATTATCATTTGTTTGAGGTTCCTTTAGCCAATCAGATGTGAGTCTTCAAACCAACCAATCATAATACGCCTCACTCAAGAAGCATACTATAACTTGTGAGCATAAATGATCAAATATTAAATATGAAAAGCAGCTAAAGTCGTGACCCTCTCTGTCTCCCGTCGCCTTGATGTCTTAGTTGTTTCTCGCAGTTATTGTAAGATCAAAAGCCTCACCAATCTCCGGCGCTCATCAAAGCCCTTTGAGACGTCACCCGTAAAAACAGACTTTAACACGCGGCGCTTTGCATCATCCATCATCTCGCTCACATTTGACTCCACGGTCCAAGAGGTTCGGCAATTAATAGAAAGCATCTTTCTGGAGGCGTCTTAAATGTCAAACCTGGACATGAATGCTAATGGCGACAACAATCGAGCCGTTTATTTGTCCTTCTCCAGCCCAAGTTTATTTATTTCTAATCAGGAAAGCTTCGGGTAGCTTATTAGCGCTGTACTAATCCATATGCCCCAGCGTGAAATGAGACTCCATGGATCTGGGCCAAGCAAACACACGCAAGCTCATTTTCCCATGTTTTGTCTCTCTGTCAGAGCCTATTTGCATAAAATCCAATTTTCCCACATGGAAAGCTTGGCGCTATAATGGACGCTCAGGGCGGATATTGCGCTGAATGGGATCGCTGACGCCGATTGTCCCATTTCAGAGTCGAAGAATCAAACAGAAGACTTGGAAAATAACATCAGGACAAGTTAAAAGTTCACTTCAGAATCTACACAGTCATTCTTCCCATAATACATCAGGAGATCCCAGCTAACAGGAAACGTTTTTTAAAAGTTATAGGACAAAATGTTCTTAAAGTAATGTTCATGGAATGCTCTTATTAGTCTTTATTAATGTTGGATATACGTTGTCATAGCATTGAGCGAAAATGTATCTATCACTAGTCAAGCCTAGCGACTAACCTCGGACATGCTATCAGTGTACAAAATCATGTTAACAGCATGTTATTAATGCTAGCAATGGTCTAATTCATGTTAGCGGTGTGCTAAATCATGCTAGCAACATATTAAATCATACAAAAATAAAGGTATGAATAAGCTTCTCAGAATTGCTAGATGACCAAACAAAGTTTTTTACCTTAGCTATTAATCTCAAATGAAAGAAACAGGATTTAACCACTGAGTTGATCTGTTTATCAAATTTCAGAACCCCAAGATTCTTAACTATAGATTTATAGAAAGGAGCAACGTTCTGCAAATCAGAGAGACCTTGAGAGTGTTCCCAAACCAAATGATCTCAGTCTTACATTCATTTAAATGTAAAAAAATTGCTGACATCCATAGTTCAACTTCATGTAGATAATTTAGTAAAGACATAAATGACCTCTTGTTCTGTTTTTGTAAAGGTAGGTACACCTGAGTATCGTCAGAAAAACAATGAAAGGAAACTCCATGCCTTTGAAAAATAGAACCTAAGAGTAACATATACAGTAAGAACAGGATTGGACCAACAATTGAACCTTGAGGAACTCCACAAATCAATGGAGCAAATTTGGAATAAAATTGACCAATATTACCTGTTAGAGGCGTGCTAGCAAGATTGTAATCATGCTAGAAACATGCTAGTTTTTCACACGTTCTGGTCTGGCTTTCTTAAGCCAAATTTAAAAATTGACTTGTCAAACTTCACTATCTAGTTTGATTGTTGAATCTGTATTTGCATATTGTCATGTGTGTGAGGTCCCTTTAGCCAATCAGATGTGAGTCTTCAAACCAGCCAATCATAATATGCCTCACTCAAGAAGCAACAAGAAACTGAACATTTCAATGTCCTTAAGATTATTAAAAAATATTTAAATAACAATTAATTTTGGGTAAAAGTAAGGTTAGTAAAATGTTGTACGAAACGTTTTTGTAACCTTTAAATAACATTCTAATTGCAACAAGAAAACTGGACATTTTAACGTTCTTAGAATATTGAAAATAAAACTTTGATTTTGGGTGAAAATAAGAAGTTTTTTTTTTTTTTGTAACCTTAAGAAAACTGGACTGGACATTTCAGAAATATTTCAAAACAATGTCCCCAAAATGTATTTCTAACCTAAATGTGTTACCTGGGATCCCATTATATGTCCTTTACAGCTAATCCAATGGGATTTTAGCGTGTTGCGCGAGCACAAACCAGGAGATATTTACCGCATGGAGGTATTTTGGTGCATTTGTCTCCCGCGAGACTCTAATCCTCACAGAAACCCATCGTCTCCTACGCACTCATCTAAAATTAAAGAGGAACCAAGGTCAAATCAAGCTGCAGACAGACTCACAGTTAAAGAATCAGAGAAACAAAAGGATTTAATGAGGGAAACTCAAACTCAATCGTGTAAATTAGACACAGATACAAAGTCAACACTGGGATGAGATGAACACACATTCAGATATGACCTGCATTTCAAAGCAGGTTGACGTCCCACAGGTGTAGGTAAACAACCCACAGAGAAAGATAAATGAGCTGCAGACGGGTGACCAGTGAAATTTATCATCTGGAATACTGTTTATGTGCCACCGTCCGTCCATCTGTCCGTGCGTAAAGGTCATTCACAAGGTGAAGCTGCTTGAATATTTTAAAGCCACACAATAAAAGCCATTCAGAAGGGATTAGGGGTGTGCGATATTGAAAAAAAATGATATATCGATATTTTTTCTTATTTTTTCGATAACGATAATTAGACGATATTTTGCCGAATGTGTTATTGTGCTGATATCTGACTACCGTGGACAGCTGCAGCTTTTGATATTCTTCATATTCTGTGTGGTCAGTTCACATCAGTGATAAAAATGTATCTTTTCATATAAGTTTAAATAGATTTTTACCTTTTATGGGCAATTTTACCTTTAATAAAGCCATTTTTTTCTAAAAGTATGCATATTTTGAGTCAAATTGTTACATTTAATCAGTCAATTAGAATAATAAGACATTTAGGCTGTTACCAAACAAATGAGACCAGTATCAACAAAATGAATCTCTGCAGAAGTAGCATCTGAAGTGGCATTTAGATGCATTTTCACACTGTTTAGGACATGGAGTGCTTTAACCTGCAGTTACAAATGCATAATGTTTTGATATTTTAAACATAAAACATTAAATACTGATATTTGAAATTATTTTAAAATGAACAGATACTTTGAATGTGAAATTAAAACCGCCAGTAGGTGGCAGCAAGTCTCTGTTAACAAGTGAGTCATTGCGACTGAACAGAATCATTTAACAGTTGATTCATTCAGGAAATAAACATCGTCATGTTGCTCAGAGATGCAAAAAACAGTGCTGTGGCTGTTTGGAATAATTTTTTTGTTGGCGAAATGGAGCAAAAACAGGCAATATGGTGTCTAAAACGTAAGTCTCTTAATATGAACTTATTGTTTATTGAACTGTTGCATAAAATCAATATCACAATTATGCTTATTTTTGAACAAAAAATGGCACTCTTCATGTGATTGTAACTATATGAAATTATATTTATATATTTTCTGCCCCCATATCTTGAATTTTGTGATCATTCTTAATGCATTTTAATAGACTGAATCATGCAGTGAAAGAACACACTATAAATGAGCATGCGCTCTAGTCTAGAATTCACGCAATGTATGCGTGCACTCTGTAGGTGTGTTTTGTTTGGTTTTTGCAAAATACTCGATAATGTCAAATTGCACATCGTTAAAACAACAATTAAAACAACAAGATATTATTGCAGACGATATATATCGCACACCCCTAGAAGGGATTAAATGTTTAATATGTAGCAGTAGCAGTACTTTGGGCCACTGAAATTTTGCAGTGGGCGGGGATTTTTGATGTTGTTTAACATACTGTATAGCAGGATTTGAGCAATCGGATTTCATAGTGGGCGGGGCTATTTGTTGTTTAACATACTGTATAGCAGGATTTGAGCTAATCAGATTTCATAGAGGCTAAAGCACAACAAAGCAGAAACTGACATGGACAGACCTGTTTAGTTAAAACTTAGTTTTAAGTTTTAAGACACATGTGAGATCTTTCAGAGTGTTTTCCTCAAAAGAAAAGTCTTTTCTGTGTCAGAGAAACACTATTTTTCATTTCTTTGAGATGATGACAGATGTCATATCTACACTGTGCAGATCTGCACCTTGTGTTTCGTCCCTCAGAAGTGCACTACACTATAGTACAGTATTTTGTCAGGACCTGAGTGAATACAGGCGTCCAGCACAGGACGTCCAGCAGACACACTCGGTTTGGCAGCGATAATGAGCGTCCCTGTGAAGCAGCGGCCCGTGACAGCTCTTCACTCCGTGCCGCAGGCCAGGGTAAATGACCAAGGATAACCAGCTAGTCATGAAATATATGCAAGAGCAAGAAACAGTGCATGAAGCAGACAGATGTTCAACAGCAGGTGAACTTAACTCCAACATAAGCACAAGAGTACAAATAAAGACTCACATGCCGTTTATAAAAATGCAGTTTATAAAAAAGCTACACATTTTTTTGCAGATTAAAATCTAAAATGGTCTTAAATTGGAACAGAAAGTATTTAATTCATAAAGTAATGGCATTACAGTTTTTTTCAGTTGCTAACATCCTTTTGTCCAATCTCTAGTCACATTTTCAAAACTCTAAACACAATTAGCACAACATCCGTCTGTTGTGACCGTACCATTAACACAATTAGTGTTGTTTTCACACAATATGCAGTCAATTACCATGTTTCTAAAATGCTTACATTTTCTTTTCACACAAGCTTACCCAAAACCAAAATCAAGGATCTTTTTAGTCTTATTTACAAATGTTTAAACACAGCATGTCACAAATGAAAACCTAATGTTCCAAACCTTAAATATAGTATAAAGCTTCTACTTCTGCAACAACAGCAGCTCAAAAGTAGTGAAAACATCTCTCTATATAAAATATTGTAACAAGTGATAAGCATTTTTAAGTAACAGATCACTGAAATATTTAGAAATAGCTGATTTCAGTCTCAGTTGGAGGGATAGTCAGGTGTTGAAACTCTTTCCATTACATGAACAACATAGAGTAAAAAAGACCTCTTTGAATTGTTTTGTGGATGCAGAACAACACAAAGACTCAGAGAGAGAGAAAATGATGCCTGGGAGAGAGAGAGGAATAGTTGTAGGAGGGAGAGGAGTAGATGGATCAGAAAAAGGAGAAGAGGTAAGAGAAAGGAGTGAGAATGTGTGTTAGACTGTGCATTGTTTATGTTTGTTTGTTTTTTCCCCTTACACGTGGAACCTAAAAAAAAAGCTTATTTCTGCCATGGAATATAAAGGGTAAAGGGTAATTGTGACTTTATCTCAGAATTCTGACTTTTTTCTTGCAATTGTGAATTTACAGTATCTCACAATTCTGATAAAGTCTGAATTGTGAGATAAAAAGGTCACAATTACTGTTTTTACTTTTTTATTCTGTGACAGAAAACAAGCTTGCATAGTAACCAAAGGATGTTGTAATTGTTGTTGATCACTGCATCAGCTACCACGAGAGCACCATCCACATCCAACACTCACCCACTGGAAGGTTCAAGGTTCCAATTGAATTTCTGCATAGGGGACACTATTTGTTTTCTATTGTACATTCTATAAAGTAATGACTCATTCAGTTTTAGATGGTATGTTGCCAAGAATGAACACAATGGAAAAATGGAAAAGAAACACAATGTTAAAAATGTAAAATGGGTTTCAGTTGAAGGTAAACTGAAGGCTAAATTACAAAAAAAACTATGGATTTTTATATTGTCTATTATATGCAGGTCGAACTGAGACATGACAAGTAATGCAGTTTTTGTAATGCCATTAATTGTTATCATTTTGACAGTTATGCACTATTGACTACATGTTCCTGTTGGATAGAAAACCAGTGCCAATGTTTTGACTGAATGACTCGATTTTGAATCGTGTTTGCTGTGTTTTGATAGAGTTAGTATATGAAGAAAACGTATTCAGCATTTTGAAATGTACAGTTTTTATTTATTTAACAAAATGTGGTTTTGGCCAGAAAATTAACTATTTGGCTAATTGTGTGATGTAGCTGTGTTGCTGTGTTAAGAGTTTAGAAAAAGTATTTTAAGTATTAAAATTGAACAAAATAAAGTGTATTCATTCTTAAACCAGGGGTGCAAACTTGTCACCTTTCGGCGAAATTCGCCGTTTTCACCTTGAAATAGGTCATTCACGTGAATCGTGTAGATCTGTAAAAAAAATATTTGCGGAGAGGAGGGGGGGGTCGTCGTCGGATCTGCGAGTCATCTGTGTCACGTCACCTGCAGCGTCTTTTCCCCCTGTTGGCAAAGGCAGGATGGACCCGCCCTACTCTGTCTCTGATTGGCTTACCTTGGGGCCGAAGCCTGCACCGGTGTGGGCTGTCTCCTATTTTCTTTATGGCCGCGAAAAGAACAAAAAATACTCTTGTCAGTTTTGATTGTACAGATAAGAATAAGGTATCATTTGAAACTGCAAAGGGTCTCCTTTTATTTCTGTATAGTCATAATAACAACGAAATAATGTGCTTTTCTAAAATTAATAAAATAAACAGGGTGCGTTCTCTGCCGGGGCTCTGTCTCTGTCACCTTTCTTCACAGACACGTAAATAAAACAACCTGAATCTCCGCGAATACTCGCCTCAAATACATGAGAAAGCTTAAAATGTCTACTTTTAATTGAAGTAAGTTACGTCCAAAACAAATATTCTATGTTAAAGTAATCCGTATGAAACTGATGCGATGTCCAGTTTTCCCGTCTCAACTCATTATATCTAATACGGTCACGCCCACGCGCCGCTCGCGCCGTTCAGATTCAAACATCCACGTGAGGCGCGCGCGAATATAAACACGCCCACATCGCCTCCGCGTAAACAAACAAGTTCATCCCGGCTACTTTCTGTTTCTGGAAGAAGATCTGCTGAGAGAAATAACTCAGAATTTCAAAATGTGTGTTTGTTTGTTTGTTTTTTTCCTTCAGAGCACATAAACAATCTACACTATGAAAATGCCAGGTTTTGTAATGTTTTTGTAAAGAATTCTCTTCTTCATTACTCCAGTCTTAGGCCTACTCCAAGTGTAACAATATACACTATACCATTCAAAAGCTTGTAGTCAGCATATAGAAATTAAAACTTTTTAGCACACAAGTAATGATAAAGACATTTATCATGTTACAAACTATGCTGTTCTTCTGAACTTTCTATTCATCAAAGAAAAAAAAGAAAAAAACTTGTCAGCTCTTTTCAACAGAATAATAATAATAAATGTTTTTTTGAGCAGCAAATCAGAATATTATAATGATTTCTGAAGGATCATGTGACACGAGTAATGATGCTGAAAAGTCAGCTTTGAAAGACAGCTTTGATTGTTCCTAATAAACTGTTTAACAGCACTCGCAAGTGAATCTCAAGTTATTTTGTGTGATAGCTAAATATATTCTAAATAAACTACACACAAAAAATATATAAATTAATCAATAAAATTATTAATTTACTTAACATGTTAAAATTGATTTACAGTACCTTTTTTGCTGTCTTCTAACTGTTTGGACTTGAATAAAGAAAGAAAACTTGCACTTAACCTTTTCACAGGCATTTTGTTTTCATAGTTAGACATATATCGTGATGTATCATTATATGATTGTCAATATATCGATTATCGCAGAATTGCTGTATCGTGATTGTATTGTATCGTGAGGTACCCTGCGATTCCCACCCCAGTGTATATATATATATATATATATATATATATATATATATATAGGGGGGGGGGGTTAGTTTGTCACCTTTTTCACCCCTGACGAGTTTGCACCCCTGTTAAACAAGAACAAATATCTGTCAGTGGGGAATGAAAACCCGATTAAGGTAAACGCTGGATTAAGTTTGTTTGTATATTATTGATTTATTTATGTGTGAGCTCATTGGCAGATATTTGTTCTTGTTTTAATCATGATCTCACTTTAATCAATTTCACAGAAAACATTCTTATTCTATGTAAATATATCTTGATCTTGAAATCTTAAGACATTTGCACTGGAAAACAAGACAAAAATACTGAGGAAGAGCATCAGTTTTTACAGTGTGATCAGAAGGTACAGTAAAAGTTATTTCGATATTCTAGTTAAGCAATTTTTAATGTAAAATAATAGAAGTCTCTTAGTTGTATTTTCAAACTGTTGCCAACACAACATTTTTATATATATAATTAGAGACCATATGTATTGTTTTGATTTATTACTTAAATTTCCTTTACGTGGTCTTAAAATGATCTTAAAGTTTTAAATTTACCTTTATAAACCTGCAGAACAATGCATAACAATGCATATTGTATGCACATATTGTGTGCAATAGTGCATTTTTAATTAGAAATACTTAAACTTTTCATTATTGCTTGTTACTTTGGAACAGTTTGTATTTGCTCAGTGTTACTTTATAGATTATGAAGAGTAAATATTGGCTTTCAAACTGTGTTGTGTTGCTGTAAGTGTCTCGTACTGGGAATAACTCGCGTTACCCAGCATGCATTGTTTGGATCAGATTGGATCTGTGTTGGTCGACTCAGTTGTTGCCAAGACCAACAATCTGGCAAAGCCGAAGCGGTCTGGCGAATTCGTTTCTTAATCAAAATTACACAGTGAGAAGCTGCTGAAGGATCATGGGAGAGTTTTTCACTAGAGACGTGTCTGTGAAATATTCACAATCAAACGATGCACGGGTCCATATGCAGGAATCAGACCAGATCTACTCAATAGACTGTAAACTGGATGATTGAGCTGGAAATATATGGTTTTATTGATAAAGAGGTTTCTTCTTGTTAATTGCAAGGTTGCTGCTTCAAGAATTTGATTAAAATAACATTTTAATCAAAAGTTGTTTTCAAAATTATATTTTTTTTTATTGGTATAGGTCGTGTTAAGATTGAAGTATAAGTATTATTGAAATGGCTGTTATTTTAAAGTGATTGATTTCGCAAACAATATTGAATTGGTAAACTAACGTAGATGTATTTAACATTTTGCAAAAGGGTTTTTAAGAATTTATATCTTTATATGCATTTTTAGTTAAAGAATGCACTTCATATTTACTTGTAGAAGTGATTGCTTTTATTCATTTTGTCAAGGAAAACTATATATATAAGATATTTATTTATGAATTTGATTTAAAAAAAAAATATGATGGAATGAAAACTTAATAATATTAAAATTGTAATATTATATTTAATTTATATGAATATAGTTTTTTAATATATTATTTACAATAAAAATTTATTTATGTAATTATGATTAATTAAGAACATTTCTACTGAATAGACAAAATATAGGAAGATATCAGTTTTTAAGTGTGAGAGTCAAAAAGTATTCGAATTATTAATTTTTAATTAAAATAAAACTAATGATTTTATTTGCAAATTTTAAAAATAAAGACCAATGATGTTGATTTATACTTATACCTTTATGATTTAAAATTATTAAATTTAAATACTTTAAAATAAAAAGTAAATCATTTAGAAAGTTAAGTCATTAATTAAAATATTAATTTTTATTGCTATAAACAGATATTATCGTTTTTAAATTGAGATAATATTGTTTCAAACGGTGCTTCGAATTTTTGGAAAACTGCACCAGTATGTGATGTAAGTCTTGTTCACTCTTTGCAAGTCTTGAAAGCTGAACGTCTCCGAATCGTCACAATTAATAAGTTAAGACATTTAGGTTTCATGGAGGAGTGAAAATATGCACAATCCGAAGACGTCTGATCAGAAATCTATAATACTTATAATATTTGCGAATTAGACTTTTTAAAATAGTTTCACTTTTATCAAGCTACTTAGTTGATACATTTATAAAATTGTTTATATATATTTATTTATTATTAAATGGATCAATTGATTATGTATTCAAATAAGTAATATACTGAATTTTTATGTTATGTCAAACCTTTAATCGTTATTATATATAATATAATTACATTTTAAAAAGCATTACATCGAATGTTATTTTAACAGTTCTATTTAGAATTTAAAAAAATTATTAACTTTATTTATTTTTTTTTTTATTTTAAAAATGTATTTTTTCACTTGAATAACAAAATATTAGTTTATAGAATTATAAATTATTGAAAATAATAGGAATTGATATATATAGTTAATTATATATATAATAATATATTATTTAAAAAATTAATTTATGAAGTATGTTGTTACATGTTATGTGATATGCTGGATCATATTAATTATATTGTATTTATAGGTTGATAGTATTAATTTTAATATATATATATATAGGGATGTAACTGTAAGAAAATTTCTTATCATGATTATAGTGACCAAAATTATCACGGTTATCAGTATTATCACGGTATTGTTAAAATGTGCTGGAGATGTTCAAAAAGTACTGACACGTAAATCACTTCAAGTTTTATAATTAAAAATCAACAAACAACAAATAAAATGACTTTTTGTTTGCATAATCACTAAAACAATAACATGACCAATGATGTTGGGATTTTAAATGACAACTTGACTGACACCAGTTTAATAGCATGTTCAAATATCTAATGTAAATGTTCAAATAAAGCTTTGAAAAAGTTTAATAAAAATGTAAACCTCACATTTCAGAAAAGGGTTAAGTCAAAATGATAATTAATAAATGATTATATGTATTTTATCTGCTCCATAAATAATTCAGATAACTTATCTGAATTGTTTAAATGTGTAGAATCCACATAAGCTTGTTTTTCATCAAGCAGGGCATGCAAATTCGGCCAATTTTTTGGCCAGACAGAAACTGCACACAGGCTAAATGTGAATGTAAGTCTCTGTAAATCCACTCTTTGACAGCAGGTGGCGCTTATAGAAAAGCTGAATACAGCTGCTCCCCGTAACCTCCGTGAACACAGCAGTATTGAGATTAAGATTAAGAACACTTCTAGGTGTTACATGGAGCGAAGATGAAAACAAAATGCCATCGAATCGTTTCTGAAGACAGTCTGAACCTTCAGATGTACATTCATATAATTAATTCATTCATAAATTCATTTGCAGAATTCCCTCAGCACTCTTTTAAAACCTCCCAGTTTTTCCACCCTGTTTTCACTCAAAACGAAACTACTCTACTGCTGTGCGCACGTGACACTGTTACTGAAAACTGTGCTTTATGCTGGACAGTATTTATTTATCGTGAGATGTTCAAATCGTGGTAATCGAATATGGTTTTAATGATAATTCAAAAATGAAACGGTAATACTAACCGTGGGGAATTTTATAATGATTTATCGTCAAACCGGTAATCGTTACATCCCTAATATATATATATATATTACATTTTATAACAATTGTCATTATTTGCTCCACTCTGCTCCGGATTGCTTTATTTATATTCATCAGTATAACTATGTTCAGTAATTATAGAAAAAAAAATCATGTGAAGTATGTGAAAAGACATTTATTTATTTTGTTTGTTTTATTTTAAATAAATGTCTTTTTTCATCTCTGAGTGATACCACAAACAATATTAGTTTACTAGAGCAGTTATAGGACACTTAATTGCCAAAAAAGTGCAATAGGATCATTGCCATATTAATTTCAACTAGTTAATTCTATATCAGTGACGTAATAATATCAGCTGTATCTTAAAAAGGAAGCTGTCAGGACTTTAGGACACCAGTATGTTGGTCTCAGCTGAGCGCTGCTGTCACTGTGGCTCTGCTCCGGATCAGCGGCTCCATTGAGAGTCTAATCCAGGCCTGTGTCCATCTCTTATCACCGGCCGGCCGGCCTGCAGACGCATCTCGATTCGTCTGAAGAGGCCTAACGCTGCCCGGCTGGAACCCACGGTTTGGACGACAGGCGACGTTAATGAAATGTTAATGAGACGTTTATGAAATGGTAATGTTTCTCAGTGGCTTGTGGCTGACGTGAGGACGTGTAATCAGCGATAGCAGCGACTGCAGGCCTCTGATTACAGCCCACCGGCTTTTCTCACTCAAACCTAATGCTGATGATTATGGAAATGATGTGCTGAGATAGTTGTGCATTCAGAACGGCTCCGTCGTTTGTGTGGATCTCTGAAAACTTCGCTGTTATGATGAAATGTGAAGAGGGCCGTCGCTATCAGACCTGAAAGACAATGCAAAGTCATAATTGAGACGATTTACTGTCTTAAAGTCACTTTCCTAATGTGATGCATCTCATACAGAGGATGCAGTTGAAATTGGTGTTAGAAGGAACTTTTATTGTCGTCTTTAAGTTCATACAGACACAGATAATGAATGTTGCTTTGCTGCTGGAAAGTTCCTTCGGAAAGTTTGTGTGACATGATAATGATTTGGTTCGAATGAAATGGACACTTTCATGCTTCTTTCTTTTCATCTCTAGATAAACATAAAAACACTAGTGCAACGCAATGAATAGCAAAAGATGAGCAATAAGTGACACTCTGTGATTTATTTGTGTGTTTTGTCTCTTGTGCTGCCACTGAGAACGATAGGAAATGGTTTTATTTTATGAATCTGGTTTAAATGACTATTTTCTAACTCTAACACTGTAAAACAGAACTTTATGACTTTTTAGTTTGATTTATTTAGGAAGCATTTTCCAAATCAGGGATGATTTTGTCTAAAAATATATAAATATGGTTTCATATCTTTCATATTTCATATCTTAACAAACCCTAAATATTATTATATTATATTATATAGGTTTTAATAATTAATAATAATTGTGATTTTATTTTATTACATATAGTGTGTGTGTGTGTGTGTGTGTGTGTGTGTGTGTGTGTGTGTGTGTGTGTGTGTAAAGTACGATTTAAATAAATATATAATTCAATAATATAAATTTATATATATAATATTAATATATAAATATTAAAATTGTTAAATTTATATTATTAATTTAATATTCTTTAATAATAATTGGAAATAATATCACTGTTTGCATATCAGAATGATTTCTGAAGGATTATGTGACTGAAGGTAATGATTTCAGCTTTGATCACAGAAATCAATGACATTTTACAATAGATTTACATAGAAAACAACAATTTTTGCTGTATTTTTTATCAAATAAATGCAGACTTGAATTGTTTCGAAAGAGTTATATATATATATGCTGCTATATATATACCGTATATATATATTAGTGCTGTCAATCGATTACAGAAAAACTAATTAATCCCACATTTTTTCTGAAATGAATCACGATTAATCCCACCTAACATTAAAGTTTTTAAAAATACTTTTACATTGCAATAATTTCACATTCAGTCTTCAAATGAACGTAGAAACAACATAAAGACAGTATATATTTTTAATATTTGTATAATGCATTTTTTTTATGACTGAAGGCCAGTATGACTCTGATGTCTCTATGAAATAGTTTTTTCTCCTAATATTTAACCATTGATTAGCCATTCATTTATTAGACTACATAAATAAGTTCTAATTTAAGTGAACTTAAAACAATCTTCACATAAACCATTAATAAAAGTCATATGCCCTTCAGCAAGTAGGAAATATACAGAAATTGAATAAATTTATCAAGCACGAAATTGTAAATCAAATATAGATGAATCTTTAAAGCTACAAAAGTTATTGATTTCCTCTTTTGATCTTTGATTAATAGACATCACAGCAGCTGGTTATTAGGTTTTTTGTCTGCTGTCCCTTTAAGAGCTGCCGCTGCTGAATGATGTGGATCTGACACACATCTCTTTACCTTTTCTGACCCACTTCACTTCTTAAAGTCTCTGATGAGTTGATTTGGGTGTGTTAGATGAGGGAGACAGTGCTGAGGTGCTCCAGGACAGTTTAGAAAACCACTGCATTTCAGAGACATGTTCTTAAATGTGACTCATATAGCAAATACATACATGCACACAGTTTTAAGGCAGCTTTAATCGCCCTTTTGTAACTTCATGACTTAACTGATGACATAACTATGACATTGCATGCTCGTACTTTATTTTGCGATTTGATATGAAATGATACAAGGTACAGCGCGCGCCGGCTCCTTGTGCGTGTAACTGAAGGGTTTCTGCGCTCGTTTGACCAGTGCCTGCCGCTGAAGTGAAGTTGAAGCGCGCGTCTGAAAAACGTCTCTGGTTTGATGTGATCATAAAGATGTTCTGCGTTTAAATAAAGGATGGTTCTTGTCACGAAAAAGAGACAGAATCAGCAGTTGTGAGTGGGGTGGCCAATCCTAGCCCCGCCCCTGCGTTAATGGCGTTAAATATTTTTAACACGTAAAGCTGAAAAATATGAATCGCTTGTGTTAACGTGCAAATTTTGACAGCACCACATATACATATACTGTATATATATATATGTGTGTATATGTATGCAGCTTCTGTCTTCAAGACCCAAATGTTTTTGTGTTTGTGAGTGACTTTTATTATCTACATCATAGTTTATTTTAATTACTGACATTACTGTTCACAGAGTTATTGTTCACAGCCTTCATTTTAACACCAGCATCCAGATTGTATAATAAAATAAAGCTGTGACATTGTGAATCAGTCTGCAGAGAAAGTCTCAGAAGAACACAGAAATCAGCGGAGCAGAGTTATTACATCTGGCCTCATGTGTGCAGCGTGATTTACGGCGGTCAGGGCTGTTTCTGCAGCTAATTAACTGAACGTGTAACATGTGACCCTGACAGAATGAACATACAGACCTACGGTGTGGTTTTACCGCAGTCAGTCAGGTGATGACATCTCCTGGTGTTACTGCAGCGCTCGACACTGAAACACATGAAATATCTCATGTTAAATGTGCTGATGTGAGAAGCAGTATCAAATTGACCAATAGGATTTCACCGTGGGCGGAGCTACTGAGTGCTGCACGAATATAAATAAGCAGACTGTAGAATGGCATGTATGTGTGTTTGATTATAGTGTTTATTTTACTAGCTTAAAGTACTAATTTAACTACTTTAACTTCATTCTTCAGTTGTGTGGCAGCAGCTGTTGGGATAATAGTGTCGTTTTCTCTGGTAATGAGCTATATTTTTTCCAGTGAGTAGTGATGAAGTGTGACGAAGCACAGCATCTCTAGTTTCACATTGTTTTAGCAGCTGCTTTACAGTCCAGCAGATAATCTAATGTGTTTTACTAACCCGATCTAACCCGATCCAGACTCGCACCCACTGTCATGACACCAGCACTGCTGTGCATTTCATTAAAGTCAGCAAGAACATTTAAAGATATATGTACAGTAGCTACAGCAGAGACTTTTTTTACAACAACAAATAATTAGTGCTGTCAAACGATTAATCGCGATTAATCACATACAAAATAAAAGTTTTTGTATGCATAATGTACGTGTGTTTTGTGTATATTTATTATGTATATATAAATCAGAATCAGAATGAGATTTATTGCCAGGTATGTTTACACATATGAGGAATTAGTTTTCTTACAGAAGCTCCACAGTGCAACAGAATGACAGCAACAGGACAGGACACAGATAATAAAAGAAGAATAAAAAATAGAACAAGTAAATAGGGAATAACAATATACAAATTGACAATTGTATGTACAGGTATATTATGTGCAAATTGAAATGTAGACTAAGTATGTGTGTTAGATAAATAAGTGTCTAAGACCTATATTATCAGATTTTTGTTATACATTTTTGTTTTTATATTATTTAATTAATTGAATTTTATATTTATTTTTTTAAAGTCAACAAGACAATGTAAAGATTCAGAAAGAGCAAAACTAGATGTATATAGAGTGAAATGCACGAGTGCGTGTTTTATTGATCTCTAACAGAGCTGAAACCATCTGTAACGGCGTCAGCTGCACAAACACTGTAATTACACACGACACGTTTATGCATCATGTTTAATATCCACACAGAAGCAGGTTTACCGTCGATCACGCTGACCCTGAGACGGCGGCGGGTCAGCGTGAATGAACAGATCGCTTCAGCCCTTCAGCTTTACCTTCTCAGAAACCAGAGCAGACACATTATCACTCAAACCAGATTTACAGTCCAAGGCAAAATGTGAATTAAGCGTTTATTCTTGCCAAGGGAGATGGACGAATCAATAAGAAATAACAGCTCCAGGCTGCCAGCTGACAAACGCCGGGCCAAGCAGATGAAGGAGGGAGTTTTGTTTAGATGTGCTTTAAATAATGAGTTTGAAAAGGTTACTTCCTTGGCAAATACAGTAGTACACTATTGAGTGGATCTGAGAGTTTATTATAAAGGAATCGTTCACCTCTACCATCATTCATTTCTTAAAAGCAATGTCTCTTACTTGAAAACAAAAGGAGATGCTAAGCAAAAATTACTCTGCTTTTCATTATATATTAAAGAGTTATGAGAGATTTGTGTGAGAAACCAAAACACAGATAGCTGCGGTCAGCTATTCACACTTCAACCACTGGTCAACATTTGAACTAATATATCACCACTTTCCCAGCTGATTAATCACACTAAGACAATATTTTTATAGATTTTTTTTTATTTGTATTTTATATTAAAAGTTTTCCAAAATTGTATATGTAAGTGATGTTTTAATATGCAAATGAGGCATTATATAGGTAAATATGCATTGATTTTTATACACATCCAGAACAGAAATATGAACACATGGATAAAGTCAGGTTTAAAACTTTTTTTCATATTATTAATAATAATATTTTTTATTAATAATAATAATAATAGTTTTGTAAAGAGATGAAGCCAGAGAGTTTTGGTCTAATATATGTATATTATTTATTTAGTATTTTTAATTTGCTTATTACTTATTATTTTTATATATTTTATATATACATTGACTATTTTTGTTATTATTATATATTATATTTAGGGTTTATAAAGATATGAAACCAAACAGTTTTAATTTTATATATTTATATATTATAATATTTTAATTAACTTTTTCATTGTTATATTATATTATATTGTACAATTTATTTTATGCTGAGAGATAAAGTGCAATAAAATAAACACTTAAATGTGTATTTTTTCTTTTTATTAGTTAAAAAAAAAAAGTTTAATATCCCAAATTTTCAGAATTAACCAATGCATGAAAACAGTGTTTAGTCTTCAGTGTAGTGTCTTCACTAAATGTCATGATTGGTTTTGAGACACGAGGAAGCGTTTGGCATCATTGACGTCAAGCGTGTGTGAATGTGTGCGTTTGAAAATGAGCTTTGAGAGCTTCCAGATCCGAGCGCTGAATGTGGGCCACACAAATGATGACAGGGTGTTCATTTTGCATGAACTCAGCCTTTTTCACGGCTCAGAAAGGGGAAATTCTGCTGCGGGAGCGGGACAATAGCAGCACGTTTCATATCAGGTTTTTTGCCTCTGTGACAGTGTGAGCACGGCCACAGCGTGTCCTGGTGTCCTCAAAGTGCTCTGCGTGCCACGACAGCCAAAAACCTGTCAGGTTTAGAGAAGAAGATATATGAGCGTATTGTTTGCGTCTCTGAGGGCGTCTGGTTCCTCTCCGGCGGCCCCTTCATCTCTGTCCACCCGCTGGATCTTTGGGAAGCGTCTGCTTGTGAATGTGAGAATTGGAGTCGTGCTGTATGTGAATCACGGATCTGCACCGGTGTGTGACGCGCTCTCATATTTTAGCTTGTAAAATGCAAAGAGCTGTTCATGAGAAATAAAGAAAAAAAATCAAGAAATGTCACTGCTACCCAAGCTAAATAATATTTTATAACATTTAATCAATACATGTATTTTTGAAGCTCTTTAATTTAAAGTTGAAGTTCCAAATTAATGTTTAAGCCACAGAAATGCTACAAAAAAGCCACGTTACATTTACATTGTCTAATGTACATTTAGACATCTCTTCTGCTCAAAAAGACTGCATTTATTTGATCAGAATTCAGTAAAAAAATATATATATTATTACAATTTAAAAAATCTGTTTTCTATGTGAATACATGTTAAAATGTAATTTATTTCTGTGATCAAAGCTGTATTTTCAGCATCATTACTCCAGTCTTCAGTGTCACATGATCTTCAGAAATCATTCTAATATGCTGATTTGCTGCTCAAGAAACATTTCTGATTATTATCAATGTTGAAAATAGTTGTGCTGCACAATATTTTTGTGGAAACCATGATACATTTTATTTTTCAGGATTCACAGATGAATAGAAAGTTCAAAAGAACAGCATTTATTTGAATTAAAAATATTTTGTAGCATTATAAATGTTGTTATTGTCACTTTTGATCAATATAATGCCTTCTTGCAGAATAAAAATAATAATTTCTAAAACAAAATCATAATAAACTTACTGATCCCGAACATATGAAAAGCAGTGCATAAAAACTGAACTGAAATGAAATACATAATAAATCAACTAGTTGCCAAGACAGTGTTTCTTATTTTAATTTGAACTTGATGTATTAAATTTTAAAGAAAAAAAAAAAATGTAGACACAAAACAAAAAAACTTTTTAAGCTTGATTTTAATTTAATCATTAAAAATTATTTATTAATAGAAAATTAATACAAATTTAATTAGTGTCAATGTGGTACTAAAATAGCACTGTTACACAGCACACAAAAAAACTTTTTCTACTATCACTGAATGTAGATAAAATTAATCAAACAAAACTAAAACTGTAAACAAATTAATTGTTGCATTAAATCAAACTAGTGCAATCTGCAAGTCACTTGAATTGAATTACTCAAATAGAAATTCAAATAGAAATGACATAAATTATTGTAAACATTTACAACGTAAATCAACAACAAACATGATGAATGTAGATGCAGACGATCAGTCTTGTGTTGATGTTAATGACGGCACCTGATGAAGCATCACAAGAGTCGTTAAGTGATCGTCACCTTCGAAAGGTCAACAACAAACGAGGTCCAAACTGAAATGGAGAGCTTGTTTCATTGTTTGACCTGATTGGATCCGCCTCGCTCGTTAGAGGTGTGACTAACGGAGGAATAACTCTGAATCCAGGACAACAGCATCCCTCACAATAACAGCTATTACAGTCGAGTTCCTCTCGTTATCAGGTGTTTCGTCTCGTTACGGCTCCACAGGTCTCGTTACCCACGTCTGCCTCCTCTGGTCTTCATTAACGTCTGTCGCTGACATCACAAGCTCGTTACTGATACAGTGAACTGGCTTTCCTGAAGTTCATACGGGCAGAACATGACATTCAGAGGTGAAGAACAGACCATCTAAACACATGTGGAGCTCAGAAGAGGAGGTTCATCTAAAGTTTGCTTTAGTCTGTCCATCTGTGTGCAATTAAGTGGATCACAACATAATCACCATCAGGATCACATGACCCTCAGATTCACGTCCCGATCGCACTGTCAGAGCTGATTCTGCAATACAGTCTTTTAAGTTTGCTTACACACTAATAGCTGTTCTTGAGGCAGACTCAGTGAAAACATTCAATTATGAATTTTCAGACCAAGACTGCAAAACTGCAAGCTCATCGTCTGCTTTACACTCAGTTTGCAACAGTAAAACAAAATGCTAAACACAGTTCTGTACAGTAGAGCATCATTCAAAACTATCAGCTCTTGTGTTAGGTTTGGAAACACTTATAAACATGTATACATCATGTGTTCAATTTTTGAGGAAGAAATGTTATTTTGTAACATATTTATAGTGTAAACCAAAACCAGAAACAAATCAATTATTCAAGTCACCTTCGTTTCTTCATTTTCAACTTTTTTTTAAAGAAATTAATACTTTTATTCATCAAGGACACATGAAATTGATCAGAAGTTACAGTAAAGACATAATGTTACAAAAGATTTCTATTTCAAATAAATGCTGTTCTTTTGAACTTTCTATTTATCAAAGAATCCTGAATAATGAAAATTCTGAGCTTTGATCACCAAAATAAATAATATTTAACAATATATTTACACAGAAAACAGGTATTTTAAATTGTAATAATACATATTTTATTAATAAAACATTGTTTTATTACAGTTTGTTTTTCAACTGCTTACACACAAAATCTTTATTTGTCACACAGTTTCTGAAAGCTGACACTCAAATCTGCAAAACCATACACTAATTCTCGGCCTTTGACTCAGTTTTTAATTTCATAAAACACTTTATGCAAAACACAACACACAATTCTCTATTTAACACACAAAAATCGAACAGGAAGTATCTTGATTTACTTTTTCAAACACAACCAATCAGAACGCACAGTAATTCATCACTGACTCCTCACATGTGCTTCACTGAACACCAACCAATCAATAAACACACAACTACACATGCTTGATGTGTTTCTGTTCTTTCACACTGTGAGACTGTATTCACAACCACAAATGCTTACAGTAAAAGTTTGCTTTCAATCTTGCTTTCGTGTTTACCTTGAATCTCTGATGATTATGTCAATCTTGTACAGAAATGCACACAGGAGCTCGTGAAAGAAGAGCTTTAGGTTTTGAGTAATTGTGTATATGATATATCCAAAAATATAATATTATGGAAAAAGTGTTTGCAATGTAAGACAAATGTTTGCTTTTGAGATGTGTTTGTGATATTTTGAATGCAGTGCTTCATTTTGCAAGAGATGTGAGGCATTTTGCATTGTGTGTGCAATTCTTGGATTTGTGTGTAAAGTAAAGTGTGTAAAGAGGCAACGTTTTGAAAATGTGTGTAAGCAGTTGAAAAAAACTAATAAATAATATTTGATTGTTTTTTATGCTTTTCTTTTACTGTATTTTTGATCAAATAAATGCAGCCTTGGTGAGCAGAAGAATCTCCAAACTTTTGAATGGTGTGTTACTGCTTCAGTGTTTACATTTAGTTCTTTCTATGCATAAAATCCTTCTGTCACAATGTGAAAAAGTGTGAAGACCTGTAGCTCTGATACGATTCTTGTGAGCGCTGATAGAGTGCATTTAGACTGTGTGTGTGTGTATGTGTATGTGTGTGGCCGCAGGGCGTGTGTGTGTGTGTGTGTGGCCGCAGGGTGTTGTGTGTTGGTTTTGGTGTGTGTTGGTTGTGGTGTGCTATGTTGTTGGGTAGTTGTTGGCTTGGGGTGTGGGTGTTTGTGTGTTGGTTGTGTGTGCGCGCGTTTTTGTGACAAATCAGGACATAGATTTGTATAATGACACAGGTATGACACAGGTATTACAAGGTGAAGGTGACTTTTCAGGACATTGACCCATGTCCCCACTTTTCAAAACGCTTATAAATCATACAGGGTGAGGTTTTTTGGGGAAAGTAGAAATGCACAGTCTCCTGTGAGGCTAAGTTTAGGTGTAGGGTAGGTGTAGGGCAATAGCACATACAGTTTGTACAGTATAAAAACCATTACGCCTATGGGACCCATTTCACAAATTTCACAAATATGTTCAAGTGTTGTGGGTGTGTGTGTGTGTGTGTGTGGACGTGTGCTTTAGCTTTGATTGACATGTTTTTGTACATCATCTGTAATGCTGCACATCTTTGTTCTTCACCGGGAGTGTGTTGGAGGGTTTAGACGAGCCATGGCTCTTGATTTTAATTCCCAGAGGCAGCACCAGCACTTTCTTCTTTCATTTCTGTGTTCAAAGCATTCAAGATGGCCAATAATGTCTTCAGCTTTCAAGACACGATCCCATTGTTGTGTGGAATGGTTTCATCAAAAATGTTCATCCTCATATGAATTTCTTTCTTTCCTCCAGAATGAGATGTTGAGCAGAATGTTCAGGCTGCACAGGATTCACACAGTCAAGCTCTAATAATGACATACAGGAGTTTGTGTGACTGTATTTCAAGTCTTCTGAAGCCATATGAAGGTTTAGTTTGAGACCCAAATGTAAGTTTTACTCTAAAAAAAACTGCTCAAATACAGACTTGCAGATTTGTGTTTGGTTTCAAAAAAACAAGAGCCAATGACATTTGGTATCACAGAGCCATAATTAGCATATTTATATTTCTTTATGATTAAATAATTTCCTTTAATGGTGTATTTTGGAGCTTGAGAGCATCTGATCGCTGTATGATGTTATTATATGGAAAAGAGCCGCATTCTGCCTCATATTTATTTGTGTCCTGTGACTACACGAGGACAGAATTTGTTATTGTGTTGCTAGGCAGCTCCTTTGGTATTTTGAGTAGTCGCTAGGGTTTTCTGGTTGGGCATTGCTGTGTGGTTGCCAGGATGTTTTGGTGTAGTTGCTAGGGCAGTACTTTCAGGGGGTTGTTTGGGTGGTTGTTAAGGTATTTGGGTGGTTGCTAGGGTGTTTTGAATAGTTGTTAGGCTGCCTTGGGTGGTTGCTAGGGTGCTTTGAGTAGTTGTTAGGCTGTTTTGGGGGTCATTAAGGTATTTTGGGGGGTTGCTATGGTTTTCTGATTAGTTAGGCTGTTTGGGGGTTGCAAGGGTGTTTTGAGTAGGCTAGTTGTTAGGCTGTTTGGATGGTTGCTAGGGTGTATAGTAGTTTTTAGGCTGTTTGGGTGGTTGTTAAGGTATTTTGGGAGTTGATATGGTGTTTTGAGTAGTTGTTCGGCTGTTTGGGGGTTGCTAGGGTGTTTTGAATAGTTGTTAGGCTTTTTGGGTGGCTGTCAATATGATTTGTGGGTTGCTGGGGTGTTTTGGGTGGTTTGGGTTAAGTTTTTGAAATTATTTTTACAAAATTCCCTTCAATAATTAATTTTTTTGCTTTTGGTTTTAAAATTATTAAATATTTGGGAATTTTTTTTTAAAAAATTAAAAATTCATTAAATTTAAAATTAAATTGATCAAAATGATAAAAAAATATAATGTTAAAATATTTTTTTAAAAATTAAAATATTCTTTTTCACTTTTTCAGTGGTTAATTTTTATGGTTCATTTTTTATTTCATTTTTTGGCTTTCTGGGTGGTTTCTGGGGTGTTTTCGGTGGTTACTAGGGTGTTTTGGCTGGTTACTAGGTTGTTTTGGCTGGTTGCTAGGGTGTTTTTGTTGGTAGCTGAGGTATTTTGGTTGGTAGCTAGGGTGTTTCGGGTGGTTACATGGGTATTTTGGGTGGTTACTAGGGTGTTTAGATGGTTGCTAGGGTTTTTGGATTGTTTCTAGTTTTTTTTTTGTTTCTTGGACAGTGCTATAGATTGTAAAGAACATGAGGGTTCAGTGAAGATATTTGAATTTGACTCGTTCAGAGAGACACTTTTAATATTCATATTCAGTATTCAAGAATGTACTAGAGGCGTATCAGCAATAAAGTTACATTACTCACCTTAGAAAACAGACAAATACATTCATCGTTTCCTCTTTTTCTCCGTGTGGTTTTAATAAAGCATTTTATTATGTGCAGGGATGCAGGAACCTGTTTAATAGATGCATTGCTTCTCACGCAGTGCTTTCCATTCCTACGTTCTTCCGGCGAGACTCACATCTCTCAGTTCCTGTGATTTTCGTCTCGCTGCTCGTGACAAATTTTGGCGCCAGATGCCGGAATCCATTTGCTGTAATATGGAGCGAATCCTGGAATGCGGATGGAGCATATGCAGCGTGGTTTAATGAAGTGCAGAAACAGAGCCGCTAACAAACCTCCCGCAGTAAATTAGCCAGCAGAAGGTCCATAAAAGTGTCTCATATACAGAAGCTGGGCTCGTTCAAACTAATGACAGACTCTGGCCGATCGCACTTCTCCTTGGGTTTGATGCAGCCTCTCGCTTGATTGGCAGAACCTGCATTATTTTCCTCTGGCCAAATGTTCATATGTACGACAGGTTTTACTCACATCACATGCAAAAGGATCATATGAAATTTTCCTGGATTTTTCGACATATAAAAGCTCATTGTACTATAAAAACATCCTGTTTGTTTCAGAACTTAAATCTTTCTTGTTAGTTTGAAAACAGCTTATATTGAAGCCAAGCTGCTAAAACATTCTTGTTTTTGAATGTGTCACATTATAACCAGTGTTGGGAGTAACACATTACAAGTAACATGAGTTATGAAATCAGATTACTTTTTTTCAAGTACCTGTATATAGTAAAGTAACACATTACTTTTTTAATTTACAGATGTGAATTTACATTTCCTTTAGCCTGAGGCTTATTCATTTCACGTTTGATGTGAAAGCACTTTTACATTTGCCAAAAATATAACTTTTTATATTGAAAACAAACAAGCCCAGGCCACATTTAAAAAGTACCGCAAAAGCAACATAACACATTCCTTCCATAAAAAGTAACTAAGTAACGTAATTCGTTATTTTTTTAGGGAGTAGCTCAATATTGTAATGTTACTTTTAAAAGTAACTTTCTCGAATGCTGATTATGACGTCATAGTATGACGAAACGCCGCCTCCTCAGAAAAAGATCACCATCTACTTTGCATCTTTAGCAGTGGAAAAACACAGTCTTTGCATTGCCTTATTTCTGATCCTAACATTGGGAAAGACTGGAGGAACTTTATGTTTAATAACGTTCCAGATCGTGTCAGTAAGAACCTGGTCATTTGTCAATTTTCTTGTAAAATGTACTCCAATAATCTTGACATTTTTCGTCATAACCTTGTTATTTTGTCAAATAGCTCACAGCAAATGGTGTAAAATTGGTATTTTGTTTATAAAACCGTGACATAGACAGGTTTACTGAGTATAAGGGGAGTGCATGATAACTCACGCTAGACAAGTCAGTCATAATTAGGGTTGGGTATCGTTTATTTTTTTTTGATAACGATGCCAAATGATGCTTTTAGCGGTGCCGGTGCCTAAACGGTGCCTGAACCGATAGCTTGTGGGGTTGATATATATATATGATATCTATATATATAGCTACGCAGTGCACACACACACACACACACACACATACTGTATATGGAATTTATGAAGCTCCAGGAAATCCTCCAATATGGACAAAGGCATTGCTATTCCTGGAGCTGAGTAAACAGAAGATATAAACGTTTATGAATGATATGAACTAAGTACGATGTAAACACTCGACTGCTGACAATGGATATAGCTTGTGCTCATGTTCTGTCAAGCCATCTGCTGGTATTTTCATACCGGCACATGCTAAGTATGTTTAAAATCCATTGCTAATCAATGCATTAGTAGCCTATGGAACATGATTTTCTGCCTCATTCTGTGACAAGAAGGTATCAGATTACAAAAGGAATGCATTTGACTGGTGTTGTGGACAAATAAGGTTATAATGTGTGTATTTTGTAGGTTTAAACCCAGGTTTAAAAACGTGAATACAAGAGTATTTTCCATTGGCTTTTGGCATTATTGCAGAATTATAAGCTAGGGCTGTGACGGTATATAGAGTTTGTACTATATATCGTTTATGTTCTTTATAATCGATACGTTTCATTATCCCGAAGCTATACAGGTTAATATTGATATACAGTAGTTTGACTACGAGCGCATCTGGTAAATATATCTAGTGAGGTACACAGACTGAGCTGCGGAGAAAGTGCATCATACAATTCTGGTTCTAATACATGTGTCAAGCTTTATATGAATGGCTCTCAAAAAACTCGTAAGATACAGTAGCCATATAGTTTATAGTTTCAGTTCATAGAAGCGGCTCGCGCTCACAGATGCTTCTGACAGAAAGGCTGTGTGTGCCGCTGACATTGAGATGCTTCATCTAACGTCTTTTTAATGTGTTATTCTGTTTTCCGTAATGTTCATAGACTTACAATTCACAAGGTATACTTCTCCATCTGTAAATGTTTGCAAAAGCCATGGAAATATTTCCATTTTGCTGTCAGAAGTGCGTGAGCTTTTGCTTTGCGATAACTCAAGAAAAAAATCACAGACTTCATTTAAGAACTTTTAGCGCCGCCGTGAACGTGTCGCGCCAAACAGTACGGCGCGCAATGAAATATTTTCGCAATAACTCTGACTAAGCACATATAGCATTTTGCTGAAATATTTGTAGTTGTAGCCTGTGATGCTTGTTACGTGTGCATTCGGAGAAACAAAGGACAAATATTTTAATCGATCGCTCAGGCAATGGCACCAGAAATGTTAGGCACTGCAATCTGCGTTCTGATTCGGTTCTAGTACATACCGGTTACAGAGGTACTGGTGCCATATTGGTACCGGGTTTCGGTACCCAACCCTAGTCATAATGTTCTTTGACAGTGTAAATGTTCTTTGCTTGCATTCTCTGTATAATTTATTCGCTGTTTGAATAACTATGGAAGGTACAGGTAATAAAACAATGTAATTCATTACCTGCAGTTCGTTTTCATCCTCCTTTCAGATCTGCTTCTGTCATAACAAAGTTCGCCTTTGTTATTGTTTTGAAAATGCGACTAGAAATTGATCTAGTGGCGAAAACTTACATATTGTACCTTTAATAAGAACAATAGCAAAACATTAGAATACATTTTTTTTAGCATTCAAAAAAAAAACATTTACTTCAGGGCAATGGAACCCGAAATGTTAAAATGCAAATTGTTTTTAGGTTTTGGCAAACAAAAATATGTCTTCCATGCAATTCAGAATGAAATTCATGCCATCTCAGTGTTGCCACAAGGGGTGCTATAATGGGAATTAGTGTAAACTGTCTTCTTCTGCAGTTCGTTTTCTCTCTTTCAGATCTGCTTCTGTCATAACAAAGTAAATATTTTATGAGAATCTTGCTGAGCAATTTAGTAAAACTGTTGACATGTTTACAACAGCTAATAGAATAAAAACATCATTTGTTTGGTTCTAACATCCAGGTTTTTTTATTGACATATTTTTTATTGACACATTTTTATTGGTTATGTGAATGTTAGATACAGAAAAATAACACATTTCAAGGGCATTTGTTTCTGCCACCCTTGCAAACAAAAATATTTTCTGAGAACAATTTGCTGACGTTCCTTTTAAGTAATGAAAACATTATTTCTGAATGTTCTCAGAACATCAAAGTTTCAATTTTTTAAATGTTTGAAAATGTGTTTTTCTTGGTTATGTGAATGTTAAAAAAAAACATTAAGGGAATGTTCAATTTGATCATTTTGTAAACATTATGAGAACGTTACATTTGAATGTTCTCTGAACGTTCTGAAACAAATATTCAAATGCAACATTTAAAAAAAGTTCCATGAACATTGTGTAAGTAACATATTTTGCAAACGTTTTGAAAACATTGTCATGAGAGTTTGTCATGAGAGTTTCTCACATGAGTTCAGCTCATCACTGTGTGCACGAGGCTTTTCCTCTAAATCCCACATTATTCCCGGAGCCGTGTGCTGTTTGGAGGTCCGGTCCTGATGCAAATCATCAAGATCCTTTAGAAGCGCTGTTCGACTCTTTGCGCATTGGTATTCCACACGTGTTCTCATCTGTCATGGTATGGTGCATTATTATTATTTACGTCCCTTGTTAAACGTCGGCGTTCTGTCTGGCCGCTGGCTGGGTGCCGACACTTTCAATAAGAGCCCTTTGTGAAGAGCCCTTTGAGAGCGTCCAAAGCAAACTGAAGCGAGCAGCACACGGTGCCAAGTGAAGCATCAGCGTTTCAAAGTTGGCTGGTGCTGTTTAGTACTTTGTGGATGTGCGTTGCACTCCATTCGTTAATGTGGCCTTTCATTTAATGGTGATTGTCAGCTAGTGCCGCTGGGAACTTCCTGTTTGTTCGTGCTGCATCTGGAACAACAGCAGTAATGCATCTGTGAGTCAGGATCATAATTGGTGTCTTCATTATTGATTTTGCAATGGAAATTGTCTTCGCTTTCAAACGGCTGCATTGAATGTGTGTTTTGAGGTTGTTGTTATTAGTGATGCTCTCAGAAACAGTATAGTATTAGTACAATACTGTTTGATTTACACATTACAAGCTTATCCGTAATGATTCTCATTGCATTTCAGTTTTACCACATTTACAGCACAAATCTTTGGTGATTGGATGTAGTTATTTATTTAATCATTTTGTATTATTTAAATACTATTGTAGTTTTTATTATTATAGAATTATTTTTATATTTTCAGTTTTCATTTTATTTTTAGTTATACTTTTATTGTTTTTAGTAGCTTTTGCTTTATTTTAGAATTATTTTGTTATACTACATTATACAAGTTATAACAATTTTGACAATTTAGATATAAGTTATTTTACTTTAGTAAAACTTCATGTATTTTAATAATTTAGCTTTTGCTATATATATATATATATATTATATATATGTATATACAGTACATATATACATATATACTACACTGAAAAAAATGATTCATTGAATTTACTCAATTTTTTTAAGGTAAGTGGTTGCAATCAATTTATTTTAGCTACATTTAAGATAAATTAATTGTTGTTTTATGTTAGTAAAACTAAATTTGTTTATTTAAATGTAGCTAAAATAAATTGATTGCAACCACTTACCTTAAAAAAATTGAGTAAATTCAATGAATCA
This sequence comes from Aspiorhynchus laticeps, assembly GCA_023376895.1. Taxonomy (NCBI): domain Eukaryota; kingdom Metazoa; phylum Chordata; class Actinopteri; order Cypriniformes; family Cyprinidae; genus Aspiorhynchus; species Aspiorhynchus laticeps. The sequence goes on along the minus strand of CM041797.1, from coordinate 3,789,045 downwards.
TTTTTTTCAGTGTAGGGGTGTCAACGTTAAGCGATTAATCTAAAAATTTTAATGCGTTAATATTTTTTTAATTAAAATTAATTTGACCTCAACTTCTTCCCGTCATGGCAGTGCGGAAGGTTATCTATCAGTGTGTGATGAGGGTACAGCAGTGTTGCCAGGGTAACGGCACAAGTGTTCGTGGGCTATTTTGAAAATACAGTCGCGGGAAAAATTACAGAGCCTGTGGGTTGCGGTTTTTTGGCCTACTTTTATAATCTACTGCGGCTGCCCAAAGTGTATATAGACAAATAAAAATAAAAATAGAGCCTTTTACTAATGTGTATCATACTTGGAATGTATACCTGGCAACTTCAGAAGCGGAGAGGCGCTTGTAACATCATCACAAACAATGTGAGTTTCAGCAGAGCATACAACACAGCAGAAATAAACATGACAACAGCCACTATAGATTATATAAGATAATAAACACACGATTACGATAGGATATGGTTTGTATGTGATTTTCTTGAGATGAATGTGTAACTTACATCTGAAATGCTCATTTTTGCAGCGATATAAAAGGCTATAATCAACATATTTTAACAACAGTAAACGACCAAATTCCACATGTGATCGCAAAAGGAGGTTATTACAAACACTCGATGGTGGTTTGAAGTGAGTTCTGAGTAAAAGTGTACTATTAATCTCATAAATTGTCTTATGATGCTAATATTAGCTCTAATGCAGCTGCAGAACAGGTCTAATTCTTCTTCATAATGCATTTTGGTCATAATATTTCACGTTAGGTCGCAAGAAATGTTTTGTTGTATTTATTTAGAAATATTTTTGATAATAGTTGGGTAAATGTATCCTGGGATTGAAGTGATGTGGCTTGGTAAACGTTTTATTGCCAGTATAAAGACTGATAATGGCTGAATAAAAACAAAAGAATAATAAGGATTATGTCTCATACCTGGCGGAGGTGTGAAAGGTTATGTTTCCTTAAACTAGTTTGTCATGCATTTCTTTATTTCAACACATTTACAGGTAAATCCTAGTATTTTACATTTGTGATTAATCATGATTAATTACAGTCCATGACTGTGATCAACGCGATTCAATTTTTTTTTCAATTTTTTTCAATCAATTGACAGCACTAATATATACTATTTCAAATACTGAAATAACACAACAATTTTTATTTATATTCTAATATAGTTTTATTAGCATCTTGAATTTACATTTTATTTTTATTTTTTTTAATTGTCATTTTAGTTTTAGTAATTTTGTTATGCGCTTTTATCATTTTAATAGTTTTTAGTTTATTGTTTTTAATTTCTTAGTATTTTTCACTTTTTATTTCAATTTTAGGTTCTCAAAACTAAAAAGCTGTTCATAAATATGCCTGCTATTTTATTTAGCAATTTATTATTATTATTAAATATTTTATGTTGATTCATAATTGCATTTTGTTTTTCATTGACTACCTTTTTTAAATTGATTTAAAAAAAAATTGTCAAATGCTCCTCCTCTTTATTTGTTTCCACTAGAGCTTTAATAAGCAGGCCATAAATGAAACACTTCACCAGCGTGCTGGTGTTGTCAGTTAAAATATAATTCAACATTTTATGCAGAGCATCATTTTTCTGGGTGAAATGTGACCTAGATGTGTTGTTGACGGGTTAGTTGAAATCCTCTCTCTGTTATGTAAGAGCTGGAGTGTTTCTGAGTGTTTCTGAGTCTGTGTGTTTGCCCATTGTTTTCTAAGGCTCATTAGCAGCTCCTTTGCCTTTAACTTTCTGGTCTCCATGACAACTCACCCCACATGCTTAAGGCTTCTCAAGCAATCTAAACCCAATTTAGGTGTCTTCCCTTCGGGTCTGGATACCTGCGTTAAATACACACCTGCACAAAGCGCTCTCACATACGTATCTGTCAAACCTGCTGCTTCTGTCACAGGCGGATATAATCAGAGCTGGGCACAAACACACTCTGCATGAATGTTAGAAATGCCTGATTTATTGCATATTAAATGTCATCCGTACTGTTAACATGCTGGGGATTGTAGAAATAATACTCAGAATAGTGATTGGCTGTTTATTTCAGGTGGCAATGAATAAACCAAATGCATTTTATGAAACAGCAAACTTTATTACTGATAGGTTGCTGATCTAACCTGATCATAACTTCTCAAAGGTGAATATCATCTCATATTTCCATCATACCTACAGCCAAACTTAATCACTTAAACAAAACTCGGACAGCTAGCAGGGTTATTAAAACTACATTGTAAAAAAAACTTAAATTTCCTTGAAGTCATTTCAACTTAAATTAAGCTGACTTAAAAAATGTGTTAAATCTTAAAAATAAAATAAAAAATTAAGAATTAAAATAGTGGGAAAACATATGTTGACTTATTGATCAAATCATTTTTTAACTAAAAATAAATAAAATATAAACTTTTAAAATGAAATTTTATTTTAGCTAGTTGGCAAGGCAACATTTCTTATTTTGGTTTAGTTTAAGATGAAATACTGAAATAACTAAACAACTTAAAACTATATAGACTTATTAAAAAAAGTATTTTATTATTGTTTGTATTTACAAGAAAATATAAAAATGAGACATTAACAAAACTATAATAGTATATCAATGATGATAAAATGTACATCATTATTTTACTACTTGATTGCATTTGTTTATTGGTGGAGTTGTGCTGATCATTTATTATTATTATATATTATTTATTATTAATATATTATTTATTGTTGCAGAATTATTTATCTATGTGTGATGATGCAGTTGCTGTTAGGTTTATGTTATGACTTCCCAGCATTCCTCAAGCGTACTGTACATACTGCACTACAGTTTAAAACACACACTGAAGCCCCTTCAGCGAAGCACACTGTACTTGATATTTACAGTAAAATCAATAGAAAGCCCTCGGTCCTCAGCGGGATATTGATTGACTCTTACTGCACCTGCACACACTCGGGGGAAACACATGGAGAAACTCTTACTTTACTCCGCACACACCAGAGTCTTGATGCATGTGGAATATCAAATAAAATCTTACAATTTCAGGATTGAGTCTTATTCCCGCTGGAGTTTGGCCTCCATGGTGCTCTTCTACGTTATGTGTTTATGCATCATAAATATGGAGTTAGGAAGGAGTTCATCATGTTGTGCTTAAGTCTTTTTAATTGTTTTCCTAGAACGCAGTGAGAACAACTGGAGAGCAAATAAACACTTTTCCTGCTTATCAAATGTTTCTCCTCAGAAAATAGAGTTCATCATTAATTTCCATGTAATGCTAACAAATTGAGCCTATTTGATATCTGAATTGTTTCTTCTAGACTGCAGTGAGAGCAAATGGAGACTTTTAATGTAGTTTCTTGCTTCTCAGATGTTTCTCCTATGAAAAAGAGCCCAGTAAACCTCATTTGTGACTCTTTTAGAGTTTTAGATCTCAGTATCATCTCAAATTGGGTTCAGATTTGTTCAGATAAAATGTGACCCTGGAGCACAAAAGCAGTCATAAGTAACACAGGTATATTTGTAGCAATAGCCAAAAATACATTGTATGGGTCAAAATTATTGATTTTTACTTTTATGCCAAAAATCATTAGGACATTAAGTAAAGATCATGTTCCATGAAGATATTTTGTACATTTCCTACCATAAATATATCAAAATGTAATTTTTGATTAGTAATATGCATTGCTAAGAACTTCATTTGGACAACTTTAAAGGAGATTTTCTCAATATTTAGATTTTTTTGCACCCTCAGATTCCAGATTTTCAAATAGTTGTATCTCAGCCAAATATTGTCCTATCATAACAAACCATACATCAATGGAAAGATTATTTATTCAGCTTTCAGTTGATGCATAAATCTCAATTTTGAAAAATTGACCCTTATGACTGGTTTTGTGGTCCAGGGTCACATATAGAGTTAGGATGGACTTCATCATTAACTTCCATGTAGTGCTTACAAATTTAATCTTTTTAATATCTTAATTGTTATAGATCCCAGTAATCTTAAATGTCTCTTTTAGAGTTTCAGATCTCAACAACATCTCAAACTGGGTTCGGATTTGCTCAGAGACCAAATTGTGCAATTAAAAGGTTTCACTATGAACTGCTCCATGTTCATCTTACAGCTTCATATTCCCAGTCAGTCTCGCATTCAAGTGCTAACTGAGCAAAACCTCCCTTAAATTACAAGTTCTGATGAGATCTTCAGTCGCCTTCATTGATGCATCGTTGGGTCACGCAAACACGCTTGAATAGCGAATACTAAACGATGCATTGGAGAAGAAGAGCAATTCAAAGCTCGTCAATGAGATCAATGAGACGTGGTGCACTGACCGGAGATCAAGCAGTCAAGAGACTGTGTTGCAATAACAATGTCAAAGCAACGTGTTTAGGGGACTAGGTTTGGTGCAAGCTTGAGAAATCATTGAAATGGACTCTTTGGTCAATCCCACCAGTGTAATGTTCAGACTGTAGATCGTTCACTAGAAGTCATCAGTGGCTGTTAAGGGTCTGAAGAGCGCTTCAGCAAAACACCGGCCAGTAGATGAGATCTTCAGGACAGGAATGGTCACTCACAACTGAAGCAGCAGGGCAGCGTTCATAGAAGATCGCAGTAATGTTATCATTGATATACTATGATTTTCGTGAGATTCATATATTTTCTGCGGTTATGAATTGCATTTTGCAACGTCTCTTATTCTGCTTGCTATGTTTTCGCTTGGTCTATTTTAAATACTTTGAGTGTATAGCTGATGATTGATTTTCTGACATTTAAGTCGCTCTTGGTTTTAGATTTATGTCACTCGTGTTGAGATTCAACTTATGTTATGTTATTAATCCCTTTTATATGCATAGTCTATGTAGTTTTTATCTTATATTTTTGAATGTTCTTATTGTATTTTTGTTGTGTTTTTGTCTTATTTTAATATTTTTAAAGTAATGTCTTGTATAGTTTAAAGTTTTTATTCTATTTTTGTCTATGTGTTTTTATCAACAGAGTTTTACTATATTGTTTAAGTATATCTAGTGTGTTTTTAATTTTCTAGTATCATATTTAAATTAATTTTTAAATTAATGTAATGTCTGATACTTTAAAAAAATGTCAAATGTCATTGTTTTATCTTTTATTATTTTTAAGCATGTCAATAAGTCTATCCTATCTAAAGCATGCCTATAATTTATCTATATATTTATTAGATATCTATAGTGTTATCTTTGCTCTAATTTTGTTATATATGTGTGGAGATGCATGTCTATGTAGTTTTTTAATTATTTATCTTAATTAATAAGTTTTTGTCATTTTTATATTATATCTAAATAAAACTCATCTAAAAAAAAAACATTTAATAATAATTAAATAAATCTATTTTTTTCTAGCTGAAAATAATTCAGTTCATAATGGAAATATTTATTTTTATGTTTTAAATTTTTAGTTTTACATAGCGATAATAACCCTGATACGAACTGTTCCACATTAGTTTTATATCTGTATTCTCTTTTTAGAGGAAACATCTGAGATAAAAGTGAAAGCATAATGAAACATGAGTGAATCTATAAACGAACATTAATTCCTCCGCTGGACTCTTGTTTACTCTAGTAATGTCATGTAATATTCTTTCACACAAGGCATTCTGAAACAAAAGACTTCTATTACAGGAACTGATGTAAAGGCCTGTAATTATTTCTCTGTTTGATTGGAAATGGCACAGCAGCATCTAATTACTGTAAGCAGAGATGTCATTGGCCCACGCTAACGACCCATTACAGGAGGAAGAAACTGAATCAGTCACCGGGTCGAGAGGCGCAAACCATCTGCAGATCCATCAAACTCACGGTGTGAGTAATTATACATCTTAGTTATGATATACAGTTATATGGAAACCTACAGCCTCAACTGTATATCACTTTTTTTTCTGAAAATATGTTATTTACATTATATTATGTTACATTATACAAGCATTAATAAAATATAATGTGTATATATATATATATATATATAATATGTGTGTATAATGTAATATATAAAAAATTACAAAATTAATTGAATATGAATAATATATATATATATATATATATACATATATATATAAAACTGATAACATTATTATATATATGTATATATATATTATTATACATAACATATATGTAATGTACTCATATTAATAGTATTAAAAAATCATCTTAACATTGCTGGTAGGTTATCATTGCACAAATTAACGCACTCTCTACATTTAAAAAATAAAAATATTAGAAGCGTTCTAAACTAATGCGCTGTCTTCACTGAATCTCACGCGCACACACACACGCACACACACGCTCAGTCATCTCACACACAACACACACACACACACACACGCATCGCTCAGTCACACACACACACACTACACATCACACACACACACGCATGCTCAGAATCACACACTAGCACTGACACACGCTACTCAGTCACACACTACAGCATCAACGTATAGCGGCTTTTTTTTCGCACACAGACATGTCAGGAACATATACTTTTTAGCACTACCCACAGCATATTTTATCAATAAATATACATTATATCAGCTCAAGAGCTACATTATCTGTATTTCAACAAGGAGCTGGTAACATTACATTGTTTCTAAATAGAATATTAATAGCCACAGCTATCACTGTTAATAACGGTGGTAATTCATATCATACACAGCCTCTCTCTCATACTCTCTCTCTCATATATATACAAACACTATGATGAATTACACATATTTCTGATTAATAGAATCATCTTGAATGTGGAGGTTATCTGCTAAACTGCAAGCTAACCGGTGTTTTAAACAGAAAAACATTAGAGCGTTTATCCTCAGTGAATAGAGCGCTGTCTTGCACATGGTTGCTCACGGCTTGCACAAAGATAAGTCAGTCACATTTAGCAGATATTTCACGTATTGCAGCGAGTGGGACAGCTCTGTATGTGACAAATAAAACTTGACACACTTGACACACTGTTTCGGGGATTCACGTCACTATATATCAGGCACACACACAGTGTTCACTACTGCGGCCTAGATTACAACACTTGTTGTGTAGGCGACAGACACCTGTTGTCCACATGCTGCATCATTTGCGTGCCACAGACTATTCAGGATACATATTTTTAGTTCAACTGCCCCGCAATTTGATCGATAGAATAGCTTAAGAATCACTCACAGCGCCGCTTGTGGCAAAGAGATTGCATGTGTCACTATAAATTGCATTCTGGCACATTCAGCACAGCAGCACATGAAGTAACGGCCTGTAGTCAGCATGGAAGCATCTGTGCTTCCTAAGGCTCGTTACATGATGGATACGCTGTTCTGATAGATCTGAATGAGCATCAGCTTCTGAGAACCGTGTTTTTCATAAAATAGAGCGACGTTTATTCTCGTGAGGACTCTTCATTTAGCATTCAGATTCATTCTAGAATCCCATCTGCAGGCTGTCCTTTATGTCTTCAGCTCCAGAATCAGCTGTGAAGGAAACATTTCAGAGGCTTTCAGGGCAGATTTGAGAGATGTTGTTGTGCTGTCAGTGAAATAGGACAGGAATAAAGTAGAAGTAGTAATGACTCACAGACGGGACACAGAGATAACAGGAGAGCAGCAGTGACTGCGATGTGACCTTTCACTGAGGCGTCTTAACAATATCTGCTGGGATCTGGATCAGATGAACTGTTAGACGGCGTTCCTGGAACCGTGCGGATGAATAATTGAAAAACAGATGCATGGTCTCACATGTTTGATGTCTCGCTGGCTGCATCGATACAGACGGGAAATGACCTGAGGAATCAAACTGATGGAAAGACAAACAGCATCACACAAGCCTTTAGAGACGTGAATGCACAGCAGTGTCAGACGATGCTATTTACATAGAGATACAAGACACACGGGACTGCCATGGAGAATGTAGAAAAACACGCGGATACTGCGGTACTTTGTTGTAGTGTTTTGTTTGCATTTGCAGTTCATCAAGCTTTATTTTTCATTATTGAAAATTATTTTTATTTATTTATTTATTTTTATTTAATTTTATTTTAATATTTTTTTGTCTATTTTAAAGGAATATACATTTAGTATTGGAGTTTAAGTATACACACACACATGCACACATAATATGTGCATATAATATCTACACATTTTATATAAATTATATATATTTTGGAGTGAGTGGAATGTGTTGATGTAAAAACATTTATTTTCAAATGAATTTTTAAAATTCACTAAAATTATTATTAGTGTTCTATTCTATTCACACAGATGATATTTTTTTTTAAATACAGACTTTTTATATTTCCAATTTAAATATTTGTTAAAACATAATTATTAAATTAAAAATGTACACTAAAATAATTCAGAATTATTAAAATTATACAAAAAAAACATTATTTATGGTTTTAAAGGTGCCATAGAATGCATTGATACAATATTTTAAATTGTTCTCTGATATCTACATAGAAGGTATGTGGCTTAGGTAAGGGCAAAAATTCTCCAGAAACAGTTTTACAAGTCCATTTACAACCCTAGGATTTCTCCCCAGAATGAAATGGTCTGTTATTACCTTATTTGGAAGGGTCATGAATAATAATGTTGAGCTCTGCTCTGATTGGCTGTTTCACAGTGCAGCTCATTTCAGTAGCTCACAGGAAGGAAACACAGGGAAAATATATATTACAATACTTTCTCGCGCAGTTATATTGTCGGGTAATTATACTGTATATAAAATGCATGCATCAGGGAGCCGCTATTAATATGCTGGGCATTGAATCTGCTTTCAAATGCACGATCGCGGTTTACTTTCGCTTTCGAGATTCGCAATCACACGAACTCTGTTTATACTATGGAGCGGTAGAACTTACCACAGATTTTACAAGATCAGATGCTTGTCAGTGGTGCTCAGGATCCGTAAATCATTGGCCATCATCCTCATCTCTCCTTACTCTGTTTATGTGGTAAGTGAAATCTTATGTACTGTAATGTAACAGGCTACCGCTAGCAAGGAGCTAACCATGTCCCTTTAGTGGCTGGCGTTATTTTATTAGAGCGTTATTTGCTTTCCGTGCCTTTCTGAATACAGACACCAACCCATCCCTGCACTTCACATCCCCTGTACAGCCTGGAACATAACATTTATTTACACGATCTGCCATTTTCTCTGTTGTCCTCGCTTGTTTCTTCACAATATCTGCAGAACTTCTGATGGTTCGGCTGTACAGGTCCGGCTGGCTGTAAAAATTCGCCTATTTTTCAGTGCTCTTTTTTATTCACGAGATTTACATAAGAAGGAGGAAACAATGGTATTTGAGGCTCACTGTATGTCATTTCCATACAGAACTCTTATTATTCAACTATGCCAAGATAAAGACACCTTTAAATGATTATTATTACAATTATATTCTAACTGATTATATTCTAACTGCATATATATATTTATATATATATATATATACATATTTATTTAACAAAGAAAATGAAGCTAAAAATTTAATAATTAAGACATTCTATGCATTCTATCTATCTATCTATCTATCTATCTATCTATCTATCTATCTATCTATCTATCTATCTATCTATCTATTGTCTATCTATTTATCTATCTGTCTGTCTGTCTGTCTGTCTGTCTGTCTGTCTGTCTGTCTATCTAGCTATCTATCTGTCCTTTATTGTTTTTGTGCATGTGTTATTTGTTCTGATCTTCTAGTGAATGTGACCTGGACATGTTCTCGACAGTTGTCCAGGTTCACCAGCGTGTCTCGTGTAGTGAGTGACCTGAAAGCCAGCGTGTTCATTATTTGTTATGAGGACAGCGAGAGATCTGAGAGCAGCTTCGCTTGTTATTCCCGTTGCTGTAAAGCTCGCTCTCATCTATATCATCCAGCAAAGCAGATCACCTCATGTTCTGAGTTTAACCTGAGATCAGACAGCAGCGGATGCTGAGATTATGCTCTTATTAGGCACCGTCCACACGGAGACACGTTTAGCTGTGTACGCATACATTTTGTATCGTATAGTCGTTTCGTCCAGACGGATCCGGCATTTTGGGAGAGTGAAACTGATATTTTTTGAAACCAGGTCCCAGAGTGGATAAATCTGAAAATGCCACACTTGTGTTTTCGTGTGGACGTATCCTCAGTGTCAGAGATTCACTTTATTTCAGCTCTCTGTGTCTGTTCTTCTTGTTTTTCAGCATACTGAGATATAGAAGCTATTTTAAGCCACAGATTAAAAATATAATTGTGACTCTTTGTCTCGCAATTCTGACTATTTTTCTCTGACTTCTGAGTTTACATTTCACAATTTATTTATTTATAAAGAATACAATTTTAAAAAGGTAGTTGTGACTTTTTACCTCACAATTCAGTTTTTTTTTCTTACAAATGAGAGTTTATATCTCTATTTTGACTTTTTCCCCTTAGAATTTAAAGTTTTCCAATATATAGGAATTTATATATAGTGGTGTGTGTGTGTGTGTGTGTGTGTGTGTGTGTGTGTGTGTGTGTGTGTGTGTGTGTGTGACCCGTGCTGGCAAAATGAGTGTGAATGAGTGTTAGGTACTCATTCACTAACACTCAAAATGAGTGTTAGGTACCGAACTCGGTACTTTTAAGAGTACATACCGAATTGCGTCGGTGCTACCGAGTACCGATTCATATTAAATCATTCGGCACCAAATTTCGGTACCTGAGAACGCATTTGGGCGCATACGAGAGAGACCGAGAGAGAGAGAGACAGAGAGAGAGACCCAGTGACATGATGTCACCCCTGCAACTCTTTAAAACACAACACACAGGGCAAACCGAAAAACGGAGTCCATTCATAAAAACGGAATTTACTCTAAAGCACGGAATGCCACGGAACTCGTAAATTTTTGGATGAATAAAAGAAGGTCTGTCACTTAATTCGAATCGCGATATGAACTAGTGTGTGAATATTAAAACGCAAAAAGACGGTGTAAATATGAATCCTGAATGTTCCGTTAGCCTCGTTATGTTTGAATGGCAGAGACGCGGTTTTGTTAACTACACAAATACTGAAGCACACGTGAACTCGCGGTGATTTTCGGCCTCTGCTCTCACTACAGGAACACATGAACACTTACAGGCTGTGAGAGTCACTTCATGAGGATTTTACCGTTTCATTTGAGAAAACCAGCATCGTATCATACTGTATACACACAGAAACTTCACGGCAACCTGTCAAAATAAAACTGCGGTTTAACATGTGAGAGAAATATATTACTCTTGTATTACTTTTGTACAGTATAATGTATGCCTTTATATATTCCATTTACTGTCAAATTTAAATAAAACAATTAAATGATAAAAATAATTATTACAACTATATTAACCACTTAATTGTAGAAAAAATACAATTATTATTAAAACTTTTTTAAAGGAATATTCACACAAATTTTCTACCATGTATTAATTTTAACAGTAAACCTCTGTTTGTTTGCCAAAAAATAAAAGGGTTTAATTTTCATTTGATTAAAAATAAATAAATGTTTCATGGTTTGGGGGTAGTGTAAATATACATATTATTTTTCTTAAGAGTTAATCTGGCAATTTTTCTCTTTTTTTTTTTGCAACTTGCAATTTATATTTCTATTCTGATTTTTTTTTCTTCAGAAAGACTTGTTTATATCTCACAATTACTATGTTTATGTTAAAACTGTGAAATATAAACTCTAATAATTAAATAATAAAATCGAATAAATAAATACACATACATAAATAAAAAGTTAAGTACATGTCATGAATAAGCTTCATTAAATAGAGGTCAGCACTAGTGATGTTTAGTGCTGCCTACAAAGAGAAAGTGTAAGTGTAACAGTATTTCTGGAGTACTCCAGTTTCTCACTCTCATAGTGTTGACAGCTTTTAGATGTGAAACGTGTGAGTTGAAGAAATGTGAGCAGGGTTGAGTTCTGTGGTTCATCTCTCAATAGCTCACGTCGCTGCTGTGTTGAAAGGACATTCATTGTGACATCTGCACGATCGTTTAAGTAGTCGTTTGAAGAATCTGTTCAGGGGGGTTGAAACTTTGATCAATGACATACATAATCCTAAACAGATTCAGTATGATTAAATATGAAAATTTGTAGCATTACATTATTTTCATTTAACACATTTTTCCCAAATTCTCATTACTGTATTTTATCATTTTCATATGATTTTGTGCTATTTTGTTTCCATAAAAATTGTTTCCATTTTTTCTTCTTTCAGACTAGTGAGGGGGAAAAAAATCCAAAATACACTCTATTTGCGTCTGTATATTTTAATTACAATACATATATTTAAAAAGTGTTGTTTTCTACTTCAGCACATACATAACCTAAACAGATTTATTTTTATCTATATTCTGAAGGGTTTTACTGAGGGGTTTGTTCATATATCATTCACCCTGTTTTATACAACATTATATTCTTAGAAAATCTTTCTTTTTTTTTTTTTTTTTTTGTCTGTTGAGTGTGTTTTATGATTTATGGGGTGATAAAAAGAGAAATTGAACCCCCCCCACCTCTGTAAAAACCTCTGACTCTAATATGTCAACAACATAAAACAAGTCTTATGATCTTTGCTTTATCCAATGAGCAGATTTATTTTCTAGCAATGTTAGTTTGTATGCATATACTGTAAATACATGCTAAGCAAGTTACACGTTGAATTAAACAGTAGAAAAACTGAAATAGTATTTGCTCTCAGTAAGTTGTAAAAGTGTTAGTTTTACTGCACTGATGTGTCTCCTCCATTGAATGGCTGTATTTTTAGATCTCGAGCTCTCGGTGAGACTCACCTGAGCACCTAAAGGGCCAAATACTGTCACACCGAGAACATACGGCTCGTTTAATTAACCCGACGAGACGAGCCAGGAGCATCTAGAAATAAAGAGACCTAAAAATATAACAAGCCATCAATTATAAAGTCAATCCTGAGCACACATCTGATTCTAATGGCTCTTGGTATGATTAGTATGTTAAGATATTTACTTTTATGTGTTTTATTTGTCACTTGCTCAAAGCGATGACTAATAGGCAGAAGTGTTACGACCCATAAAGTCCATTTAAGCATTATGACTTTATAGCAGAATATGGAATATTAGCCCTTTACTCTCAGGATTATGAGTACTTTACAGATGGTCTGTGGGCTCATTTGCATTTTTACATTTATGCATTTGGCAGATGCTTTTATCCGAGATGACTTTAATTGCATTGAAGGTTTACATTTGATCCGCTCATGCATGTCCTCAGTGTTTTTCCCCGGGCGCCGCAGCATAAATGGCTGCCCACTGCTCCGGGTGTGTGTTCATGGTGTGTGTGTGTTCACTGCTGTGTGTGTGTGCACTTTGGATGGGTCAAATGCAGAGCACAAATTCCGAGTATGGGTCACCGTACTTGGTCGTATGTCACTTCACTTCACTTTTTTACTCCATGCTCTGCTGTTTGAGCAGCGATATTAAAGCTAACTGAGATTTGAGACCACTTGTGTGACAACTTGATATGATTGCGTTTAAGAATGTTTATTTATTTAATCATTTATACAAAAGATTGAGATTTTTCAGTAAAACTTAACAGGTTTTATTTGTCAACATCAATAAACTACACTGTTAAAATGAATTTTTAAGTTGTAAATAAATCAAAGATTATTCAAGTACGTATTATTTCAGTCTTTCTACTTCAAAATGTCACGTTTAATTTGTTCCTTAATGTGTTCTTTGCCCTTAAATACTATTTTTTTTTTTTTTGTAATAAAGCTTAATGGAAGCTTAAATTGGCAAACTTAAGATTTTTTTTCTTTTTTACCGATTAGAGCTTTGGCAACTAACTAAAATAAATATATTTAAGTTGATGTATTAAAAGCAATAAAACTGAGATAAACGAATTAAAGCTATATTGAAATCTATTATAAAGAAATATATATATACATTATGGGTGTAACGGTTCACAAAATTCACGGTTGGGTTCGATACGACAGCAGTGGTGTTTCACGGGGGGGGGGGGGATTCGTGTATGTTTTACAGAATATCGTTGAGGAGGTGGAGGTGCAATTGGTTAATGTCGCAATGTTGAAAATATTTCTGTTTTATACCATGAAGGCGAGCCAATGGATATCACACAAGCACGCGTTTGCACCAGGGTTTGCACACATGCAAACTTTGCATGACATTTATGCCGGTGAAAAGTGAAAGTAAAAACAGAATGACAGAGTAATGACAAAGAGAGACGAATCTACTTCAATATGCTGATAACGGTATCTATAGCTGTTTCCATTTATTTCCTTTATATTTCTCTTGTGGCCCGTACATACTGAAAAAAAGAAAAGAAACGTATTTCGTGTTAAACAGGTTGTTTTTGAAAGTCAGAGCTTGAAATAAAAGCTTTTTATTTCATTGATTTTATTGATGACTGGAGTGTCAATATTTTAATTATAGGACTATAATTTATTGTATAGCCTGATAGACCTGTTTTAAAAGACCTTTTTAAAAAACATTTTAATAGAGGAGTAAATATAGCCTAATCTTATCCTCAGCCTCAGTTATGCATTAATTATTGCAGGGCAAATTAATTGTACTTTTAATTTAATAATAAAAGTAACTTCATAATAATAATAGGCCTAATAAAAATAAGAATGTAACAGGCCTACATTAATTGGAAATGCCAATATTGCCTTAATATTGCCAATAATTGATGTTTTTGACAATATCTCTGGTTATCGTCGATACAAGATCATCATCTTTCGACGCACCCCAGCAAGGGGAGGTTATCACGGGGCAGACAGCACGATGCCCGTTATGTCGTTTGTGATGCCTTGATGAGCACAGTGGCACTGAGAACATTATATTTCACACACTTTAAACTCTTTTATTTTCCAAACGTAATAGGATTAGTCCAACGAATCGTTCGGTTTGTATGTGTACCGAACCGAAAGCCTCGTACCGAACGGTTCAATACGAATACGCATATCGTTACACCCCTAATATATATATATATACACAAAAACAACAAAAATATTAAACATGACCAACATTAAAATAAAAAATGAAAATATAAAAACGAAAGCTAATTCATTAAGAAAGGTTAATAAATGCAGTAAACATAGCATAGTTAGTTCATGTTAACTAATGCATTAACTAATGTTAACAAATGAGACTTTATTGACTTAACTTAACTTGTTACCAGTTTTTCTATATGTAATGTTGTAGAATGAATATTATTCATTCAGGATAATAATAATTGTCCTGTTT
This sequence comes from Aspiorhynchus laticeps, assembly GCA_023376895.1. Lineage (NCBI taxonomy): Eukaryota > Metazoa > Chordata > Actinopteri > Cypriniformes > Cyprinidae > Aspiorhynchus > Aspiorhynchus laticeps. Next base: position 3,773,773 of record CM041797.1, on the reverse strand, counting down.
CAGAATCAACAGGTTGCATGAAGTGTTCAGAGGCTGAAATATGTGTTGGATCTGCTGGACGTCTCCATCATCAGAAATCCCCGCCGGCATAAACACAACACAAACTTCACAAATGACATTTGTGCGGTAAACATGCTTCAATGCTGAAAGACTGAAGGCCCTGAGTGGCGTCAGACACATGCCACTATTAGTGCTGACGGATGTGGTTCAGTGTAGTTTGAGCTGAGGAACCGTCCTCTGGGACTGCAGAAGTTCAGCTCCACACGAGACGGGACGCTGTGTCTGATTCCACATCGGCTGTAGAGCATCTCAGAGAAATCAAAGCTCAAATCACAGGAGATGCTGTCAGGAAGCAGTGCATGCTGGGAGACTGGGATCCTGTTCTTTAACATAGTGCATGGGGAAACTCAAGTCATGGGTCGATTGCTGCAGTAATGTGTGTTTTTATATAAGAAACAGTCATCTAATTGTAGTAAAGCAAACAGACAATATTAATGCTGGGAATCAAAAAAAAAAACAACAAATGAACCAAATGACTTGAACCAAATCATTTTCGTGAAGTACTTTAATGTCTGCTTTAGTTTTATACCAGTGTAGTTACTTTTTTTAATTCAAATCAAATCAAATCACTTTTATTGTCACATCACCACAGCACAAGTGCCTTAGTGAGTGAAATTCTTGAGAGCGTGCTCCAGACAGTGCAAAAAAACTAAACAATTTACATACATAATTTACTGTACATATTTACAGACTGTACAGAAGACAATGTGCAGAATACACATACATATACTCAATACACACAGTGTACTATAAAGACATAGTTACCAATACACCGTATGTACACATTTGAACTAAAGCTGAATGGAAAACTTAAAAACTTTTTTCTAGATAAATAAATATGTTTAAGTTGAAGAAAACTCAACTGAATTAAAATCAATATAGAAATATTAAAAATTAATAAGAATTACAAAAACAAAATTACTAAAATTGTACCAAAAATAAAATGAAAAATTTGTAAGCTCATTTTAATATTTTTATGTAATGTACTGTATATATTTATACTACAGTAACTGTCTGTTTTTCATATAAAAATGCATAAATAATATACAGTAAAAATATAATTAAAAATCTATAGTTTTAAAAATCTAAATATGAAATTAAGTTAACTGTCTGTATTTCATATATATTAGATAAAAAAAATAATAACATATTTATATATCAACATATTAAATCAATTATATAAATATATATATATATATATATATATAATATATATATATTGATAAAATGGCAAAAAACTAATGCAATAAATAAATAAGTAAATACATACATACTGTACATACATGAATGAATGATTGAAATGAAATGAAAATGACTGATTGTGATGGAGAGACTTTATTTGCCTTCCATCACTGCGTTACTGTGTTCGTGTTGGTTTTGCTTGAATGTATTTCTGATCCAGCTGAGTGGGCATGGCTGTAAGTGTACTCGAGAGAAAGTGCTCATTTTAGTGAGTGCATTGCAAATGTTTCAGTTTCTTTAATTTGCATTATTATTTGTATTTATTTATTTAGACTCTTGTTTCTAAATCTCATGTGTAAATCATACAGAAAGTCAAGAGTTTATTTTATAGAAATGGTATGTTCCAATTTGGGAGAGCGGGTAACTGTGTATTTAAGATGGCCGTCACTACTCGTACGGAGTGGACGGATAAAGAGCTTGTGAATGAGATTGTGCTGTGAAGCATGTAAAACTCTAGCCTCAGTGTACTGGACTTAGTGCTGTTCTTAGTACATAGCAGTTTACACTGTTTTTATATCAATCTGTGTTTTAAGCTCTTAAAACTATTTATTTGCATGTTTTTGCACATCTGCTCTAAATAAACATCTTTTTGGACGCCAACTTCGCTCCGGTGTTTGTGAACCTCCTTGTGACTGCTCGGGTCGTTATCACACTGATTTACCAACAATTAACTCTTCTCAGTCAGTTATTTTAACAAATTAGTCAAAAGAATCTAATGACTAATGTCAGTGAACTGATTATTTACTAAAATGCATGTCATTATTGCTTAATGCATGTTCAACTTCCTCAAAATTCCTCAAATAATCATTAATATAATTTTAAGGAAGCAGAATTGTGAATCAGAACCAGAAGCACTATTCCTTGTGATTCCCAGCCATGCTTCATATACTGCTGTGTCATAACTGTACTGTACAGTACTGACTCAATCCTCAGATACTGTGAACTCTGAGCGTTCAGGCAGGAGCAGCATCGCTTCAGGCAAGCGTACCGCGGTAAACAGGGTAAAACTACAGCTGGTGCAGATAGATTCTCACAGGTGCGTGTGGGACTTTAGAACACATTTAAACTAAACATGAAGAGGATCGCTGACACAAACCTCCTTCTCTGCAGTCCCAGGTGGGAAGCAGCAGCAGTATTTACGCCTGAGGGCTTCTCAGCGTGTGTCTGTGTCACACAAACGCATCCCAGCATGCACTGCCACACTTTTAGTGCCTCTGTGGCGCTCAACCCACCGTTAACCCTCCGTACGTCCGCAGAGACTCGCTCAGCGCCTGGATTTCTCTGTCAAATCACAGTCAATTAGTGCTGTTCGCCCCTCGGCACGTCCTTTCTGTGCTTAATTACAGTTAATACAAGGTGAGGCTGTTCTGCATGATAATGAGTTAGTGAAGGTTAAACATTTCTCAAAGAAGTCTCTTCTGCATTTATTTGATCAAAAATCTGTCAAATTGTGAAATATTATTGCAATTTAAAGTAGCTGTTTTCTATGTGAATATCTGTTAAAATGTAATTGATTGCTTTGATCAAAGCTGTATTTTCAGCATCATTACTCCAGTCTTCAGTGTCAGAAATCATTCTAATATGCTGATTTACTGCTCAAGAAACATTTCTGATTATTATCAATGTTGAAAATGGCCAATATTGTTGTGGAAACTGTGATGCATTTGATTTTTCAGGATTCACAGATGAATAGAAAGTTCAAAAGAACAGCATTTATTTGAAATAGAAATCTTTTGCAACATTATAAATGTCTTGACTGTCATTTTTAATTAAAATAATGCATCCTTGATGAATAAAAATAGTCATTTCTTTTCATTCATTCTTACTCCCAAATGAACACGTAGAACAATTAGAACAGCGTTTGATCTATTCTAAGGTCAATTAATTGACCTAATTACTGCAATAAAGTGTTTATGTGACGACTGAGGTCAAAGTAGACGTGATTGTAGTTAAAGAATATATGATTTTCTCTATATTCTTAACCATTTTCTCTTGATCAGCGTTTGCCCTCATTCTGTTATTTAGTTTTTAATTATGTTACAGTTTAATTTAACAATGTCTTTAGGGGAAAACAGAAATTTAACACTATTCACTTTGTTCAAAAGTTTGGAGTCAGTAAGATTTTTTTTAAAGAAATTAATAATTTTATTCAACAAGGATGCATTAAATTGATCAAAAGTGAAAATAAAGACATTAATTATGTTACAAATTATTTCTATTTCAAATAAATGCTGTTTTTTAACTTTCTATTCATCAAAGAATATCATAATTTTGACTTGTCATAATTATGACTTTATCTCCTAATTATGACTTATGAATTATGATCTCATAATTTTGGCTTTTTCTTGTAATTATAACACATTATCTCGTCATAATCATTATCTCGTCTCGTCATCACCTTTTATCTCATAATTTTAACTTTGTATCTTATAATTTTGCCTTTTTATAACAAGACATTGTGTCGCATAATGTCGACTTTTTGTCAATACTGACGTTTTATCTTTAAAAAATGCTGTTTTTTGAACTTTCTGTTCATCAAAGAGTATCATTTTTTTTTTAGTAATAAGACTCCTAATTAAGACTTTTTATCTCATAATTCTGGTTTACTATTTCTTAATTATTTTATCTCATAATTTTGACTTTTTTGTAATTATGACAATATCTCATCAAAATCATGACATTTTATCTCATAATTTCAACTTTGTGTCTTATAATTTTGCCTTTCTATAACATAATTATGACTTAGTATCGCATAATTGTCGAATTTTTTTATTACTGACATTTTATCTTAATATTTTTAACAAAATGATGTTCTTCTGAACCTTCTATTCATCTGTGAATCCTGAAAAATAATATGTATCACGGTTTCCACAAAAATATTGTGCAGCACGACTGTTTTCAACATTGATAATAATCATAAATGTTTCTTGAGCAGCAAATCAGTATATTAGAATGATTTCTGAAGATCATGTGACACTGAAGACTGGAGTAATGATGCTGAAAATACAGCTGCGCATCACAGAAATAAATTACATTTTAACAATATTTACATAAAAAAAACAGTTATTTTGAATAGTAATAATATTTCAGAATTTGCCTGTATTTTTGATCAAATAAACGCAGCCTCGGTGAGCAGAAGAGACCTGTGGTTTTGTGAGTAACAGTAATGATAGATGGCAGATCTCAGAAAAGCGTGCTCTAAAACAGTAAACACTCATTTATTAGTGAAGTTTGTTCTGCTAAGCTGTCTTGAGCTTGTTAGAAATGTTGTTTATGTGCATTATGTCGCTGTAACTCTTCTGGAGTTTAATGACTTGCACAGGTTTGTGTTTTATTATTTTGCGTGGGCACGATTTCAGATTAATTTTCACACCTGCCAAACGGCCGTGAATGAATGAATGCTCTAATCCGATTAGTCTGACAAACAAGCTCCATGTTGTTTTTTATTGTCTCCAAACAGCATCTGGATCATTAATTCACTTCAAGTCTTCAGTTACACTCCAAACACTTTTAGTTTTGCACAAAATGACAATTCTGTCACCGCTGACTCGCCCACGACTTCTTTTGTGCTCCGCGGTTAGGTTAGGAACGACCTGCGGGTGAATAAATGATGACAGAATTTTAATTTTCAGCTTTAAAATGTAAAACGAGCTCGGTGGCACTAAAGCTAGTGAACGCACACCCGCGTTTGCCTCTTACGGCTCTAGTGACATTTCCTCTCCACCTCAGGTGGCAGCCATCAAAGTCAGTCCTGTGCCAGCCGTAGTCTCTAATTGCGGAGTTCAGGGCCACGCTTTGGTCATTAATCAGCCCATAGCTTCCCAAATTAGACATCCTCGCCAGACGAGCAGCAGTTAGCCGAGTCTGAGGAGAAGAGTGCAAAAATACTACAACAGACCAACAATAAAAGGACAGGCTGCTTCCGCTCCACCCGCATCCCTGAGAGGAATAACACACGCTTGACGTGTTAAAGATTTACACAGCGACTGCGGAGGAATCACGCTGCCATCTATAGGTGGCTTTCTGTCGTGCTGATGCATGCTGAGCTGTTTAATGAGATCTGAATAGCAAACCTTCATTTTTTTCACGTTTTGTATTGTTGCTGCCTTATGTTAAACTGCTTTAAATTACTATTTTTCCCCACATCAAGCTACCCTCCATACACCATATTGACAAAGCAAAAACAGAATTGCCACAACTTTGTAAATTTATTAAAAATAAAAAACTGAAATAAGTACATTGCATAAGTATTCATACCCTTAATTAAATATTTAGCTGAAGCACCTTTACAGTCTCAAGTCTTTTTTGTTTGATGCGACAAGCTTTTCTCATCAGCATTTGGCAATTCTTCTCCTCACCTCTTCACCTCTCAAGCTCTGTCGGGTTGGATGGGGGCAGACGCACATTTTCAGGTTTCTCCAGAAATATTTGATTGGGTTCAAGCTCAGGCTGTGGCTGGGCCACTCAAGGACATTCACAGACTTGTCTTGCTGTGTTTTTAGGTCCATTGTCCTGTTGGAAGGTGAACCTTTTGCCCAGTCTGAGGTTCTGAATGCTCTGGAGTAGGTTTTCATTAAGGCTATCTCAATATTTTGGTGTATTGAGATTTTTTTCTTCTACTCTGATGAGTCCCTCAGTCCCTGCCGCTGAAAAACAGCCCCACAGCACGAGGCTGCTACCAGCACACTTTACTTTTGGGGTGGTACTCTGCAGGTGATGAGCAGAGCTGGTTTCCTTCAAACATGATGCTTGGAATTGAGGTTCATCAGACCAGAGAATCTCGTTTCTCAGAGTCTGAGAGTCCTTTAGGTGCTGTTTTGCAAATTCCAAGTGTGTTTTCATGTGTCTTCACTGAAGAGAGGATTGAGTTTGGCCACACTGCCATAAAGCCCAGATCGGTGGAGTGTTGCAGTGATGTTTGTCCTTCTGTAGGTTTCTCCTATCTCCACATATGATCATGGAGCTCAACTAGAGTGACCATCAGGTTCTTCGTCACCAGTCTAACCAAAGCCCTTCTCCATCAATTGCTCAGTTTGGCCAGGAGGCCAGCTCTAAGAGTCCTGGTTGTTTCAAACTTCTTCCATTAAGGGTAACAGAGACTACATGCTTTTGTGACCCTTCAATGAAGCAGATTTTTTTCTGAACTCTTCCCCAGATGTGTGGTTTGATGCAAACCTGTTTCTGAGCTCTACAGACTGTTCTTTTGACCCCAGGGCTTGGTTTTTGCTCTGATATGCATTATCAACTGTTAGACCTTTTATTAAGACGTGTGTGCCTTTCCAAATCATACCCATTCAATTGAATCTGCCACAGGTTACCTTCACTTGAAGTGTAGTAACATCTACAAGCAATATGAATGCTCCTGAGCTAAATTCCAACTGTCCCAGATAAGGGTATAAGTACTTATGCAATGGAATCATTAAAGGTTTTTTTTTTTTTTTTTATATATATATAAATTTGTTTTTTGCTTTACCATTATAGTGTATGGAGTGTAGATTGATGTGGGGAAAAAAGTAATTTAAAGCAGTTTAACATAAGGCAGCAACATAACAAAACATGAAAAAAAATAAGGGGTATAGTATATGTAAGGAATAATTGACGACGGGTCGTTGAATTATTGAACGTTGAATCGTTGAGGTGGCCGTTACACCTCGGGTGTGCATTATTTTTCTAATAATTCAACGGACCGAAGTCAATTATTCTGCTTATACTACGGTTGCCACACCTCGAGACATTGATCAGATGATATATTTCAAGACATTTGTCTGGTTTTTCTACTTTAATCATTATTGTGAGTAGGATTATTTCTTCCGCATCTCATCCAACGACTCCCTTGCTAATTCCAAAAAGTCATTTTAAACCGTAACGGAGGCTTGAGCCATTGATAGTAGACTAATGCAGTTAATACAGTAATGTTAAATAACTAAGTTATGAGAGGAGAGAGAGAGAGATTAACATTTCCTCTGTGAGTCTGTGCGTCTCTCAAAAGTGTTCGGCAGCAATGTCTCTAGTTACAGTGAAACTTTAAGTTCATTTTCTTCAAGAACAGCACCGTTGTTGTTACCTCGGTTGTGAGAAGTCATGTAGTTTTTAAGTTGTTAAACTATGTTACTGATAAAATCATCAGAGTAGCGCTAACAGCATGAGCACTTATGTTAACATGTGTGCAAACTGAGGGAGAGAGAGCGGGAGAGATAGAGTATGTGCTTTCTGTACATAATAAAACGTAATTTTGTGGCAAAACAGGGATATGATCTGTAGTTTTTATCCTTTTGTTTACTATATTTATTTGTTTTGCCAGTGTCGTTGTGGGTTTTGGTTCTTTTGCTGTTTTAGGCTGTAAGGACCGTTGAAATAACACAAATCATTTGGCGAAGTGATATGGACATGTAATGCGTTGCCTGGAAATAATTGCACACCTTGGAACGTTCGTCAGCCAATCAGATTCAAGCATTCAATGGCTCCATAGTATAAATATATATATATACATATATACCCTTTATTTCAGAACATGCTTCACAACTCCTTGTTCAAGCTCTTGTTCTGTCCAGGCTGGACTGTTGAATGCTATTTTGTCAGGTCTTCCAGCCAGTTCTATTAAACCTTTACAATTAATCCAGAATTCCGCTGCAAGATTAATCTTTAATGAGCCGAAAAGAATGCACATCACACCTCTGTTCATCAATTTGCACTGCAATAGCTGCTCGCATTAAATTCAAAGCATTAATGTTTGCCTACAAAACCACCTCTGGCTCTGCACCTCTTTACCTAAATTCATTACTTCAAACTTATGTGCCCCAGTCTAGAAGCTTGTGTTCTGCAAGTGAACATCGCTTTATTGTTCATCCCAAAGAGCCACAAAATCACTTTCACTGACTTTTACATTAAATGTTCCCATCTTGTGGAATGACCTCAAACTCAATCCCAGCAGCTGAGTCCTTAACCATCTTCAAGAAACGGCTAAAAACGCATCTCTTCCATCTTTATTTGACCCTCTAACTCTAGCACTCTCTATTCTACTTTTATTTTATCTATCTGTCTTCTTTTTATTTAAAAAAAAACACACACACATTTGACCCTCTATCAATTGCATATTTATTCTCTAACTGCTAGCTTTCCTTTAAAAACTAACACTAGCTTTCTTTTTTCTATTCTATCTACTCGTTTTCTTTAAAAAAAAAAAAAAACTTGCTATGTGTACTGCGTTAGGCTAACCGAGACTTGTCATAGCACTTGCATGTTGTTGCTCTTTTGTTGGTTTTGATTGCTTCTATTGACCTCATTTGTAAGTAGCTTTGGATAAAAGTGTCTGCTAAATGACTAAATGTAAATGTTATATATATACAGTATGTGTGGGAGCTTTTGACAGCTGAGTGGCGCTTTAACCACAAGTTACCAAACGAACGCATCAAAGCACATTTTCACAAATAGCCATCAGCTTTGCCTCACCGATGTGTTACATTTGATGGCTGCAGTCCGTTTTTAAAATAATTCATATTCACAGAAGTAAATGTAGTACTTATGAAGTTTGCTTTCCATCGGAGCATTTAAAGTGGTAGCCTGTTTCTGTATAGGGATTTATATGCTTACAATCTGCAAATGAGTGGGAAAATATGTTCAAATACTCCATTTAATTCACTTTACACTTCACAAAATAAGCTTTTTTTTCATTAAATCTGTGATTTTCTGTCTGTTTGGATGCAGTGAAACACTCGTAGATGCAGCAGAAAACATCCAGTTCATAAAATAATGTATAAAATACATAATATCTTCAGAATCATTCATGCATGTGAAAATGGGCTGAGTCGAGCAAATCGTTGGTTCTTCTTGTGTTTGTTGTGTTTTTTTCTGCTATTAAGTGAAAATACAAGACTAATTCACCTTAAAATGGTTTAAAACTAAAAATGCTACAAAATGCATCACATTTAGTGAGAATGTGTGACGTGCTCAAACAAAACAGACACTGTTTTTGGAATCAGCACCTGAAAATTAGAAAACAAAAGTATTGGGTTTCATTCAGCAAATCATTCAGCTGTGTTATTCATATTTTTTTGTGTTTGAGATATTATAGAAAATTGCTCGTTTCATTTAAAATATGAAGTGTTTGTCTCAGATGTGTGTGTAGTTCATAAAGAGTAAAAATAGCAGAAATGAGTCACTAACTGTCATGAGTAAATTAATGCAGCTCATACTGAGATCTCTGAGTGTGTATCCGAGCGTTGTTGAGATCTGACGCTCTAGAGGAGATGAATGTGAGATTACTGGCCTCATTTTCTTAGCAGAAACATCTGAGAAGAAGAAGTTGCATTTAATGTCCGTCCTGCGTTCAGACTTGAATGCTGTTATTTTCCTGTTTATCTCTATGAAGCTGCTTGGAAACAATCTGTAGTGTATAAAGCGCTATATACTGTATATAAATAAATATGACTTGATTATGATGAATAACTCTGTGTTTCTCCCTTTCTGTCACAGCGGTGCTTCAGGTGTCAATATCACTGAATAAAGTTGAACTGAGTGTTGGAGAGTCGAAATTCTTCACATGCACAGGTAAGAACGAAACCCTGCTGACATAATAACACACTTGACAAATCACATGTACGTGGTTTTAAAATATACATCTCAGTAATCCATCACAACAGGATCTGAATGTTGCAGATGATTGTGGACTAAAATTTGCAATGTGCCTTAAGAGTAAATACACTACAGTTCAAGAGTTTGCTTTTATTCATGTTTTTTGAAAGAAGTCTCTTCTGCTCATCAAGGCTGCATTTATTTGATCAAAAATACAGTAAAAAGTGGGAAATATTATTATAATTTAAAATAGCTGTTTTCTATGTGAATGTATGTTAAAATGTAATTTATTTCTGTGATCAAAGCTGTATTATCATTACTCCAGTGTTCAGTGTCACATGATCTTCTGAAATCATAATAATATGCTGATTTGCTGCTCAAGAAACATTTCTGATTATTATCAATGTTGAAAACAGTTGTGCTGCACAATATTTTTGTGGAAACTGTGATGCATTTTATTTTTCAGGATTCACAGATGAATAGAAAGTTCAAAAGAACAGCATTTATTTGAAATATAAATCTTTTGTAACATTATAAATGTCTTTGCCATCACTTTGGATCAATTTAATGCATCCTTTATTAATAAAAGTAATAATTTCTTTAAAAAAAAAAAAAACGTTCTGAATGATAGTGTAATTACTGTCAGCAGAAGCAGAACTATCTTCAATAATATTAATTGCTACTGAATATGCAGTAAACATGAGAACATTGAGCTCAAGGCAATAATTATGTATACTATATATGTGTCTTTTCTGTAATGAACACAGTACGATTATAAAATATAACTGTTAACATTGAGAATATTAGAAAAACATTTACAGTAATTAAAGAATGTATTTTTCATATCAGTTTAGTAGAGATATAATCTTAGAAATATGAAGATGATCTGGGTAAAGTTACAGAGTTTCTGGACAGAAAGTCGTTTAAATTAAACGCATTTAATGTTTGCAATTAAACAAATGTAAAGTCATTATATTTCTTGAATAGAATAAAAAAAAACTGAGTTGAATTGCAGTGGTTTGAAAAGTCACCTGTTGCCTTTCACCTGTTGGATGATTAACGTTTTCATCGCCCGATTACCCACATGGACGATGTGCTGTTGCCATGACAACAAATTGATTTCTTTCCATCGTTCATACGCCAGCCGGCCGTAAATGCATTAGCTCCTGTGAATTTCACCATGCGTCCGAGCGGGAAGCGTCTCGCTGGAGCTCTGTCAATATATAGAGCAAGAACTAGCAGTAAGAGATTGATCAGAGACACAATAAACCAGCACTCACTGTTTCACTCTCTTCACTGCTGCAGTTTAAATACAGTTTCACATACAGACAGTTCTCTGTTTCGATTGATCTCATTGTGCTTCTCTTTCGACCTTTGATTTGTTGGTTCTGAATGTGCACCTTTAACATGCATGGAACTGTTCTCAAAATGTTCTTCATATTCATGTGTCCTTAATTGTGACTTTCTTTCTCGCAGTTCTGACTTTTATCTTATAATGAATGAGAGTCAGTCAGCATGAGCATCTGTAAACCATTCCTTTACCTAGTCAAGATAGTCAAGATCTTAATGAAGGAATGCTTATGAAATTCTAATGGGATTCTATTGCATAAATGTAAAATTGAATTAATTATTTAAATGTAAATATTTAATTATTAATTAATTAAAAACAATTATATAATATATAGTATATAATACAAATATATATATTTTTAATGCATTATAAATCTAACTCAGTAGTTTATGACATGTAATTCGTTTTTATTTTATTTTTTTGCCCCACCATGAAAAAAATAATAATAATAAAAGTTTGACCCCCTCAGAATTTAAAGTTTATATCTGCATTTATATCTTACAATTCTTTGTTTGTCTCACAATTTTCAGTTTATCTCTCACAATATTGTTTTTTAAATATTGAATTTTTATTAAAAAAAAATATTTATTTATTGTATTTATTTAAGTGGGAATCCAGAGAAAATCAGAATTACAAGATACAGTATAAAGTCAGATTTGCAGGAAAGAAAGTCTGAATTCTGTGTTTATATCTTTCCATTCTGATGTTTTTGAACTGCAAAAAAAAGCAAGTGTGAATTGTGAGATGTAAGCTCAGAAAAGATAGAATTGTGAGATAAAAAGTTGCAATTTATTTATTCATTTGAAATAAGTTTCAATAGAATCTTTTTTTTAGATTTTAAAATGTTCTTCACGCTAACAAAAAATGATTCTTTTAAGAACTGATCACTGAAAGGTTCTTTGGGGAACCAAAAATGTCTCTTCTATGGCATTGCTAAGAAAACCCTTCTTGAAACCTGTTGTTTACTGTAAAACGTGCAATGGGTTTAAATGTGTTTATATACGTTCAACCAAAAAAACATTTCTGTCATCATTTACTCATCCTCATGTCTCTTGTATGAGATGTTTTGAACTCAGTCAATGATTAGTGGCTGTCCAGCTAAAATAAAAGGACAAAAATGCACCATAAACGTAATAACGTCATAACACTATCATAAGTCACCCATGACTTGTTCACTAAGAACAAGTTATGTGCAAGTATGTTCTTTTGTTAAACTTCTGAAGTTAATAGATGTGATGTTAATGAACCAAGCACCATTGGGGTCTCACCTAAAATGTGCGATGGTGAGAAGATTTCCAGCTGATAACTCTTAAATCTTTGTCTGTTCTTCACAAAAAAATAAAAAAATATTAACTAATCTAATTATGCTTTTATTGGTCATTTCTGGAGATTGACAGCACCTGATTACATTCATATTAATGCTTCAGGATTTGAAGGTTTGCATTTTATCAGTTCATGTATTCACTGACCTTGAGAATTTTTTCTTTTGCTTTCCATTTAAAAAAAAAAAGAAACTAGTGAATAAAAACACTTGTTTTTTGGTGTGAAACAGAACAGGGATTTGCACTTTTTTTGGTCACTGAAAACATGATCAAAGGAGCCCATTCTTTAAAAAAAAAAACATGCAAAAATAATGAATGATGATTTCTGGTGTTGCATCAAGGAAGCAAATGAAAACATGACCTCAGTTAATACAGCAGATTGAAGCTCCGCTGTTTTGTCCATGCAACTCTTTCCTCAGCTCTCCTCTCCTCTCCTCATCTTTCTAACTCTGTAACTCACTAACAAGCATCTCCCCATCCCTCATGCATGACCCGTCCCAGGACTCCAGCGCTCTCGTGGAGAGGTTAGAGAGTTCAGGCCCTTCTGATTGCAGAGGGCCAGGAAAACAGACTCCCACACGGCTGCTTTATGACCTTCAGCCAAGCAGCTTTACAGAGCAGAGCACCTGGAGCTTGCATATGGCGCTCGCTCGTTCTCCATGTGGCCCCTCATTAAAGCCAACGGCGGCCAGAGCTAAAGAGCTGTTGCAAATTACAGCATAAACCAGATCGGAAATGAGACATTCGCTCAGATGCATGGGATTTTTCATGCAGGAATGGCTTTATGGGAGTATGCATGTGAGGTTTTACTTCTAGCTGTGTTAATAAATGCTTATGTGTTTTTTTTTCAGCCATTGGTGAGCCGGTGAGCATAAACTGGTTCAGTCCTCAAGGCGAGCGCATCGTCTCCAACCAGAGAGTCATCGTGCATACGGAGGGCGTGCGGTCCAGGCTGACCATCTACAACGCCATCATCGAGGATGCTGGGATATATCGATGCCAGGCTGTGGACGCCAAGGGACAAAGCCAGGAGGCCACGGTGGTGCTGGAGATTTACCGTGAGTTACCGCAGGAAATCCATGAGAGTCAGTCAGCTTGAGCTTCTGTAAATCCATTATTAGTCAAGATCATCATGGAGGAATACTTACAGAGTCATAACGATGTTCTATTGAAAAAAAAAAAAAAAAAAATCGAATAAAAAAAAAAATGATTTACATTATAAAACAAATTTATATATTATATTATATAATAAAAAAATCAGCTTTTTTCAAGTTTTTTTTTTAATATATATATAAATTATGTCAAGATCATAATGAAGGAATGCTTACAGAGTCATAACTAGGGATGCACCATAATACAGAACTGGTTTACACCGCACATGTGTGGAAAAACATATTGGATCCATAGCCTCCTGCAAATAGTGGCTTATGAACGTACAACAGCACGACTCAATGGGGCCAAGCCTTTGACCATTGATGCTTGGCAGTGTTTTTTGATGGATATACGTGATTGTATAAAGGAGTGACTTTTGTGTTTTTCTTGACCTTCCCTCTCTCCCTCGCTTTTGACTGGACTTTGAGATATTGAGTATGTGTCTGTTGTTTTGTTTTGTTATATTATATTTTGGATGTTATGTTATGTTATGTTATGTTATGTTATGTATGGAAAATAAAAAATGTTGATAACAAAAAAATAAAAATAACTAGGGATGCACCGAATGTTCGGCAACCGGAATTTTTCGGCTGAAAAAAGTCAAAACTCTTTCGGTGTTCGGCCGAATAAGTGAGAAGACCGAATAAATTGTACCGAACAATGACATGACGCGATCAAACAGAGCGTGCACTAATGCAGCAAACACGTCTGCAGTGTGAAAGTATTTAAAACTGTCAGAAAAAGACAAAAAACATTACAAGCACGAAGCTCCGACAGCGAGAGACTGTTTAGCGCTGCATCTCATGTCTCCGATGAGAAGAGGAGGATGCTGGTTACTGTGATGATTGAAATCGAGAAATGGCCTCAAACGATTAGTAAATAAACTGCAGAATGTTATGTTTTCTAATACACGTGGATTGCATGTATTCAAACAGCGCTGCACGAGCTCGCAGCGCCAGGGTTCAGAGTTCAAAGCATGAGGAAAATCTGCGCTAAAACACTGTTACTCGTCATTTGCTCAGTAACATTTTTATTAGTTTTTTTTAAAGGCATGTGACAATGTGATACGTGCGTCAAACATCTTCCCAAATTCGTAATGAGAATCATTTATAAATCTGCATGCTGTTGTCAACAAAAAGAAGCACTAAGATCTTCCTGTGGGTTTCTGCCAAAATATCAAAATACTCCATCAACATTCATAAATGTTAGTATTGTAATTTTACTGTTGTTCTGTAAAACAAAATAAAAAAGTAAGACAATAATAATGATAATAATAATAATTACCCTACAACAGCTCTATTAATACATTTATTATAACATTCACACAGTGTTCAAATTGGGATCTGTAATATATTCTAATGTTTTAAAAGAAGTCTCTTCTGCTCAGCAAGGATACATTTATTTGTACAGTAAAACATACATGCCTGATTCAAGAAGGGGGTCTCAAAAATGGCCAAAAAAAATTTGCTTTGTTGTATAATGTCTGATAGAATGTACAAAAATGTTCAGTGCTAAGTAAATATTTTTAAATTGTTGTTTTGTAATTGATTTTCTTTATTTGAAAAGCAGGACAAAACAGTAAAAAGCATATTTTGTCTATTTAATTTATGCAATTCATGCAAAAAATTGCAAAATATGTCTACATGGGGAAAAAAATGTGAAAAACCGTGTTCGGTATTCGGCCTTCTGTCCAGTGTTTCATTTTGTTCGGCTTCGGACAAGAATTTTCATTTCGGTGCATCCCTAGTCATAATATTCTATTATGTAAAAAAATATATTAGAAAAATGTAAAAACAAACAAACAAACTATATACATATACTATATACATATTAAAACATTAAAAACATTAAATCAATTGTTTTTTATTGTCATGTTGTTGTTGTTTTCAGTTTAATGTAAAATAAGGAAATGCTTACAGAATGGAATTCTGTTGGATGTTTTTTTTTTCTAAAAAAAATATAGATTGATTGATTGATTGATATTGATTTATGTGAATATATATTTATGAAAATAAGGACTTTTATTTAAGAAAGATAAGATTTTTAAATATATAATATATGATGTGATTTTAGCATTGGTTCCAAATTGTACTAAATTTCCCTGAGCACTCAGTACACATTCCTTGAGGACCTCTGTGTTTTTCACTTGCAGTTACTCATGTAATAATGATATGAGCCTCTAAAATGATGATGAAATGTTTCACTATGTTATTATGCTCATCATTATCAGATATCATTGCCTTCAGTAAGTCTTTCATGAATACCGTGGTGTTTCTGGGCTGAGTTGAGCTTCTTCACCTTACAACAAGAGAGTTTTATGTAGATTTTATTAATATTGAGGCAAATTAGCAGCTAACTTAAATGAGGCTTGTCACGTTGACACTAATAATTCAGATCCGGCTGAAACAAAGCCACACACCGTCCTCCTGAGCAACTCTTCTGCGAAGCACCATTTCATCTGAAATAGAGCAAATCAGCCAAGACCTGTGAAGTTAAATAATGTCAGAACGGTCATATTTTCACTTAAGATTTCATTCAAGAGTGAACAGCATTAGATATCAGCTAGCTGTACTTGTACTACCTGCATGTTGAGGTGAAAATAGTCTCATTTTCAGACTTATTCACCGTCCTTGTGCTGACAGTCTTATGCATTTTGCACATAATTATTGCAAAAAGTAGCTCTCTTGAGCTTTAACTTCATTTTTCTTTATTGTTATTGTTAGTAGTAGTATGTTTTTAATATGCATATTAAAACTAGTGTAGAAAATGGCAAACTTAAATTATATAATTGAATTTTCATTTTCATTTTGCACTAAATGTTGCACATATGTATGGGAAAATGTAAATTTAAATACAGAAATACATTGCCATTTTACATATTGCATTGACATTTTGCATATTACATTGCAAATTGAATTTTGCTACACATATGCTTCCATAGAAAGGTTCTTTGGGGAACCAAAAATGTCTCTTCTATGGCATTGCTAAGAAAACCCTTCTTGAAACCTGTTGTTTACTGTAAAACGTGCAATGGGTTTAAATGTGTTTATATACGTTCAACCAAAAAAAACATTTCTGTCATCATTTACTCATCCTCATGTCTCTTGTATGAGATGTTTTGAACTCAGTCAATGATTAGTGGCTGTCCAGCTAAAATAAAAGGACAAAAATGCACCATAAACGTAATAACGTCATAACACTATCATAAGTCACCCATGACTTGTTCACTAAGAACAAGTTATGTGCAAGTATGTTCTTTTGTTAAACTTCTGAAGTTAATAGATGTGATGTTAATGAACCAAGCACCATTGGGGTCTCACCTAAAATGTGCGATGGTGAGAAGATTTCCAGCTGATAACTCTTAAATCTTTGTCTGTTCTTCACAAAAAAATAAAAAATATTAACTAATCTAATTATGCTTTTATTGGTCATTTCTGGAGATTGACAGCACCTGATTACATTCATATTAATGCTTCAGGATTTGAAGGTTTGCATTTTATCAGTTCATGTATTCACTGACCTTGAGAATTTTTTCTTTTGCTTTCCATTTAAAAAAAAAAAAAGAAACTAGTGAATAAAAACACTTGTTTTTTGGTGTGAAACAGAACAGGGATTTGCACTTTTTTTGGTCACTGAAAACATGATCAAAGGAGCCCATTCTTTAAAAAAAAAACATGCAAACATAATGAATGATGATTTCTGGTGTTGCATCAAGGAAGCAAATGAAAACATGACCTCAGTTAATACAGCAGATTGAAGCTCCGCTGTTTTGTCCATGCAACTCTTTCCTCAGCTCTCCTCTCCTCATCTTTCTAACTCTGTAACTCACTAACAAGCATCTCCCCATCCCTCATGCATGACCCGTCCCAGGACTCCAGCGCTCTCGTGGAGAGGTTAGAGAGTTCAGGCCCTTCTGATTGCAGAGGGCCAGGAAAACAGACTCCCACACGGCTGCTTTATGACCTTCAGCCAAGCAGCTTTACAGAGCAGAGCACCTGGAGCTTGCATATGGCGCTCGCTCGTTCTCCATGTGGCCCCTCATTAAAGCCAACGGCGGCCAGAGCTAAAGAGCTGTTGCAAATTACAGCATAAACCAGATCGGAAATGAGACATTCGCTCAGATGCATGGGATTTTTCATGCAGGAATGGCTTTATGGGAGTATGCATGTGAGGTTTTACTTCTAGCTGTGTTAATAAATGCTTATGTGTTTTTTTTTCAGCCATTGGTGAGCCGGTGAGCATAAACTGGTTCAGTCCTCAAGGCGAGCGCATCGTCTCCAACCAGAGAGTCATCGTGCATACGGAGGGCGTGCGGTCCAGGCTGACCATCTACAACGCCATCATCGAGGATGCTGGGATATATCGATGCCAGGCTGTGGACGCCAAGGGACAAAGCCAGGAGGCCACGGTGGTGCTGGAGATTTACCGTGAGTTACCGCAGGAATCCATGAGAGTCAGTCAGCTTGAGCTTCTGTAAATCCATTATTAGTCAAGATCATCATGGAGGAATGCTTACAGAGTCATAACGATGTTCTATTGAAAAAAAAAAATAAATAAAAATCGAATAAAAAAAAAAAATGATTTACATTATAAAACATATTTATATATTATATTATATAATAAAAAAAATCAGCTTTTTTCAAGTTTTTTTTTTATATATATATAAATTATGTCAAGATCATAATGAAGGAATGCTTACAGAGTCATAACTAGGGATGCACCATAATACAGAACTGGTTTACACCGCACATGTGTGGAAAAACATATTGGATCCATAGCCTCCTGCAAATAGTGGCTTATGAACGTACAACAGCACGACTCAATGGGGCCAAGCCTTTGACCATTGATGCTTGGCAGTGTTTTTTGATGGATATACGTGATTGTATAAAGGAGTGACTTTTGTGTTTTTCTTGACCTTCCCTCTCTCCCTCGCTTTTGACTGGACTTTGAGATATTGAGTATGTGTCTGTTGTTTTGTTTTGTTATATTATATTTTGGATGTTATGTTATGTATGGAAAATAAAAAATGTTGATAACAAAAAAATAAAAATAACTAGGGATGCACCGAATGTTCGGCAACCGGAATTTTTCTGCTGAAAAAAGTCAAAACTCTTTCGGTGTTCGGCCGAATAAGTGAGAAGACCGAATCCTCTTCTCATGTCTCCGATGAGAAGAGGAGGATGCTGGTTACTGTGATGATTGAAATCGAGAAATGGCCTCAAACGATTAGTAAATAAACTGCAGAATGTTATGTTTTCTAATACACGTGGATTGCATGTATTCAAACAGCGCTGCACGAGCTCGCAGCGCCAGGGTTCAGAGTTCAAAGCATGAGGAAAATCTGCGCTAAAACACTGTTACTCGTCATTTGCTCAGTAACATTTTTATTAGTTTTTTTTAAAGGCATGTGACAATGTGATACGTGTGACAAACATCTTCCCAAATTCGTAATGAGAATCATTTATAAATCTGTATGCTGTTGTCAACAAAAAGCACTAAGATCTTCCTGTGGGTTTCTGCCAAAATATCAAAATACTCCATCAACATTCATAAATGTTAGTATTGTAATTTTACTGTTGTTCTGTAAAACAAAATAAAAAAGTAAGACAATAATAATGATAATAATAATAATTACCCTACAACAGCTCTATTAATACATTTATTATAACATTCACACAGTGTTCAAATTGGGATCTGTAATATATTCTAATGTTTTAAAAGAAGTCTCTTCTGCTCAGCAAGGATACATTTATTTGTACAGTAAAACATACATGCCTGATTCAAGAAGGGGGTCTCAAAAATGGCCAAAAAAAATGTGCTTTGTTGTATAATGTCTGATAGAATGTACAAAAATGTTCAGTGCTAAGTAAATATTTTTAAATTGTTGTTTTGTAATTGATTTTCTTTATTTGAAAAGCAGGACAAAACAGTAAAAAGCATATTTTGTCTATTTAATTTATGCAATTCATGCAAAAAATTGCAAAATATGTCTACATGGGGAAAAAAATGTGAAAAACCGTGTTCGGTATTCGGCCTTCTGTCCAGTGTTTCATTTTGTTTGGCTTCGGACAAGAATTTTCATTTCGGTGCATCCCTAGTCATAATATTCTATTATGTAAAAAAATATATTAGAAAAATGTAAAAACAAACAAACAAACTATATACATATACTATATACATATTAAAACATTAAAAACATTAAATAAATTGTTTTTTATTGTCATGTTGTTGTTGTTTTCAGTTTAATGTAAAATAAGGAAATGCTTACAGAATGGAATTCTGTTGGATGGTTTTATTTTCTAAAAAAATATAGATTGATTGATTGATATTGATTTATGTGAATATATATTTATGAAAATAAGGACTTTTATTTAAGAAAGATAAGATTTTTAAATATATAATATATGATGTGATTTTAGCATTGGTTCCAAATTGTACTAAATTTCCCTGAGCACTCAGTACACATTCCTTGAGGACCTCTGTGTTTTTCACTTGCAGTTACTCATGTAATAATGATATGAGCCTCTAAAATGATGATGAAATGTTTCACTATGTTATTATGCTCATCATTATCAGACATCATTGCCTTCAGTAAGTCTTTCATGAATACCGTGGTGTTTCTGGGCTGAGTTGAGCTTCTTCACCTTACAACAAGAGAGTTTTATGTAGATTTTATTAATATTGAGGCAAATTAGCAGCTAACTTAAATGAGGCTTGTCACGTTGACACTAATAATTCAGATCCGGCTGAAACAAAGCCACACACCGTCCTCCTGAGCAACTCTTCTGCGAAGCACCATTTCATCTGAAATAGAGCAAATCAGCCAAGACCTGTGAAGTTAAATAATGTCAGAACGGTCATATTTTCACTTAAGATTTCATTCAAGAGTGAACAACATTAGATATCAGCTAGCTGTACTTGTACTACCTGCATGTTGAGGTGAAAATAGTCTCATTTTCAGACTTATTCACCGTCCTTGTGCTGACAGTCTTATGCATTTTGCACATAATTATTGCAAAAAGTAGCTCTCTTGAGCTTTAACTTCATTTTTCTTTATTGTTATTGTTAGTAGTAGTATGTTTTTCTCCAAATTCTATTTTGTTTTGTTTGTATATTGTATTTGTTCTGCATTCTGTGATGTATGATTTACAAATGTAATCAAATTAATTCATAAAACTTTAACAATTCAATCAATCTTTTCAAATGCATTCACATGAAAATATGACAATTTACCTAAAAAAAAAAATATTTTTATTTTGTGCTGCAACAAGTTTACTGTATAAATTAAAACTGGATGAAATATATATATTTATTTTTATTTTTTTTTTTTTTTTAATTATTATATTTTATCTTAGTATTACTGTGGGTTATTATTACTCTGCAAAGTACATTTTAATATAGAATAGCAATAATTTTGAGTTAAACTGAACTTGTATTTTGATGGGTTTGTTGAAGACCTCTGATTTTATTATTTTATTTTATTTTTTCCCAAATTCTGTGTTGTCTTTATTAATTCTTCTGCATTCTGTGATTATTATTATTTTTTTTTTTTTGCTATTATTACTATTGTTATTAGTACATTTAAGTATGCAATAGCAATACATTTCTGTCATAATTTCATGTTAAACCAAACTTGTTTTCGGAACCGAAAGTTATGAATTTTCCACGATTCCGGTATTTCTCAGGAAACAGAACCGGTTTTGGATAAGAACCGGCTCTCGGTTCCCAACCCTACATGCTGTTGATGTCATTCAGTCCGAACTGGGACATTATGAAGGTCAATACACAAAAAAAAACACAAAATACAAGCAAATCACTCTCATGGCACTTTGTTTTGGACTAAATCAAACCAATAAGACAGTTTCCTTTTCTCATTCAGTGATTTCTGTCAGATGAGCTTCAGTACAGTGTGTTTGGACTGAATACATGTGTGTAATAGTGTAGAATCAGACCCAGTGTGGTGCTCTGCCCTGACCTCTCATCTCAAGCCAAATGATGAGATTCAGAACAGAAACATGATTTCAGCCAAACAGCGAGAGAATTCTGTCTGTTTACAAGCACGCTTGTGCAAATACTGAGAGGATGAATGCCATCACATTCAAAGCATGCAGAGACGAGGGAGAAAAATAATCATTTTGATTAGCCGGTGAAACAGCTTGATTCATTCGATTCGTGATGGGCGTTATACTTGGAGTTAAAAGAGATGCACTTCTGTGAGAAATCCAGCTGCTTTCACTGAGGTACTGTAAATGTTTGTATAAAAACTCAGTGGTTGCTCTTTCATCATTCAAGAGAAGAGTGGAGAAGTAAACAGAGTAAAGGTCTCTGCACACTGAGTCCAAAAGTTTCGCACGTTAAAAAATAAATACGACCTCACGTTGTGTCAATCACGTTTGCACACTGCCTCCGAAACTTTCGTCCGTCAAAAAAAAATTCGGATCAGGTTCGATTTTCTGCGTTTTCGCATCCGTTGCATTCATTTTGATAGGAAAGGATGAGGAATATGAAAAAGAACGGAAAAACGCATGCGAAAATGTCGTACTCAGTGTGCAATGACCTTAACACTTTATTTTGATAGTGATACTTTACTTTTATTCTGCTGACAATATTTAACTTTGCAACTACATTCCATCTTATTTTACTGACCCTAACTCTAACCTAACAGTCTACTAATTCTCTAATGAGAGTGAGTTAAGTTAGTTACAAAGTTACTTATAGTTAGTAGAATGTCTAAAGTGGAATATTGAAATAAAGTGTAACCATAAATACATGAATAAGACTATAGAGCGTTAAAATAGCATAGCAAAGTTAACATTTTATGAAAACTATTTCAGTTCATATGGAGATGTCTTATTTTAGTAATGAGATACTATTATATTATAGTTTTTAGTAATATTTTTTTTATTAATTAATTTTTAGTTTTTTAGTTTTATTTGTTTATTATGTTATATATATATACACTGCTGCTCAAAAGTTTGGGATCAGTAAGATTTTTAATGTTTCTTTCTTCTGCTCATCAAGGCTGTATCTATTCGATCAAAAATACAGAAAAAAACAGTAATATTGTGAAATCTTATTGCAACTTCTAATATTGGTTTCCTATTCTAATATACTTTCAAATAGAATTTATTTCTGTGATGCAGCGCTGAATTTTCAGCATCATTACTCCAGTCTTCAGTGTCACGTGATCCTTCAGAAATCATTCTAATAATTATGAGCGTTGAAACTGTTGTGCTGCTTAATATTGTTTTTTGGAACCTGTGATACTTTTTTCTTTGATTCTTTGATGAATACAAAGTTAATATATGAACAGTGTATATGTGACCCTGGAGCACAAAACCAATCATAAGTGTCAATTTTTTAAAATTGAGATTTATACATCATATGAAAGCTGAATAAATATTCTTTCCATTGATGTATGGTTTGTTATGATAGGACAATATTTGTCTGAGATACAAATATTTGAAAATCTGGAATCTGAGGGAGCAACAAAATCTAAATATTGAGAAAATCTCCTTTAAAGTTGTTCAAATGAAGTTCTTAGCAATGCATATTACTAATCAAAAATTAAGTTTTGATATATTTATGGTAGGAAATTTACAAAATATCTTCATGGAACATGATCTTTACTTAATATCCTAATGATTTTTGGCATAAAAGAAAAATCAATAATTTTGAGCCATACAATGTATTGTTGTCTATTGCTACAAATATACCTGTGCGACTTATGAATGATTTTGTGCTCCAGGGACACATATGAAAAACCTACAATAAAATACATTTAAGCCTTATTTTATTATTCTTTAATTTATTAGTTACACTTTAAAATAATGTGTTAACTAGCATTAACTGACAATGAGCAATGCATTTGTTACAATAAATATCAATATTTGTTAACATTAGTTAATAAAAATACAACTGTTCATTGTTCGTTATACTGTTGCTCTCTCGATGGTCTGATTGCTTCTATTGTTCTCCTCATTTGTACGTCGCTTTGGATAAAAGCGTCTGCTAAATGATTAAATGTAAATGTTCACGTTATAACAACTACAACTCTTTTCAAAAGGGTTGAATTATTATCACAGGGAGAGCTTGATTAAATTGTTCCTTTTTACTTGTTTGTTAGACAGTAATACCAAACACAACCACAACTGTTAACACTTAAAGATTCCAACAAAATTGTCCCAAGCAAGAAAGTTCATAAATAGGCTTGTTGGCTGCAACACACCAGTCCAGTTGTCCGTAGGAAAGGAAAAAGAAAAGAAAAATAATGATAGTACTTATCAGTCTGTTGTCTCAGTCCTTTTTGCTTTAGGGTGGACAGCAAACTGAAAATCCAGATGAAACAGAAAAAATCCAACATCCCCCCAAAAATATATAATCCACTGGTTCAAGACCCCACAAAAACAGGTTATCCTCCAGCTGAAAAAAAAGGTCCTCAGAGTATAGTCCGAATCTGTATATCTCAGACCAGAGCATGCACTTAAAAAAACAGCTCATAAGTCTAATACACCATGTATTTTTTATAAGAGAGCCTTTTGGACCATTGCTCTGGAGTTAAGGTAACAAAAGCATGCCACCTCACCAAACATACCTCCTTTTCAAAATGGCCACCCTTCCTTCCTTATAGGCAGGCCCATCATAATAAGAGTCCTTAGCAGCCAACAAAAATCCCCATAATTCCCACTCAAACAAAATGCATATGAGAATTTTCAATACCAACATCTCTCACATATGAAAAAATAAACAAACATTTAGGCATGGTAGTCATTCATATATAATGAACTTTTTACATATTTACCCCTAGTGAGTAACTATCATACAGGCTTTACTGTGGCAGTGTCACAGAGTTAACTCAGGTCCTTCAAATAATATGAACTAATACAACTTGATTTGAATCAGATGATTCACATTATCTAAGATTATTAAATGCTGTAGAAGTATTTCCCATCATGTTAACTGATGAAGTTAAAGTGTAAAGTGTTTTTTTTTATGGTTTTAGTTTTAGTTGCTTAAAGGGATAGTTCACCCAAAAATGAAAGTTTTGTCAACTTTTTTCTCACATGAAAGAAGTTGTTTTAAAGAATGTCAGTATCCAAACAGTAGTTGACAGCAACCATTGACTTCCATAGTGTGGGAAAAAATATATAATATGACAGTCAATGGCTACCATCTACTGTTTGGTTATAAATATTCTTCAAAATATCTTCTTTTGTGTTCAAGAGAAGAAAGAAACCCATTCAGGTTTGACATAACTTGAGTGTGAGTTTTTTTGGTGAACTATCCCTTTAATTGTAATAACCCTGACTGAGCTCTGTGACTCTTGATGGCAGGGTTTGATGACGCTGTGTTTGTTTGCTCTCAGAGAAGCTGACGTTCCGCGAGGTGAAGACGCCGCAGGAGTTTCGTCAGAGCGAGGACGCCGAGGTCGTCTGTGATGTGATCAGTTCACCGGTGCCGGCCGTGTCCTGGTTCTACAAGAACCGAGAAATCACGTCTGAACCCAACAGTAAGAGTGCTCACAATTCATATACACACTCATATATTCATATACAACACGGTACTCCAGAGTATCAGAATATCATGGAATTACTGTGGTACATGTTAAAAAAAAACATGCTAAATACGTCATATTTCTCCATTAATTTAACTCAACAAATTATTTTAACCAATTTCAACAAAAATTTTTGAAGTGATTCCAGATTCAACTTATTTAAGTCTTAATGCCATTTAAGTTATAATGACTTGTACAGCCAATTTGATTATACTTAAAAAAATATATATAAGGCACGAACCTTACTTTTTTAAGTTGAAGTGGAATTTATTTATTTATTTAAGTGTACTGTGGTACTTTTTGATGCTGTTTTGTTTTTGATCGTTAATTCTTTGTAATTTCAGTCCAGATATTATATTTCGGTTCATCTCTTGGTATTTTTGCATTAGTAAATTACAACAGAGCTTAGGGGAAATGTGCTATTTTCTGCTTATTTTGATAAATAAAATAATTTATTTTTGGTCAATAAATATACTGTCATTTAAAATATGTCCATTTTTATGGAAGCTTGTTGCCACTGAATAAAAAATAATAAAAAAGGTAATTGTGACTTTTTTATCTCACAATTCTGACTTTATAACACAATTGTGAGTTATAAAGTCAGAATTGTGAGATTTTAACTTGCTATTGTAAGAAAATAGTATTTTTTCCTCAGAACTGGATTTTATAACTCACAATTGCGAGTTTATATCTGACAATAATGAGAAAAGATGTCAGAATTGCGAGAAAAAAGTTAGAATTTTGAGAGAAAAAGTCGCAGTTACCTGTGATTATTTTTTATTCAGTAGTGGAAACAGGCTTCCATTCATTTTAAAAATTCAGAAGCAAAAATTATATAAAAAATAGTTAATATTAGTGAATGCCCATCTTAATTTAATATATTTCATTATATATATTTTAAATATATTAAATCATTATATTTTATTATATGACATGATTAATGTATTTTATTACATGATATGATTATTATCATATTTTTAAATATGATGGTTTCATTATAAATATGGTGATTATCTCTAAGGTGGACACCCAACTTAATGTATTATATTTACCATCTGAATCTAACCAAGTTTTATCAGCAAATGGAAAAGTCATCCAGCTATTTATGTAAATGAAATATGTTAGACATGCTAATTATTATGCTTTTAACCTCAGCAGCAGGGGACTTTTGACCCCAAATACCACACTTTTACATATTCTTCTGTTATTGAAAAACATCCACTAAAAACCACCGAAGCACCAGCGGATTCAAACACATAAATATTAAACCACATTCAGTGTCTGAATTCAGTAAAGTTCTCTGCTGAGGGAATAAAAACTTTTGTCTACATTTTAGGTGTCAAACCATTAATTAGAATTCAACGGCAGAACTTTGACAAGCTATCTGCACTTTTCAGCCTAGGAGATTAAAAGATGGAGATTTGATTATTTTTATTCTAATTACGGAGTCGGTTATAAATATCTCTCCTGAACGAGAGGAGAAAAGGTGTGTGTTTATCAGCGAGGGACTACAAAAGCCAAAGAAAGGCTGTAATCCGGAAGGTGTTTCATTTAGCAATGTCCTTGAAATGGAAGCAGAAGTAGTTTTGAGGATTGATGATAATATTTTCCTATTATTGCACACAGATGAAAAAGGAGTCTGTTGATTAAACCCTCAGGTTTCTTCTTTCTCACAGCACACAGGACTATATCTCTGTCAAATGCTTTAAATGTAACACAATGACTTTAAGTTCACTTAGAAACCTTTGCCTGATGGATTTAGTTTAGTGATGAATCCAAAGATTCCAGGACTGTGACGTCTGAAATGTTCTTTGGCAAAGACACAAATCCATTTGTTATTACTACAATTTGATAAAGCAAATATCAGTATTACTATTACAGTATTACATTTATTATCACTATTACAGTATTACATTATTTTTTTGAGTATTGCATTTGTAACATTACTTGCAAGATTAAACTTGTGCAGTTTGTGGCATGTAAGTACTGTATCTATCTGCCTCTCTGTCTGTCTCAGACTATACAACAGCCTAGCAACAGCACACAAACCACTCAGAACACCTTAGCATCAGCATAGCAACGGCCTAGCAACCGTCCAAAACACCCTAACAGCTGCATGGCAACACACAAACAAACACTCAGAAGACCCTAGCAACTACATAGCAACCACTTGGAACACCAAAGTGACTGCTTAGCAACACACTGGCAAACATTCTGAACATTTTAGCAACTGCATAGCAACACATTTGCAAACAATCACTCTCAAGACACCATAAGAACTACACAGCAACTCACTAGCAACCAACTGAAACAGTGATTGTAACAACATGTTCACAGACATGGAACACCGTAGCAACTGCATAGCAACTCAGCCACTGCATAGTCACATGTTGCCAAACATCAGATAAACCTAGAAACTGCACAACAACACACTCGCAACTGCCTGCAACACCTTAGAGATTGCACATCAACACATTGGCAAACATTCAGAACACCGTAGCAACTGCAAAGTAACATGTATCCAAACACTCAAAACAACCTAGCAACTGCATAGAAACACACTAGCAACCACCTGAAATCACATCAACAACTGTATAACAACATGTTGCCAAACACTCAGGGCACCCTAGTAAATATACAGCAACATATTAGCAACTACCTGGAACAAATCAGTGACTGCATAGCAACACACTGGCAAACATTCAGAACACCATAGAAACTGTATAGCAGCATGTTTGCAAACACTCAAAACACCCTAGCACCTGCATAGCAACACACTAGCAACCACCTGAAAGCACACCAGCAACTGTATAGCAGCATGTTGGCAAACATATAGAACACCCTATCAACTGCATATCAACACACTAGCAAACCACCTGGAGCACCCTAACAGCTTATAATAACACTCAGAACACTGTAGCAACTGCATAGCAACACATTTGCAAGCAATCAGAACACACTGGCAAATACAGAGCACCACACTAGCCACCACCTGGAACCACAACACGACTGTATAACAACAAGTTGACAAACACTTAGAACATCGTAGCAACTGCATAGCAACACACTAGCACCACAGCGACTGCATGGCAACATGTTGCCAAACACTCAGCGCACCCTAGTAACCACATAGCAACATATTAACAACCACCTGCATATCAACACACTGAAAAATATTCAGAACACTGTAGTAACTGCAGAACATTCAGAATATCCTAGTAACCAAATAGCAACACACTAGCAACCAACTGAAACCACAACACGACTGTATAACAACAGGTTGACAACACTTAGACCATCGTAGCAACTGCATAGCAACACACTAGCAACCAACTGGAAGCACAACATGACTGTGTAACAACAAGTTGACAGACACTTAGAACATCCTAGTGACTGCATAGCAACATTTTGCCAAACATCAGAACACCCCAGTAACTGCATAGCAACACACTAGCAACCACCTGGAACACCACAGTGACTGCTTAGCAACCCACTGGGAAACATTCAGAACACTGTAAACTGCAGAACACTCACAACACCCTAGTAACTGTATAGCAACACACTAGCAACCAACTGGAACTCAGTGACTGCATAGCAACGCAAACAATCAGAACACAGTTGTAACTGCATAGCAACATTTTTTCAAACACTCAAAACACCCTAGCAATGCCATAGAAACACTAGCAACCATTTGTAACTCCCTAGCAACTGTAGAATAGCATAGCACAGTCTCACATAGCTGTAACGTCTGTGTTTGTGTCTCTTCCTGAAGGCAGACTTCAGGTGCTTCCCAGCAACAACCTGCAGATCCTGCGAGTGAGTAAAGCTGACGAGGGAGTGTACCGCTGTGAGGCGCGTGTGGAGGCCCGAGGAGAAATCGACTTCAGGGACATCGTGGTGCTGGTCAACGGTAAGATCTGTTCTTCACACACTAACTCGCTGATCTCTGAACAGCTCTATAAACGTACAGCGCTCCACTGTCACAGACTGACCAACCAACCCTTTACCAACTCACTTAATAACATCTGTCAGCAGAGAAGAAGCAACCGAGTTCTGAAGAAACAATGAGATGAAATATCATAGCACTGATAAAAAAAGATGAGTTTTCTCATGGTATCCCTGGGTGGAAGTTACTGTGTTTACCTGCTTTATATGCTCATGATAGGAGGTTTTTTAGATCTAATTTTACAAAGTTAGTAAGTTATTCTATCACATTAGTCTAATATGATATTTAACCCTTGTGTACCCATAGGGATTTCTATCTATCTGTCTATCTGTCTGTCTGTCTATCGTTATTATTATTATTTTGGCTGTGTTGATGCAAACAGCATGCATTTTGTCAAAAAAATGTAGATTTTTATTGGAATTTTAATATTTAACCCTAATTTTCTTTCATAAATCTATTTTACACTAGATAAAATAAATGGTTACACTCAGGACCTTTAGGACAAAAATGTCCAAATTGAAACCCATTAAAACCACAATATTGAATCATAGTGCCATTTAAGCATAAAATCATATATAAACACTGTTAATAGGCTAAGATTCAGCTGTCAATGCTTTAACACTTTTTACTATTTTTAAATGTAACATTTTTAAATTCAACTTGAAAATGTTTACTATTTTTAAATTTAACATTTTGAAAATTTAGATAAAACTTTTTTTTTACTATTTAAATGTAACTTTTTAAATAAAAAAAATAAATGTTTTACTATTTTTAAATGTAACGTTTAAAAAAAAATGCAACATTTTTACCGTTTTTAATTGCAACATTTTTTAAATGTAAATGTAACATTTTTACTGTTTTTAAATGTAACTTTATTTAATTCAAATTTAACATTTTACTATTTTTAAATGTAACATTAAAAAAAGTAAAAATTTTACTGTTTTTAATTGCAACATTTTTAAAATGTATAATTTTTACTATTTTTAAATGTAACTTTTAAAATGTAAATTTAACATTTTTACTATTTTTAATTTAACCTTTTTTTTAATTAAATGTAACTTCTTTTTTTTAAGTAACTTTTTTAATTTTTTATTCAACATTTACTATTTTTAAATTAATTGTGCTGATGCTGTAAATGAGTTTAATGAAACAACTTCTGTTGTAATATTTGCACTCTAAAACCCATTTGAGAAGTTGCATCTGTAAATCTTGTTGTCAAACAAAACACATCACTTGAATACCTTAATTGCCAATCATAATTCTCTCAAAAGGCCTCTAGAATCTGTCCTTACTAGAAGAACAATGATCCAAACGAGCCTCAAACAGATGGCGCGCATATGCAACATGACCGTGTTAACTCAAGATGGAAGGTCAAAGCAGAACGAGGCGTTTCATTACAGCTGCGGATGGCGTTCCAACACACTGTTACAATCCGCTGCAGCTCAGCCAAGGCTGGGAATAAATCTAGGGGAAAATTCTGGATTCAATCCCCAGTCTTGGACACGAGACCCAGGAATCGTCGCTTGCTAGTCAGCGCTCGCTAAGTGATTTAAGCAGCAGGTTGTTCTGTTTCTGAGGCAGACGACACTTGCCATGTCTTGGGGATAATAGGACACGCCTCATTGAGCGAGCTTATTGGATCTTCCTGAAAGCTATAAGTGGTGATGCTAAATTGAATGCAATGCACTTTTATTCGTCTTTGCGTGTTATTACATCAGTTAAAAGAAGTATGAGTTGTGCAAATACTATTGTGTCCGTTCAGGCAGAGCTCGGCGCTATCAAATCCTGACGACGGCTCATTCTGCAGAACAAGGTAAATGATTGCGTTGAAAAGACGGGCGGCGTTTCATGAAGCGTTAGTGAAGATAAGGTCGCCGTTTGCTTGTGAGTCACAGAAGCTTGAAGTTTATCTTAATTGAAACATTTAGTCACAAATCTAGTCAGCAGAAAATTGAGTGCAAAGATGCTGAGTTGATAAACTACATGTGGATTTGAGATGCCAAATGCCCATTTTAGTTTGAATGTGAAAAGACTAGCATTTTAGTCTGAACTTGTCTCTTCAAGCTGGTTTATGTTGGTTAACTGGGACTTTACCACCACAAACATCTTAACCAGCAAAACATAATAACCACATATACTTCATGTTCGTTTCCCATCAAAAATTCATAGATTTGTAAATTTAGTTAATGTTAACCATCCACATTTCCATTCAGACAAAGGTACAATGTCTCTACACCAAATATTCATATTGCGGAATTAACTTCAAATTCAATGCTTTAAATGAATAAAAAAAAAAAAAAAAAAAAAAAAAAAAAATATATATATATATATATATATATATATTAGTGCTGTCAAAATTAGCGTGTTAACGCAGGCGATTAATTTTTTCAGTTTAACGCATTAAAAAATATTTAACACAATTAACACAGGGGCGGGGCTAGGGTTGGCCACCCCACTCACAACTGCACTTTTTCTTGACAAGAAGTGCATTTATTTAGTCGCAGAACATCTTTACGACCACATAAAATGGGAGACGTTTCAGACTCACGCTCCACTTAACTTCAGCAAGAGTGAACGAGAGCGGAAGCGGTACTGGGCTCGTAGCACGTGCCGTCGCGCGCTGTAGCCTGTATCATCTCATATCAAAGCACGAATAAAACTACGTGCATGCAATGTCATGGTCAGTTAAGTCATGAATTTATCAAAAAGACAATTAAAGCTGCCTTCAAACTGTGCATGCATGTAATATGTTATATATGAGTTACATTAAGAACATGTCTCTGAACTGGTTTTCAAAACTGTCCTGGAGCATCCCAGCACTGTCTCCCCTCATCTAACACACCCGATTCAACTCGTCTGCTCATTAGTAGAGACTTGAAGACCTATATATAGGCGATATATATATATATATGTATATTAGGGCTGCAACGAGTAGTCGACATTATCGACAACGTCGACAATAAAAAATTGTCGACAAATATTTTTGTTGTCGAGTAGTCGTTTGATCTCAAATGACCTAATGTAAGAGCCTGCAATACTGCGGTTTGACCAGTGTGGCGCTGTAGCGCAAGACTCTAGTTCAGCCCTCCTGGATGCAGATCAAGAGAAGAACACACACAGCACTTCAGAGCAAATGCATCCAAACTTGAGCGGCGTTTGGATGAATATGTAAATATATATTGCGCGCTTTCCTCTCAGTAACGAAATAAACAACAAAAACTGACAGCAGTGTGAAAGCAACAGTTAAAAATGCATCTGATTACAACGATGTGGATGTTTGCATGAGCTCTGCAGTTCAGTAACGTAACATTACTCCAGTAGAGTTCGGTCACATTATGTTTATTTATATAGTACTTTATGCAATAGATAGCCTTAATTGAAGCAGCTTTACGGTATTAAACATGAAAAACATGAAAGTCAGTGTCGCTTTCAGTTAGAATTACAACTTGATTTTCTGTTATAAAGCAGCTCTCCAGTGTGAGCTAGCTAATGATAAAATATTTTTATTAGTGGGAAAAAATAATAATTTCATTAAAGTGACAGTTTGGTTTGCAGAGATCAAAGCTTGATCTAGCTCAGGGCTGTTTTGATTATCATAACCCTATAAGGTATTTTAAGACATTATGTTGTGAATAAAATAGTTTATCCAAAGCATCTTATCACTTACCTTTATTTTGTTTCTTATCTATATGACTTACAAAAGGAGATGTTAGGCAGAATGTGCAAAATGTGTCATTCAGTTACTTTTTCATGTAGCTAATTAAATGGTGAGAGAGTGTCTCTGTCTGTCATCTCATTTTGTGTGCCAAATACATCTATTTTTATAATGAATTGGTAACATTACAATAAGGTATCATTTGTTAACATTAGTTAATGTATTAATTAACATGAATGAACAATACATTTATTACATTTAAGTATTAATCTTTGTTAATGTTGGTTAATAAAAATACAGTTGTTCATGTTAGTTCACAATGCATTTATCAATGTAAAAAAAACAACTTGTGATTTTAATAATGCATTAGTAAATGCTGAAATTAACATTAAGATTAACAAATGCTATAGAAGTATTGTTCATTTTTAATTCATGTTAGGCAAGGCAAGTTTATTTATATAGCACATTTCATACACAAAAAAAATTCAAAAACACAAAAGCGCTTTACATAAAAGGAAGTGAAATAGACATTAAAAATAATAACCACAACAATAAAAACAAGGAAATTATATAAAAATGTATTTAAAATGAATTTAAAACCGTTACGAATAGAAAATGATTATACATAAAATACAGTGCAGTCATGTTAACTAATGTTAACTAATGAACCTTAATGTAAAGTGTTACCAATTAATTGTGTAATAATTGTAATTGCATAATATGCTTTTCTAAAGCTGAAGTGACCTTTATTTATGTTAGAATATGTATAACTTAATATTCTAACTAATTGCAAAAACTGAATAATCAATCAAAGTCTACTGATTAATCAGTGGAATAATCGACGATTAGTCGATTAATCGTTCGAATAATCGTTAGATTAATCGATTATCAAAATAATCGTTTGTTGCAGCCCTAATGTATATACAGATCTGGGTAGTAACGGATTACATGTAATCTGGATTACGTAATCAGATTCCAAAAATTAAGTACTTGTAATTAGAGTAAGTTACATTTTAAAATACTCGTAATCAGACTACAGTTACTTTTTTATGGATTACATGATTACATATTATTCACCCAATAGCAATAAATTATTCAGATTCTCCCTAATTTCTTTTTTTCATCTTTTAAATTTTCCTCTCTAAAATAGCCTACCGATTATATACATTCAGAAAGTCCAGTTTTGTGGACATTCACACATAGATTAGTCATTAGTCAGGTTAGTCATTTTTGCAACTTGTCAGAGTGGTTTTAATATGTAAACAAAATAATAGAAGAGAAGTTACATCTCAAAATTAATTTGTCATCAGAAACGATTCATATTAAAGTTAGTCTTAGTTAAACAAGAAAAACAGCAGCAAGTGACTAATTGTTTACCATCGTGTCAGTTATTCAACCATCTGGACCATCCCAGCTGTCATATGTTCTGTTTTCTTGATGTTTTGTGCTCGTTTCTTCACCAGGTTTCTTTACTAGCTTAACCAACAAGACTAGGTTGACCTGGTTAATATACATACGTAACCAGTGTAAACCAGCGTTTGTGAGGCTCTGAGCTGGTGTTTTCATCAGAGATCCTTCACATTACTGAGCGATGACTTGAGAAGCGCCTGGTCTTTGTTTGCTCGTCTGTGTTTCTTCTAACTATCCTGTACATCTGTGTGCGTGGACGCGTTTACGTCGATGATTAGCATGCAGACGTGCGCTAGTGTGCTCTTTCCGTGCCCTTAACCCTGACTTTCATCATCAGAGGAGCGCAGACAGGGCCGAATCGCCAACTTCTGTCCGCATCTGCTTGATCCTTTAAAAGGAAATGTCACCGAGATAGAGGGCGTCTCATTTGCGTCGTTCTTCGCTGATACGCATCACCAAAAAAACTAGTCATTTCAGCCTCTTTGAATTCTAACAGGAGGCGAATCACAGCGGTGAATAATGATTGTGCTGGAGAGACATTGTGTAGGGGCTGTTTGATTCTCTTAAAGCTTCCTATCAGATGGATTCGGCCCATCAGACTGACACCACACAAAGTTGTTTTGAAATAAGGACGTTACTCTGGGACATTTAAAGGGAATCAGACTGTTAACACACACTGACGTGGTTTGCTGAAATACTGTTTGACAGTTAAATAAGTTTCATCACAGACCAGAGACGAGGAAAGTCGAGGAAAAAAACATCATAAAAAAAAAAAACAGTTTACATAAGAACTGGAGCTTAAAATAACAATAGTAACAGCTGATTGATTGATTAATAATTCAGTATTTACCCAAAGATCAATAAAAAAAAACTGAAGACCAGAAACATACTCTACGCAAACATGCGTTATTGAGCAATGCATTGAAAGCTTGTGTTCTTGTACTAAATATTTAATGTTTATTTCTTACTTAACCTTTTTCTCTCTGTCAGGAAATACTGGTTCTTCAATATTATTATGTGTAATATTTGTATATATTTATATATTTAGCTTATGGTCTTGTAGCAAATATTTAATGTGTGTTTTACTAAATCTCTCAGAAATAATAAATATTAGTTAGTCCATATTATTCAAAATATTATTTATTGTTTTATTTGTATAGATAGATAGATAGTGTGCAATGTGTGTATTCCCAATATTTTGCAGTAATATTCAGAAATCAGGTCATAGCACTTTTAACTTTTCATCACTTATAACTTTAGTACACATTTATACATATTTTCTATTTATTTAAATATTATTATTATTATTTATATTATATATTTATATTTTATTATATAATAACAAATATTGTTTTTTTAATATTATTATTAAGTGCAAAATAAAAAGAAAGAGAAAAAATGGAAAGAGCCACTTCACTTGCACACTTCTTTTGATATGTCATGTGCATGCATTCAGACATGTCAGTTTATAGTCACATATGCATTGGAATAAATTAGACAGAAAACACAATCAGAGTGGACTGACTGGTCAAGACATCCATTCTAATAGTGTTGGAGTTTGAATATTGGATAACAGTGAGTCCAATCCAAACATAACACATGCAAGCATCTGACTTCACCTGTATAGAGAGAGACATGGAAACAAGTGTTAAACATGCATGTCTGGTATCGTTTCAGTTCCTCCGGTTCTGTCAGTGCCACAGCAGTCCTTCAATGCCACCGCCGACTACCAGGAGTCAGTGACGTTCACCTGCATCACGTCTGGCTCCCCCGACCCTCAGGTGACCTGGTACTGGTGGGTAACAGTAATGTTTGTCAAGAGACACTCTGAATGTTGCTGCTTGGTCCAAAAGCTGAGTGACAAAACCCTGAAGATGCAGTGATGTGTAGTGCAGTATGTAGGGCGCTGGACATCACAGCTAGTATGTAGGGCACAATGTCCTCGATTCATCTATTCTATCTGTATGCAAATGGCATGGATCTGTGGCGTCGGGCCGTGAAGAGCTGATGTGTGCTTTGATCAGACGTTCAAAGCCTTCCATGATAACTGAGTTGAGGGCCGGAAACGCTCAAACTCCGAGATCTTTCTATTGTGTGAGGGAGACATTGAACGTGCCTGTGTAAAATGTTTGCTGGCTGACCTGCGTGGATGGAAGAAGAAGTTACATTGCAGATTTTAACATTTTGTTGAGATCTTTGTGAAAGTCTAAGAGTAGATGCTTGTGAAAATGTGAAAATTTAGACTCTGTTCTCCATATAGTCTCATTGCTGTCTGGAGATATATAGTCTAGGGCTGTCAAGCAATTCAAATTGTATTTTTGATTAAAATCTAATTAATTACATGATGTGCTGATTAATTAATCGCAAATTCATCATGCATCAATTTTGAGAAATTACCCCCAAAAGTTCAGTTAATGTGTTAAATGAGAAAAGCATTGCAAACACATTACAAAACGTAGCTTTATATAAACATAGCTTTCATAGAAATACATGCAAATTTTAATATTCATAATTACATTGATATTAAATTGACATTTAATTCATGACTTGTAAATTGCAATAGATATGCAATTTATAAATTAGTGCATTAAAACATAAACACATATATTATTGTGTTAAATGAAAAAAACATTGAGTAAAAATCACAAAACGTAGCTTTATGAAGAAATATTTAGATTCAACATTGTATAAATAATTATTAAGAAATGGGTTTTAATGGGTGTTTAAAAATGTTATATTGAAATATTAAATTATTTTTAAGAAATTAAAGCTATCAATATTAAAAATGTATAAAATACACTCAATATTAAACTAAAACCACCAGTAGGTGGCGACAAAACACTGTGTTAATGACTGAGTCATTGAATCATTCATTCAACCGATTCATTCAGTGGCTGAATCAATGAATCACTGAGTCGCTCGATTTGTTCAAAACCATGTATGCAGTAATGTCGTGTCGTTCAGAAAGGCACAACAGTTTTGTCAAATGTTTATTTGCAAAATTGAGCAAGACAGCCAATATTGACAATAAAAATGTTACACTTTTGTTGAACATTTGTATAAAATCAATGGTGCACTATATTGAAGAAAAGCAGCACTCTTTATGGTGTGATATTGCTAAACTATATCAAACTATATAAAAAAGGGGCATTTTTTGCCTCATATCTTGAATTTTAGGCTCATATAACTCTAACATTCTAATGGGCTTCATCACACAGTCAGTCGTCCTGCATCAGCAACTGAACCAAATTATTGTGTTAAATCGACAGCCAGAATGAAGACTTTTGTGTTTCTCACGGATGGGATTGAATCTGGGTGAACGAGAAGGTCCAGAGGTCTTCAGTGGGAGTGAAGTTATAACGTCTGAAACCAGCAGTCTGAATATTACAAGCACAAAGTGCAGCTCAATTAGTTTTCACCGATTTATGATGGGCACAATAGTTTTCTAAATTGCTGAAATTAAAGTGCATCAAATCTGAGGTATTTTTACCGAACAAAGTTCTCTTTAATTCACTCAAACTTCAAAATTACAGTTATTAACAGCAGAGATGTTAAAGTGTGTTATACGAGTCATGTCACATAAGTTTGCTGCTATGAAGATACTGTGTAGATTCACAAATGAATATTTTTAAATGCTGTTCAATTTAACAGATAGGATCTCGCAGGTTTCAATTCATTATTGTTAATTTGATTAGTAAGCATCAAGAAATGATGCTATTATCCAGTTCTATAGTATTTACTGCACAATAAAGATTAAAAAGGGCATTTTCTTATAAATATATGCATTCTCTCTTTTTTGTTTTTTCAAATCCATATTTTTATAAATATACCAAAAAGAATGATGGAACAGATTAATTGTGCTATATATTCTCAATCAGACAGATTTTTTTTTTCAATGAATATGATTAATTTAATTAGTAAGCATCAATAAGTACTATAAATATAAAAGCATTATATAATATATAATTAATATCATAAAAGCTTTCATTTTCATATAAATAAATGCTATGTTTAGCAACATTGTTATTTATCATATTTATTATATTGCAATTTACAAATAAATGCATTCAAAAATAAATATTACCAATTGGTTATGTAATTTTTTTTTAAAAAATCACTGTATTTCCTAAAATGTAAAAAAAAAAGAAAAAAGTTTTGATTATGTTGTGACCATAAAAATGCTTAATATTATTAATTAGATAATAAGGATCAATAAGTAATATTCTAATTCAATAATTCAATGCAATAAACATTGATATCATAAAAAGCATTTTAATTTAAAATAGGTTTTAATAATATGTATATTTTATTTATTATTAGATATTTAACATATCATATTTTATATATATATATTTCAATTCAGAAACATTTAATTTGACAATATTACAATTTACAAATAATCACATCAAAAAGTAAACATTACCAGATTATGTAATATGTATAAAAAAGGAATGTATTGCATTTAAAAAAAAACATTAATAAGTAATATATATATATATATATATATATTATATTAGTTTATGTTGTTACCATAAAACTACTTAATATTATTGATTAGATTTATAACCATCAATAGCCCCTTTCACACATACAGACTTTTCTGGATAATTACCAGTAAATTGCCGTAAAGAGATCATGTGTGAACAGGACCTTTTCAAAAATACCGGTAAATTCGTTCCGGAAATTTACCGGTATGAGAAGTTGTAACATTACCAGTAAATTGCCGGAATGATGCTGTGTGTGAACGCAGAATGAAGATTACCGGTATGAGGACGTACAATTTCAGAACGCGGTGATGTAAGACGTAAGACGTGTACTCTGCGCCAATCCAGAGCCGTTGAAATTCAAAAATTCAGCGGCTCTGGGCCAATCATAACATTCGGTGCATTTACTCCGCGCAGTGTGCAGTTGCCAGATTGGGCGGGTTCACACACGCGCTGCAAAGAGACTGGTGCGATGTTGACGTCGCGGCAGCACTTTTAGCCTATCACTAGGGATCAGCAGACAGATGTGATGATTCATGAGCGATGGGTTTTTAGCACGATAACGGATCTGATGTTGAATGTATAACTGTAAGTGATCATAATGCCTAAATATAAGTTTGATGGTAAAGAGTGGAGAGTGTTTTAACTCTCAAAACGTGAATTACACCTGTTGAGGGAGATGACACGAAGGCTATATCACTGCAACTCCGAAATCAGAGCACAGTTAAATTATTGAATCAAAATATTTATATCTATACGATCGTGTCTTTTATCTTTTAAATGGTCCAGATTGGATCCTTTAAAGCTGATGGACTTGTTAGTTTTGACTGTGCAAAGTTCTACATTATGTTCAATTATGAACTTCACGAAAGACTTAGTTCTGTGTGAAATTATAGAGCGACACGAAGGTAAGAGCATTATTGTTGTTGTTGTTCATTTTTTTTATTGTCGGATTGTCATACAGAATGACACAGTTTTGACTGTCATGGTGTGTGCATGAACGAGTGTGAAATACCTATAATTACGTTGCTTATTCCGATCACTTATATTGGGCACTTTTTTGCATTTAAATTCTGTTGAAAATGAAAATGATGCATGTGTTTTTCGAGGGTATCGGATAATTTCTTGATTGCTGTTTTGACAGTGTCTGCTTGCATATTTTAATCATATTTGGTAGTTCTCTTTAATGTATTTGCCCCGATTTGATCCATGGGAAATGTATCTAGCATTATATTTATATTTTGTCATCATTATTTCATTATAAGGAGTTAAAAATGGCTCTTATCAACCTTGATTTACAGTATATCACATTATTTTGACAGTTAAAGTTTTGGGCGGTTTTTGTGAGCTTTTGGGCTGGAAATCGTCCATCCAATCTGGCAACACTGACTCCGCGCTGTGTAGTTTGCTTTGAAGTCGTGTAATGGATGTCTCTGGGCCAAAATCGCTGCGTGAATGTGAACGTCAACAAAAACATCAACAAAAACACTGACCATCATGTTTACAAACACAACACCGGGAGGCACAGCCGTTAAGAGGACGTTTCTGGTTAATGATGTCACAGAATTTACCGGTAATTTGAAACCTATGTGTGAATGGTGCTTTTCCGGAAAAAAGACGGAACGTTGTTACCTGTGTGAACAGCACATTTTTGAATTTACTGGTAAAGTCGTTCTGGTAATTTTATGGCAATTTACTGGTATTATTGTGTGAAAGGGGCTAATAAGTAATATTCTAATACAGTGCAATAAACATTGATATCATAAAAAGTATTTTCATTTAAATATATGCAATGTTTATTTATAATTATACATTTATCATATTTATTATTGGATATTCATCATATATTGTTATATATATTTCCCTTTAGAAACATTTAATTTATGACTTAACAATATTCATATTATTTAATATTCATTAATTATATTTCATATTATTGATATTAATTATATTAATGAACATCAATACTGTACTGTGCTTTTTATGCTCAATCAGTCAGATTATTAGGTTAATGTCACTTTACCGAAGTGTCGTTAGTTAATGCGGTAGCTTCTGTCATGAAAACAAATTCCTCGTATGTGTAAACATACCTGGCAATAAAGCTCATTCTGATTCTGATTCTGATTAATCGTCATCATTATTTCCAGCTGTTAATTAGTTATTGTTTGCATCTGTTCTGTATCTCTTTAAAGGAATAGTTCAGTCAGAAAGGAACATTTTGTCATAATTTACTTGCCCTCATCTCGATTAATGACATTTTCATCTGTGCAACACAAAAGGAGGTGTTGAGCAGATGTTCACTTCGTTTTCACTGAATAATGACTCTGAGTAAATCATGACAGAAATGTCATTTTCGATATTGCAAATCATTCCTCTGAACTCTTTGCTCAGTGTGTTTCATTGAGTCTCTACACCTTACGACTGCTTCGTTAGCTTGTTAAAGTCTAATTGGGTCCGTGTTCCTTTGTTTTTCCTGATGGCCCAGCAGCTAATTGTGTCTCTGAACAGAGACCTGCACTCACTTCCCTTAATTGTGGCCTTGTTATTGTGACTGAATTGTTAGCAATTTCCATAGTTAGTGTTCTTTTGTCTCTGCACTTTTTTTAGTTTAAACTCAGAAACTCTTAATTTAACTAACAAGCAGGATTATTTTAATTAATCATTTTATTCGGCAAGGATGCATTGAATGATGGATTGCATAGCGTGATAGAAGACTAGTTAGTTACGCAGGAGCTAAACCATTTAGGGCCTTATAAGTAAGTAGTAATATTTTGTAACTGATACGGCACTTAATAGGTCCCCAGTGTAGAGATTGTAAAACTGGGGTAATATGATCATATTTTCTTGACCTGGTAAGGACTCTGGCAGCTGCATTTTGGACTACCTGTAGCTTGTTTATTGAAGATGCACGACAACCACCTAGCAGTACATTAGAATAGTCCAGTCTAGAGGTCATGAATGCA
Source organism: Aspiorhynchus laticeps (assembly GCA_023376895.1). NCBI lineage: Eukaryota > Metazoa > Chordata > Actinopteri > Cypriniformes > Cyprinidae > Aspiorhynchus > Aspiorhynchus laticeps. The sequence goes on along the minus strand of CM041797.1, from coordinate 3,732,063 downwards.
TAGCTTTTCTGCATCAGAAACAGGTAACATGTTCTGTAGCTTGGCAGTGTTTATAAAATGGAAGAATGTTGTTTTTGTAATGTGAAATGTTCTGCTGTCTAACATAACACCCATTTTTTTTACTGCAGAAGAAATAACAACACATCCATCTAGATGCAAACTGTAAACTAAGAGATTCTGTCTACTGTTTGTTGGTCCAATAAGTAATATCTCTGTCTTAACTGAATTTAAGAAAATTATAGTGGTCATCTAATCTTTCACATTTTTAGATTTCACACTCTGTTAGCTTAGCTAAATTAGAAGTTTCACCTGGTCTTGTTGAAATATATAGTTGAGTATCATCAGCATAACAATGGTAATTAATAACATATTTTCTAATAATATTACCAAGGGGCAACATGTATAATGAAAATTGCAGAGGGCCTAAGACAGATCCTTGTGGCACTCCTTACTTTACAGGTGTTAATTACATTGATTCCCCAGTTTCCAGAAATATATTGGGCAGCACAACTGTTTTAAACATTGATAATAATCAGAAATGTTTCTTGAGCAGCAAATCAGCATATTAGAATGATTTCTGAAGATCATGTGCCACTGAAGACTGGCGTAATGATGTGGAAAATTCAGCTTTGATTACAGGAAAAAATTACATTTTAACATATATTCACATAGATTTTTTTTTTTTTTTTAACTGTATTTTAATCAAATAAATGCATCCTTGTGAGCAGAAGATATTTCTTGTCTTGATCACATGGTCACAACATGTATTATATTGGACATATTTATCATATATATTTATTCATTTAATTTCAATAAGCTAAAATACAACATATATGTTTTTTTTAGTTACCATAAAATTACTCTTTATCATTATATAATATGTTTGTTTTTCCCTTAAGAGTCTGTATGCAGTCATGCAGAATTTGCTAATTAATTACCTCGTGGATAGATGGACTTTTTTCCTCCAAATTAATTTACACACACTAATTGAATTGGGAAGAGATCCATATTCTATAGGCTGTTAACTCAATTACAGATGTGTTCTCAGCTGCAGTCAATCATCTCATCTGATGGTTTGTGTCCACAGGAAGGGTCACGTGATCGAGCGATCGGAGCAGTATGTGCTTAACACACTGGATGGGGGCAAAAGCACGCTGACCATCAAAAACATCCGGCATGGCGACGGTGGGCCGTATACGTGCCACGCGAGCAACAAGGCCGGGAGCTCAGAGAGCCAGCTCTTCCTCAAAGTGTTTGGTGAGGAAACGTTTGCATCTTTTGTACGTTGATTGATTTTTATAAGGTGTTTTGTTGTGGCATCTCAGAGGAAGTCTTTCCTCATGATGGCGTTACAGACGATTCTTCTTTTCTTTTTCCATTTAGTTGCTTTCCACTCAGATTCTCTTGAAGAAAATGAAGCGATGCATCTTCGAACGTGCCGGCGGCGCAGTAAATGTGCCGCTATCTCGAATTTCATTTCAGAGAAATGAAAGACTGTTCAATTATCATGAAAAACTCCAGCAGGTTCTTTATGGGACCTACATTCCATTTCTGTTTTCATGAAGCTGCTGTACATATTCACAAACTGATTATTCTGATTGGACCTCCTATCTGTCGAATGGAAATGTATGGAGATTTATTCTCCACCATCACGATCCTCCAGACACGTGTTTATGTGATGCTCGTATTGGATGGGAGTTTTGTTCTGTAAAACGTGGAGCGGGAACAAGGCTGTAACTTGGTGACATTTATAGCGCGTGACGTTCACTCACAGGAGAGACGAGAAACAAAAACCAGATAACAAAACACAAAGAGCTGAAGAGGATAAAGTTGTCAGGCACTGCTAGATATTAGTGCTTTACTCCTCAAAAACCTGATTAAAACACAGCTCGTTTGTGGAATAAATATTTAGGGAATCCTCCGATAACAATTGAAATAAAAAATATATCTAAAATAAAATATAGAATAACTTTAATATAGGTTAAAAATACATAGTTTGTTAACAGATATTCAGCAATACAGTCAGTTTATAAATACTGGTATATATTAAATGGTAATTATATGATATAATTATTAATTGTATTGCATTATTATTATTATTATTATTATTTATAATTGCATATAATTAATAATAATAAAAATAACAATCAACTAATTAAATATTAATAGTATTACTTAAAACATTATTATTCCATCTTTATATATATATATAAAGGCAGTTCAGTATAGATACTATAAAACCTTAATTAGGTTTTATTTTTATACACTAATTTTCATTTTCATTTTAATGACACATTTAGTAATTTTGTTATGTGTTTTTGACTTTATTATTTTTGTTATATTTAAATATTACAATTTAGGTTTCATTAATGTTTATTTTATTATTATTTTTTTTATTATTATTATTATTTACCATTTTCAGTTAGTAATTGTAGCGCTTCAACTTAAAAATATTTCTGTGTATTAATTGATATTTTATTTTATTTCAATTAACGAATGTTTATTGTTTACTCTGATTAACTTGAAAACTTACAACCTTCTAGCCTTGTATTAAGAGCAAAAAGTGCAACCAATCTGGGGTGCGTTTCCAAACACAACTGTGGTCACAAGTTCCATTGTTACAATAGAGTTTAATGGAACTTGTTACCGTAGTTATCTAGCAAAGCTTTTGGGAGTTAGTAGTAGGATTCAGGTTAAGCGTCTGCTCCTAACAGTGACAGTAATGACAGCAGGTTTCTCTGGCTGGTTTTGAGGTTCGTATGGTGCTCTGTGTTTGGTGTGAGTGTGAGTCTGCTGACCTCGCTGTCATCACAGTCCTCGTGTTTACAGCGTGTCGTCTGTCATCTGAACACTGTCGCCGCTCTCAGGAGAGCATGTTGAGAAGAAGAGCACGACATACGAGCATCAGTTCACTGTCAACAGCTGTGGTTTACAGCCACTGACAGGAGCTTCACAGTCATTCATTCTGCTGCGCCTGCACAAAGTGCATCATCACAAAATATGGGATAACTACAGTCAAAAAAAAAAGTTGTGTTGAGAGTAACATGATTTGGGTTGCTTTGCAACTCATGGATGGGTCATATTTTACCACAGTGGGTTATTCATTAAACCTAGGAAAATGGGTTGATTTATGCTAGTTACAGATATACAGTATACACACAAACCGGAAATACAATAAAAAATAATCATTATATATAATAAATGTGAACATAATAACCGTTCAGGGTCTGGCAACTATTTATGTGCAATATATAAACACCAATGCCAGGGTTATTATCATTAACTAAAAAAAAAAAAAAAAATACATTTTGTTAATTGAAATAAAAATAAGTTAAATCTAAATAGTAATGTTTTAAAAGAACAAAAACAACAAAAGTCAAAACCACATAACAAAATGACTAAAAACGAAATTAAGATGAAAAGTGAAAATATAAAATAATTATAATAAATTATAATAAAATAATGTATAATAGTATATAAATAATAAATAAGAAAATGACATATCACTGACTAACACACCTCCTGATAAAAAAATTACAACTTATTTATATTGAATGTTATTTAATCATATTCAATACAATTATTTTCTTGACATTATATAATTCTAAATTATATAATTACAAATTAATACATTTTCAGTATTTATCAACTGACTGTAATGCTTAACTTGTCAACAAACAATTAAAGTGTAATCAACCGTTGTCCATTTTCCACCAAAATAATGTTCTTGAATGATGCCACAGTGGTTCTAAGTGGTTGCTAGGGTGTTGTGTGTGGCTACACCTTAGCAACACTCATCCTCTTTTGCCAAGTTTCTTAAGTGCAAACATCTCCCGTGTTTTCAGCAGCAGTACATCGTTGATGTTTCCTGGAGTGTTTCCCGGCTCGTCCGTCTCCAGTGATGTGTTTGTCTTTGCTGGAGTGTGTGTATGTAGCAGATGCATGCTTTCGCTCTCCGCAGCCTCTGGGCGTTTCTGCTGCGTCTCCCGCTACAAATAACTCCTTGATCTCTGCAGACGCTGTTCAAAGACATGCACTGTGAAGAGCTGTTTCTGCTGGCTTTCATTCACTCCAGCATGGATTTATTCAGCACTCTGTGCGAGAGCAGCAACGGCTCTTATGCATGAAACTTGTTTGCCCTCGACTCTGCTGGTGTTTAGGGCTAAACTAAGAAAGATACATAGAGCAGCTTATCTGTGGGACACACACACACAGACTTCTAACAGGGTTTATCGGTGAGTTCAGCATTAAACAAGACCTTCCTGATGTGAACGTGTGCCACTAAAACTCTCCGGCTGAGAGAGAGTTCATGCAGGGGAGACATTGCACCTACGGGAAAGACGTTCAGAGCATAAAGACGTTTTCAAAAGATTTTTCTTAAAGAAAATGAAGAATTAGAAAAAAAAAAGATTTTGCATAAAGTAAATCAAGATTTTTTTATTATTAAAAACTGAGGGGGGGAAAGGGGTTTTATTATTAGAAATGTAAAAAAAAAATACATAAAGAAAGGTTTTTGTCATTATAAATTGGAAGAAAAGATTTTGCATATTGAAAATAAAGGTTTTTATAGTAAATTGAAAAAAAAAAAAAGATTTTGCATAAAGAAAATTAAGGGTTTTATTATTAATTGGGGGAAAAAATGCCTAGCGAAAATAAAGGGTTTTATTTATTATAAATTAAACAAACAAACAAAAAATTGCATGAAGCAACTAAAGGCTTTTATTATTGTAAAAAGCATAAATAATTTATTACTAAAAAAAATTAGGGGAAAACATTTTCATAAAGAAAATAATGTTGTTGTTATTATTATTATTATTACACAAAAATATATTTTGCATTTTATTACTAATTATTTTTGTGATCATTAAGAGCATTATACCTCTAAATGTCTTTAAAAATTCATGTTCAGTTGTTTGCAATTCTCATTATTTGCAACAATTGTTATTACATTTGCATTAATACAGTCATTTTCTGTTTAAGTGTAAGTGTGATGTCCTCTGTCAGACCGAACATTGTATTTAGTGCAAAATGAGGTGTAATTCAAAGCAATTACTCTAAAATAAACTCACAGAAACGTCTGCAGTGACTCAAAGCCGTTCGCCCGTCTGTCTGTCTGTCTGTTCAGTCCAGCCGCACATCACTCAGCTGAGGAACGTGACGGCCGTGGAGGGAAGCGCTGCTATGATCTCCTGTACAGCGGAGGGAGAACCACTGCCCGAGATCTCATGGAGGAGAGCCAGTGATGGACAGACGTTCACAGATGGAGATAAGGTGAGTAACACACAGATCTGATACAACTCACCCAAAACTGAAGATCTCTCATCTATCATTTAGGTTTGAAATTACATTAGAGTGAGTAAATAATGGCAGAGTTTTTGTTTTCCCTTTTTGCTTTAAAGGGATAGTTCACTTAAAAATGAAAATTTGTGGTTAATTTGATCACCCTCAGGCCATACAAGATTTGACTTTTTTCTTCAATAGAACAGTAAAGAAGATTTTTTGCTGAAACTGTGCTCTGGTTGATTCATAAAATGCAAATCAATGGCTACCGGCACTTTGAGAGACAAAAAAGCAAATATAGGCAACACAATGAATCCCTGTGGCTCCTGATGATATATTGAGGTCTTATGAAGTGAAACGATCGGTCTGTGCAAGAAACTGAACATTATTTACAACATTATTACCTGTAATCCAGAGCCTCAGACAAACGGTTCAGTTCATGAATGAATCATTCTTTTGAACCGGTTCATCAAATCAGACTGAATCATCTGAATCAGTTCTCATCTCGAACAGCACAGATCTACAAGTTACTCAATCAAACTCACTTTCAGACGCCTGACAGTCACTCCGACTGGACATGAGCTGAAATAGCAGCGTATCTGATCCTGTGATGAATGAACTGATTCAATACTCCAGTTCATCTAACAGTCACTGAACAGTCACTGTCACAACAGTTCGACTCGGACCGAACAATGAGCCGCTGATATGAGCATGAGTGAACCCAACACTTGAATGAAGGGACGAATGAACGTTTTTATGGTTTCTCATGGTTTATGTAAAAAATTGAGCTGATGAAGGCTAGTTTATTCACTTAATATGCTTTAGACTTCATTATTTGTGCTAATATGGATGCTGCACACTGGTGGTGGTTGAGGAGAGACCCCCCACATGATTGTAAAGCACTTTGGGTGTACAACAATACACAATAAAGCGCTATATAAATGCCTCATTCATTCATTCATATAATTGCAGATATGGTACATCATTGTGTGATTACATAAACAAACTTGTGAACTTAACCAGTTCATTGAAACAAACCTTCTGAAAGAATCAGTTCACAGAATTTTTTTTTCTGTTTGCTTGAGGCTCTGGATTACAGGTAATAATGTTGTAAATAATAATCAGTTTCTTGCACTGACTGCTTCATAAGACCTCAATAAATCATCAGGAGCCACGGGAATTAATTTTATGTTGCCTGTATATGTCTTTTTTGACTCTCAAAGTGCTGGTAGCCATTGATTTGCATTAAATTAATCACCAAGGATCACGGTTTCAGCTAAAAATCTTCTTTACTGTTCTACTGTTCTTGGATGGCCAGAGGGAGAGTAAATTAACAGCAACTGTTCACATTTGGGTGAACTATTCCTTTAAATATCACCTGCAGTATTGATGCGGTACAGTGATCGTGTAGCTCTTCCTGTTCCATAATCATTAGCACAGGCAGCATTTCTAATGATTTCATCATTACAGGACTCAGGTACATGACAGCTCCTCAAAGTCCTGTTCAGCGTTGTGTAGATAATCACTGGTGTTCAGTCGTCTGTGTTGGCCACGCCTCCCGTTTCCACTCATTTCCCTCCAGCTGAACAGCATCCTGCAGCAGCTGATGATGAACACACTGTACAGACGCATGAGAAACTCATGGAGCTGATGAACCAAATGAGCAGAATCAAATGCCTGTCTGTCTGTCTGTTAGGGATGGCTCGATACCATAATTTTGGCTTCGGTATGATACCAGAATGTAATACCTCGGTATCGATACTAAATCGATACCATAGGTGACAAACAACCAGCCTAAAAAAAAAGTGAACTGAAAGAAAAAAAAAAAAAGTGAATGATCATCATATACAGTATTTATTAATCTTGGTTAATGTTAGGTATGTGTTTAATGCATAAAGTAATGTTAACATACTAAACATGTATTAGTAGCCTACATTTATCATTTATAAATAATTATTGACCAACATTAATAAGTGTTGTAATGCTGTTAATGAATTATAACAATTGTTTCTTTAAAGTGTTATTCTAACAGTCAAAGTAATATTCAAAATCATGTTATTATTTCTCTCCCTCAGATTGTTTTCAGATTTCAGCCTCAGATAGGCAAGATAAGATAAGATAAGATAAGATTATTTTATTTGTCACATACACGATTATATAGAGAGTATATAACCAGCAGTGAAATGTATTCTCTGCATTTAACCCATCCTAAGTGAACACACACCCGGAGCAGTGGGCAGCCGTGTTACAGCACCCGGGGAGCAGTTGGGGGTTCGGTGTCTTGCTCAAGGACACCTCAGTCGTGATATTGAAGGAGGATACTCCCCCCACCAACAATCCCTGCCGGACCTGAGATTCGAACCCACAACCTTCCGCTTACAAGTCCAACTCGCTATCCATTAGGCCACGACTGCAAAGAAAAAGCTTTAAATATAAATCTCTCTCTCTCTCTCGGCTGCTTCATATTAGCAGTCGGCAGCACGGCAGAAACATTCCCTTCATATTATTGATA
>CM041797.1:3661771-3719271 GCA_023376895.1 Aspiorhynchus laticeps | reverse complement strand
CCGAATGCAGAAGTGAACGTATCTGCGCGGCTCTGAATGAACTCCTTTTGTGGACGCGTTCTTCACGCAACAACGTGCAGAAACACGGCAAGTCGGCAAATAAACTCTAAAAATTCACAGCGTTTTATTATAATAGTGTTCTCATTATAATGTTATGTATATGACAGTCCCAGGCATAGTTATTAATATTCTGCATTGTTTGTAGTGCTCGCGCTGCTCGCTGAAGAGATAATCACTGTAGTACTACAATGAAGCGCTTTACTCCAGAGCAACTCAACCAAATGCATCTTATATGAGATAAATAATATATACACGATATACTGTATATAAACCGGCTGAAATCACTTGTACCCTACCTGCTCGAAAAAATCCAGTCTTTCACTCTGCCTGTGTCAGTTTGAGTCTTGTTAAAGATTTAAATCCCTGCCGCCAAGATGCTCCTCTGTTGGTCACAGATTATGGAAATTGAAACTTAAATCTATAGGGGTGGTTGGATTTATTCATGCACTTAAAATATCTATTTAAAGCTTCCTTCTTTTCAGATTCTTATTTACAGCATTATTTTAATAGGCTGTATATTAACTTATTGGGAGAAAACGTCTTAGGTTACGTATGTAACCCCAGTTCCTCGAAGGAACGAGACGCTGCGTCCAAAAAGACGCTAAGGGAACGCCTTCAGCGTGACCGGCTCTGAATCCAAATGCAATCTGTCTTATAGATGGGCGGAATGTCACGGGCGAGGTGACGTAATGACCAGCTGGTATAAAAGCACGTGCGGTGAAACCGGCGTCAGCTTCTGGAATGAAGCAAGCGCTGGCAGGGATGCCGGAAGTGTGGCCTCGCGACGCCAAAAAGACGCTAAGGGAACGAGATACCCACGGCACCAGACTTACCAATCCCTGCCCCGTGTGTATCCAAGCGGAGCACAACTAAGGCGAGAGGATGGAAGAACCTGGGGTGGCTCGCATGTCCAGGCCATAGAACCTGACAAAAGTCAGGGGCGTAGACCATCCCGCAGCATTGCAGATGTCCTGAATTGGGACACCTGCGAGAAAGGCCTTGGAGGCCGCCACACTCCTAGTGGAATGAGCCTTGACTCCCATCAGCGAGGGGAGTTCAGAGGACTCATACGCAATATGAATGGCATCGACAATCCACCGACTGAGGGTCTGCTTAGAAGCAGGACAACCTCTTTTAGGGGGACCAAAGCAAACCAGCAGTTGGTCCGCCTTTTTCCACATGGCAGCTCTGTGGACGTATGTGTCCAGTGCTCGCACTGGACACATACAATTAAGCTTTTGCTGGTCAGGCTCCCGAAAGGGAGGAGGACTAAAGGCCTGCAGTACTACAGGCTGTGGTGTGGTATTCGATATGGTGTTGTATATCTCCCAATATTCGACTGTGAGATTGGGAGTCGAATCAGGCTCCTCCTATCGAAGAATTGAATCGTCGACTATTCGGGGTCACCCCTACTCAGAACACATTAGTAACCATATGCCCTAGCAAACCCCTAGAACACCCTAGCAACCGCATAGCAACACCCTGGCAGCTAAGTAGAACATTATAGTAACATATAGATATGCCCTAGCAAACACCTGGAACACCCTTAAATAAAATAACTAAAACTACATCCAAAATAAAAATGAATACAAAATATATAAACCAAAATATTTAATTTAAAAACTGCAAATAATATAAATAAAATTGTCTAAATAAAAATAAATATATTTATAACAACTATATTAGTATGTCAATGATTGTGCTTGTGTCTGTCTGTGTGTGTGACAGTAGCAGTGTTTGTTTCACTGATGTGTTTGTGTTGTGTAGAGTCAGGACAACCGTGTGGAAGTGCGCGGACGCCACGGAAAATCCATGCTGACCATCAGCGGCGTTCGACTCTCAGACTGGGGCCGATTCGACTGTGAAGCTCTCAGCAGGATCGGGGGCCATCAGAAGAGCATGTTCCTGGATATCGAGTGTAAGATGCACAAAATGCACACATTTACACCAACTACAAATATACCGTATAATATATACCGCACTGTTTTCAGTGTTGGTAAGTTACTCACTCCTTTCTAAAAGGTAGTGCATTACTTATTACTAATTGTTTTTATATTCTACTGTATATCTAGCAATGCATGGATAGATATGAGACTGCTCTTTAATTTTTTTCAAATAAATAATCTAAAATCACATAAATGATTCTTAAACTGGCCAAAGTATTTAAATGGTCAAGGCTGCATTAAAAACATAACATGTTAAATTTTAATGTTAAAGTCACTATCGTTTTACATAGAATTGTTCTATAGTCTATACAGTATTACATCAGAAGTAACTCTAATTAAATTACAGAAAAATTAAGAGTAATCTGTAAAAGTAATCAGAATACAGTAACTAATTATTTGGTAATGCATTACACCCAACACTCTTTCTCTGTGGCCTTTTCAAACTGCCTCTGGCTCTCATAATTATTTTACCCGATAATTTTTCTTTATTAGCCTAAAAAAAAAAGTAAAAAAAATACCCTCAATGGAGACAATTATGGAAGGAATTCTTCCCAAGTAATTAATTCCTCAGGTTCTTATTAATTTCCAGGTCCGTCTCCTGAAATACCAACACATTGTTGAGGTCACTTGTTTTCTGTATCTCTTTTTATTGCTTCATATTCTTTTGTCTGCATTTCATTCATTAGGATATCACTGCACGTCACTCGTGTTTAACGCTGCAAATGCTGCATGTGTCACAATCAGACAAATGTGATGAGATGCTAATAAAGTTCCTCGTGTCCCTGAATGCACGCGCTGACCTTGACATCGGCACGTGGTGGGAGTGTCTTCATGTCTTGCTCTTAGAGGTTCACGGCCAGCGTGTGAAAAAGGACGTTGAGAATGAGCGTGGCAGAAGGCAGTCGAGCGTTACCGGACGCTAATGAACTCATTTATTTAGTACAGGCTCGTCTCTGCGCTGCTCCTCAGATGTGACGGACGACCCGGCATCAGTCTCTCTAATGGAAGCCTTCTAGTCGGCGTAAAGCAGGAATATTGCCGTATGAATGCAGACGCCCTCGGTGCTTAAAACTGAAGCTTCGTCGAAAAATGCATTTCGGCTTTATGACTCTGTTTACTGTAGATGCATCTGACACATAATGGAGTGAGACTGTAACGTCTTTCCTTGTTGCAATCAATACTACTCTTCTCTAAAGGCTGTTTCATGTGCATGATTCACATCAACATTCCCCAGTGCATGGAAAGAAGTTCAAGTAGTTCAGGCTGGTGTTATTTTATTATAGATTTTCATTAATATTTTTAACGTTTTGTTTTATTTTTTTTATTTTAATTTTATTTAATGTTTTAGTAATTTAGTAAGTTATTGTGTTTTTGCCATTTTTATTATTTTTTATGTCTATATAGTTTTTATTAATTTTTATTTAAGTTTTCGTTTTAGTTGCAATAACATACATGAAAAAATCGACAATCGCATGTAGTACAGGCAAGTGTTATTTTAGTATCATTTTAGTATAATTGAATGTTTACATTTACTTTTATCCATTTAGTAGATGCTTTTATCCAAAGCAATATAATTGAGGAATATAACAAGCAAATACAACAGCACTATTATAGTTTTTATTTCATATTTTGTATTAATATTTTGAATTAGTTTTATTTTATATTTTCAGTTTTTGTGTTAATTTTTGGTAAAGTGTGAGTAATTTGGTTGTGTTTTTACTTTTTAATTCATTTATCTTAGTCAATATAGTTGTTATAAATTTGTATATAATTTTTAGTTATTTTAATACATCTAGTTAAACTAAAATAAAATTAGACATTTTTCAGGTAGACTTTTTTTTTTTTTACATTTATTTAATTTAAAGTAATGATAACCATATTTATTATGCTTGTGTTGAAGCCGTAATGTGAGACATTTGAAAGGATCTTTATTTTTAATTCCATAACAAGCTTCTAATGGCTGGTTTTATGTTCACCCTTTAAAGTGTAGATGGTTGATCAGCTGGATTTTGAGGACCTTGGACCTTCTAACATGGTCCAAAAACCTGTTTTTATTGCTTCAAATTCTTTTGTTGACATTTCATTCATTAGGATAACATTGCCAACCTCCAGTTTTATTTTGCTCAGTCTCTGTTTTTCTTTCACCAGATGCGCCGAAGTTCCAGACCAATCAAACCATCTTCTACTCATGGGAGGGAAACCCGGTGAACATCAGCTGTGATGTGAAGTCCAACCCTCCGGCGACCATGCTGTGGAGACGAGACCGCTTCACCATCTCCAGTCAGGGGACCAGCAACATCCGCATTCACAGCGCAGACGGACGGTCGCTTCTAGAGGTTTTAGTACTCTATTAACATTGCACATTACTTTTGAATTCTGTTCAAACTGCTTTGCTCAGCCATGACAGTTGACTTGAAGAAGAAAAAAATAACTGTAAAAGGTGGTTTATGCTGCTTTATTGCTTATTAATTGACTTAATATGATGCATTTAAAAATTAAAATGCGTAAAATTGAGTTAATTAATGTGTAAAATTGAGCTTGTGTAACTAAAAACGTAAGTGTCTTGTGAAGAGTATGTTTCAAGTATTTAGTTTTAGTTTGGTGCTGGTTTAGGACCAGTTTTATTTTAGGATTTCTTTTAGTATTTTAGTTATTTTAGAATTAGGATTTTAGAATTTTATTTTTTAGGTTTTATTTTTAGATTTTACATTTTTATTATATTTTAATTAAAGTTATAGTTATGTATTTTATTTATTTATTTATTTAAAATATATCTACAGTATATAGTTTTTAAACTGTTTTTAATATATATTTTCATTTTAATTCCAGGTAAAGTTTTAGTTGTGTGTTTTTACCTTGCTTGTTTGTTTTGAAATGAATATAAAAGCAGGTCTGGTGAAACTAATTAATAAAAAAAACACCCAAAACAAAAAGTGCTGGTTAGCACATAGTTTCAGTACTAAAACAATCCCTTGTCATATTCTCGCGCTCATCTGTCATTCTCCTCTCCTCTGGTTTGTGTTGATCACAGGTCACTCCGGTGTCCGACAGGGATTTTGGACGCTATAACTGCACAGCCAGAAACAACATCGGCGCTCGATACCAGGAGTTTATATTAGCACAGGCAGGTCTGTGTTTACCAGTAACACCAAACTTCTCTTCATCAAAATACACTTCTTTCATTTTTAATCCTGGTCTTTGAAAGATATTTACAGTTTGGTTTGAAGAACTTAGTAGGAAGTAAACTAGATATCCACCAACAGAACTCTATATATTCAGATTTGTTTTCTGTCTGTGAAACGATCACTACTTATATGGCTATATATGTCAGGACAAAACATTCTTAATGTTTATGGAACGTTTGTATAACATGATTAATATTTGATATGCATTCTCATAACATTGAGATAAAATGTTATTAGATCAGCATTCTTGGATTGTATTTATTATGTTATTTTAACTTGATGAACGTTCTAAGAAACATATTTATAACCTTTAAATAACGTTATAATCACAACAAGAAAACTGCACATTTTAATATTCTTAGAATAAAAAAAAATAAACATTTAAGTGACGTTTAATTTTGATAATAAATAAAGTTAGTTGAATGCAGTAAGAAATGCTTATGTAAACTACATTATAATCACCGTGAGAAAATTGGACATTTTAGAGTTCTTAGAATATTAAAAATAAATGTTCAAATAATGTTACAATATGGGTGAAAATAGAGTTAGTAGAACATTTTTAGAAAAAAAAATGTTTTAGTTTTATTTTGAGATACTATTGTCGTTTTTATTAATATTTTGAATTAGGATTTATTTTTCTACTTTCTATTTTCATTTAATTTTAGTTAAAGTTTTAGTTGTTTATTTGTTTGTATTTGTTTTAAGTATATCTAGATATTTTTATTAACTTTTATTTATTTTATTAACTATTATTTATTACTTTTATTTGTATATTTTCCATTGCTATTATAATTTTAGTTAAAGTTGTAGTTATTTATTTATTAAAAATTTATTTTTAATTTTTATATTTATATATATATATATATATATATATATATATATACGTGTATATGTGTTTGTGTGTGTCTGTGTTTTTTCCATTTTAATTTTATTTCCAGTTGATATTTTAGTTGTGTTTTTACCTTGTTTGTTTGTTTGTTTTTATATATTTTTTATTACTTTCTGGTGAAGCAGGTTGACCAGGGAAGACTTTCTGGTGAAACTATTAATAATTAAAAAAAAACATCCAAAACAAAAGGTGCTGGTTCGCACATAGTTTCACCAAAATTTTAACTGTAAAAGAAAAAAAAAGAAAACGTCATTTTAAACATTTTAGAAGCATTTCAAAACAATGTTCTCACGGTGTTTTTCTAACCTAAATTTGTTACCCGGGTTATTACTTAGTGTTTGTAAGCATTTCATGTTGACTCTAAGGATGTTTCTAGATCTTATTTTCTCTGTTCTTGATATAATATCAGAGTGTATTTGGTTGGAGACGAGGTAAAATGTTCGACCGGAGAAACTGGTTTGAGTTTGATTTAAACCTGTTGTCATGTGCAGTGCACTGATGTATTATTGAAATTTTCCATAACAGTATGTCCTTCCCATCTGGCCGCTGCTAATTTAACTGAAGCTAATCTTGTGTAGTGCCTCGTGATTTACTAGAGAGCTGGCTAATATACCAGAGTACTGTCCCACTTACTGTAGAGCTGCTTAATATGCCATGAAGAGCTGCAGTTCACTTCAGAGAGGACTTCATCCAGCCCGAGAGAATACACACACACACACACACACACACACACACACTCAAAAACATGCACGCACACACATGCACATAAATCCGGCATTCAAGACATAAAATAACATGCAATCCAGAAGGTATGGGGTGCAAATATTAAAAAAGATTTAGAAATGTTTTTAGATATCTATTTTATACCTCTTTTATATATTTAAATGCCATTCTCTGAAAGTGACATTTAGAGTGAAATATCTCTACTTTTATCCATTGCTTCATATGTGATATTTCTGTTAATTGCTGGGGAGCTTTTGAAATTAATTTATCTTTGACATTTTGCGGGCCTTTTCATCTTAAAAAGGGCAAAACATCTTCATTTACATGCACAGAGTGTTTTTTTTCTATATTTTGTTAAATAAACAAAATGCTGCCAGTTACCAACCGCAGAGATGTTGATCACGTAACAGTTGGGATGTTTTCTTTCAGGTCTGTGTCACTTTTTATATATGCTAATATGCAAATGTGTGCATATTTAATCCAGTGATGAATAATTAGCATATTTTGAACATTTCAGTGGGTAAAGACACATTACAAATTACTGCTTTTATGTAAACTACATTTCCAAAAGTTTTTAATAATTAACATTTTTTTAATGTTACTGAAGGAAGTCTCTTCTGGTCATCAAGGCTGCATTTATTTAAACAAAAAATGCAATAAAAATTGTGAAATATTTTCAAAATGTCTGTTTTCTATGCAAATCTATTAAAATGCTATTTTATTTGTTACAATGTTACAAAAGATTTCTATTTCAAATAAATGCTGTTCTTTTGAACTTTCTATTCATCTGTGAACCCTGAAAAATAAAATGTATCACAGTTTCCACAAAAATATTAATGTTTTCAACATTGATAATAATCAGAAATGTTTCTTGAGCAGCAAATCAGCATATTAGAATGATTTCTGAAGATCATGTGACACTGAAGACTGGAGTAATGATGCTGAAAATACAGCTTTGATCACAGAAATAAATGAGTTTAACAGATATTCACATAGAAAACAGCTGTTTTAAATTGAAATAATATTATTAAATAATAATATTTTTACTGTATTTTTTGATCTAATAAATGCAGCCTCAGTGAGCAGAAGAGACTTGAGCAGTAGTGTATATTTTAAGAGTTTAATTTTGAAGACAGATAACTCATTGTAGATTAAACACACTTTAAAGATGACAGAAATGGCCTCATAGCAGAGTTTGAAGCGTTTGCTCTTACAATGATGAATGTCTTTCATGACCAGAGTGATTCTTCTTCAACAGGAAGTTGAGCTGCGGCCTGCTTCCTGTTGAGCGATGGCTCTTAGCTCTCGTCACTCAGTAACACGGCAGCAGCACAAATGATGATGCATTCTGAGTTTCTCCAGTCCGCAGTTTATCTGATGCTCTGTCATCTGTTTATTTCACAGCCGTGCTTTATCACAGGATGAAAAGTCTGTCGGACTCTTTATTTCACATAAAATGACTGAAGCTGCCGGTCACACACACTTTACATCTCTAATACAGATAACCGCTGAAGGTCTAGACGATGATCAGAATAAAATACTAGTGTATTAAGCACTAAAATGTTTGTTTTTGAGTTGAAATGTGACCTTTACCCATTAAAGTGTTGCTTCTCAAGCAAATATTAATTCATGTTTATTCAAAAGCATCATCATGTTTGTGTTTCTTCACAGACGTCCCGTCGCACCCGTACTCTGTTCGCCTCACCGCCGTCTCCCAGCGTCTCGCCACCGTCTCCTTCATGAAGCCCGACTCTCACGGAGGCGTCCCCATCAGCTACTATATCATCCACTACAGAGACACGAGCGCACAGGACTGGAGGACGGTCAGATCACACGCAGTTCAGAGTGAGCCACTCATCACACTCACTATTACTCTTACTGTTATATGTTACTAATATTTACATTTCATTTTGTTTCAGCTTCATTTCAAGCAACAAACTTTTTATTAGTTTTAGTTTTAATTAACCATAGCATTGGAATTAACCTACATAAACTAGCATGAATTTTGACATTTGAAATTTTAGTAATTTTTGCCATGTGCTTTTGTCATTTTGTTATTGTTTTTTAAAAAATATTTATTTTGAGCTTTTATTTTAGTCAAAGCTTTGCAAGTAAAAACAGCATTTAGCCAAAAGAAGTGCATGTTTACCATCTTATATTTTTCCTAAAAGCCATTATCACTTCTCGAAGCGAGTGTTTTTGCAGGATCAGGATGTGTCGACAGTCATTTCCATTACGTTTGGAGCATCTAAACACATTTGCAGCAGCAGCAGCGATAATGACTTCAAGCTGTTTGTTCATTAAACTGCTTTACTTTCGGCCAAGAATTTTCTTTGCATTAAGCCTTTAAATAATGCTTATTGTGCTAAGTGTGATGTAAAACACTAATAAGAAATAAAAAACTTTCAAGTGCATGTAGTTATATTCCTCAACTCCGCGTCTCAGTCCCGCAGAGCTTCATGCATCGCAGAAAATGGAAAACAATGAGTTCAAGATCAGACCAAGAAGGGAAATTCAATGAGACGGCGGTCTAAAACGTCCTTGTTATGTTCTTAAACTCAAATTTAGAGCATAATTACTTCAATTACATCCACATACTCTTTGTGGATTTTTAATTAAGAACTCAATGTTCTTTGACTAAGTAAAATAAGCGCGCTCATTGAGCCGCTTCATTTTTATTAGTGCTTTCTCATGTAAATGAATGACTGCAATCACTGGCCAAGGTCTTAGATTTGCTAACGTAGTGCTTTAATGTAAAATACATAGTCAGTGGGAGATATATTGAATGATTTCAGAATTATTACAGCCTCTTGATGAGAATTTAGCATTAAAAACCAACCAGTGAGACACCCTCGAGCAACCAGATTTACCAGCGTTATTTTATTATTTATATACTATTATATTTCAGTTTAAGTTCAATAAATGAAAACAATGTTTTTACATTTGTTTTGTTTTGGTAAATATTTACATTAACTTTTAATCCAGTTTTAGTAATTTTAGTACTTCAGTTTAAAATCATTTAATTTCAGTTAGTTGATAAGGCAGTATTTCAAATTTTCTTTTCAGTTTTTTTTTTTACTCTAATCTTTTCATCTAATATTTATATTTTATTTTATTTCAGCTTAAATTCAAAGAATGAAAACAAGTTTTTATAGTTTTAGTTTTAATTAACTATAACAATATTCAATAATGAATAAATGTGTAAATGTAAAATGCAAGATAAATATCTAAAATTGAAAATAACCTCACATTTTACATCTAGTATTTACTGTAAATATTATATTATATACTATTAAAGTGTTAATTAAAGTATTAATATTCTGAATTAGCTTTTAGTTTTATATTTTCAGTTTTATTTTTATTTTAAGCTAAAATATTTTTGTTATGTACTCGTCATTTTTATTAGGTGTTGTTTTTTGTAAATAATTCTGTTTAGCATTTCTGTTTATTTCATTTCAATTATTTGCCAAGGCAACATGTTTAATTTTTGTTTAGGTTTTTATTTAATTAATTAATTTATTTATTTATTTATTATTCATTCATTCATTCATTCATTCTAATAAATATATATTTTTTAAATGTAATTGTTTTTAAATTCATGGACTTTTCAATAGATATTAAACTACTGACGTGATGTGTTATAATAAATGATTTTAGCCCCTTTAGTGTTTTTCATGATCTGTCTGTCACTTTGGTTTAAAGTCTCTGCTAAATAAAAAAATGTAAATGTAAAAAGCAGGATGAAGCTCTAAAATCGAAAATGAGCTCACATTTTACACCCAATATTTACAGTAAATGTGATGCTTACTTACAATGAATTACTGAAATTATTAAAGCAATTACAGTGGAGGCCAAAATGATTATAACACTAGTATTTTCAGCAGCTGACAAATGGGTTTAAGTCAGTTATTTCTATCTTTTGCTGTAGTGTGTCAGTAGGAAATATCAGTTTACATTTCCAAACATTCATTTAGTAATTAATTGTAATAATCCAGTGAGATTTTTGTCTGATCTGATCATCATCAGTCTGTCTGGAATCACAGAAGAAACAGAACAAACTGAGACTAAATCCAGAAGAAATGTGTCTCAAGACGCTTCAAGAAACCTCCTGTAAAGCTACAGAACTGTTAAAAGTTTTAGGCACTTGTGTAAAAATGCTGTAAAATGAGGATGCTGTCAAAAATAATGTCATAAATAGATTTTCTTTATCAATTAACTTCTATTAACTAAATTAAATCAACATTTGGTTTGACTGTCCTTTGTGTTTAAAGCAGGTTTTGTCCTCGGTGCTCTTGAGCAGAGTTTCTCAGGAGCTTTGCAGGAGGTTTCTTGAAGCGTCTTGAGACACAGTTCTTCTGGATTTAGTCTCAGTTTGTTCTGTTTCTTCATGTGACTCCAGACAGACTGATGATGATCAGATCACATCTCTGTGTGGAGCACAAACATCTCTCTGGATTATTACAATTAATGACTAAATTAATGTTTCCTACTGACACACTACAGCAAAAGATAGAAATGTGAAAAGATAGAAATAGTGTTATAATAATTTTGGCCACCATTGCATGTGACTCGTATTAGCATTTAGAAGCAGCTCAAATATAAGTTAGTTTATTCTTTCTTTCTTCTCTCTCGCTCTGGTGTCTCAGTGGTTCTGGTGAACCTGGAGCCCAACACGACGTATGAGGTGCGTGTGGCGGCCGTCAATGGAAAGGGTCAGGGGGACTTCAGCCACACAGAAACCTTCCAGACGTTACCCATCCGTGAGTCTTTCTCCATCTCTCTCCTCTCCGGTCACTTTCAGCTGGACATACTCTACCAGACAAAAGATTCTGAATCAGTAAGATTTGTAATGTTTTTAAAGAATTCTCTTCTGCTCACCAAGCCTGCATTTATTTGATCCAAAATACAGCAAAAACTGTAATATTGAGAAATATTTTTACTATTTAATTAAAATAACTGCTTTCTATGTGAATATGTGTTAAACTGTAATTTATTTCTGTGATCAAAGCTGTATTTTCAGCATCATTACTCCAGTCTTCAGTGTCACATGATCTTCAGAAATCATTCTAATATGATGATTTGCTGCTCAAGAAACATTTCTGATTATTATCAATGTTGAAAACAGTTGAGTACATTTTTTTTCAGGATTATTTGATGAACAGAAACATCCAAAGATCAGCATTTATCTGAAATAAAAAGCTTTTGTAACATTATACACTATACCATTCAAAAACTTGGAGTCAGTATATATATTTTTTAGTTTTTTGGGAAAGAAATTATAGAAATTAATACTTTTAATTAGCAAGGATGCTTTAAATTGATCAAAAGTGATGATAAAGACATTTATAATGTTACAAAATATTTCTATTTCAGATAAATGCTGTTCTTCTGAACTTTCTATTCATCAAAGAAGCCTGAAAAAATTCTACTAAGCTGTTTTCAGCATAATAATAATAATAATAATAATAAATGTTTTTTGAGCAGCAAATCAGCATATTAGGATGATTTCTGATCATGTGACTGGGGTAATGATGCTATAAATTCAGCTTTGAAATAACAGGAATAAATTACATTTTAAAATATATTCAAATAGAAAAGTTATTTTAAATAGTAAAAAGTGTTTTGCTGTACTTTGTTTGGATCAAATAAATGCAGGCTTGGTGAGCAGAAGAGAATTCTTAAGAAACATTAAAAATCGTACTGTTCAGAAACTTTTGACCGGTAGTGTATTTAAACTCTCAAGACGTTTGGTTCGGTTCGAGTCAAGCACAACGAGACCTCTGTCAGTGTGGAGTTGTCCTGTACTGTCCTGTTCTTCAGATCTCAGTGAATGTTAGGTTCTAGTGTGACGTGTCTGTCAGATCTGGAGTCGTGTCTGATGGTCTTGTTTCCTCAGGCGAGCCGAGTCCTCCGACGGTTCACGGTCAGAGAGGTGTTGGGAAGGCCTACAGACTCGGACTGATGAAACAGGACGACGGCGGGATGCCCATCGTCGAGTACATCGTCAAGTATAAAACGGTGCGTACGCACAATAAACATTAACTGAAATTAAATAAATATATAAAAAAAAAAAAAAGTTATAACTCATTTTTTATGCAAGTTTCCAAAGCAACATTTCTCATTTTAACTTGATGGACTAAAAATACTAAAACTAAAACTGAAATAAAAATGAACAAAACTATATAGACATAAAAAAACACTAAAAATAACAACAACAACAACAAATGTGAAAATTAATACAAAATTTTACTAAAATTAAAATAAAATGGAAAATATAAAAATAAAACCCGATTCAAAATATTAATAAAAACTGTAATAATATCTCAATAATACTAAAATAACTATTTTAAATATTTCCTTTTAACTTTAATTCTTGTTTTGTTTTTAGTAACTTTAGTGCTTTAATTTATTGAGTTAGTTGCTAAGGCGACATTTCTAATTTTCATTTAAGGTTTTGAAATGTTAGTTTTCAATTAATACTTATTTTTAATTTAATTTCACCTCATTAAAAAGATTTTTAATTTTTATTTACTAATTTTTATATATATATATATATATATATATATATATTATTATATATATATATATACATTTTTTTATTTTTAGTTAATAACAGCACTTGCTGTGAACTAACAAAATGTTTGTGTTATTGCTAATATTGTTAGATCATTTATGTTTTTTTTATCATGTATTAGTATCTGTATTTCATTTTGAATAAAATTAGTGTCTGCTAAATGAATAAGTGTCAATGTATAATTCAAGAAAAATCTAGATTAATATTTTATCAGAAATACAGTAGAAATAGTAATATTGTGAAACATTATTAAAATCAGCATATTAGAATGATTTCTGAAGATCATGTGGCACTGAAGACTGTAATGATGCTGAAAATACAGCTTTGATCACATTGACTACGTTTACATGGACATCAATAATCCGATTTTAATACGATTAAGACAATACTCTGATTAAGAGTCTACCATGTAAACAGAGATTTTTGATTACCTTAATCCGGCTAAAGTCAGAATCGAAGTAAACACAAATCGAATTAAGACATGTGGAGTATTTTAATTGCATTACTGAAGTGCGGTACAGACATGTAAACACCTTAATCAAACTATTACCGTCGTGTAGGACTTTTAGCCGCATTTTGCGACAGGACACACACACACACACACTCTCTCTCTCTCTCTCACACACACACACACACTCTCTCTCTCACACACACACACACACATACACACTCTCTCTCTCTCTCTCTCACACACACACACACACACGGCAGTGATCAACCGTTTGACGGCAAATAAAAGAGCTTCAACACCGCCGTCGTCTGTATGCACGAAAATAATTAACTGCACTTGAAGCTTTCATAATATTAAAAATGAAACACCCAAAACTGTATATGGCATCATCACGAAGACGAACTATATGTTTATGTGAAATTCTTAAGGGGACGTCAGATGGCGTCGCGTGGTGACGTAATGACGCATGCCATTAATCGATCTATGTACTATAACATGTAAAACGGGAACATGAAAGGATTATTCTAAAAGCGACTCATGTAAACACCTTAATCATAATATTGTAATATTCAGAATAAGGTAAATAATTAGATTATTGATGTCCATGTAAACGTAGTCACAGAAATAAATTGCATTTGAACAGATATTTACATAGAAAACAGCTATTTTAAAGTGTAATAATATTTCACTGTTTTTACTGTATTTTGCAGCCTTGATAAGCAGAAGAGTTTTTTTTTCAAAAGCATTAAATATTGTAATTATTTCAAATGTTGACTGTCAGCATAGTCAACTAATGTAAAGCTAGTGACTCACACAACACAGTTTGCTTTAGGCAATGTTTGCATGCATGAATTCATTGTAAATGCGATGTTGTGTTCTCTGTTTCCACAAGAGGATTTTAGTCTTCTCAGTCAGGTGAAATCATAAACACACATTTATATAAGCAAAGCTGCCAGCTGAATAACAACACTTGTGATTTAATTACGTTAAACGTTAGGTTTGTTACATGTTGAGTTTATACTGTATGTAAGGAACGCTTTAAGCTTCTTCTGCACACATTGTGTTAATCTGAGCTGAAGTTAGTGTGTTTCTGACGGGTCGAAGCCGTGTGAGCACCGGTGAGATCTCACTCACGCTGTGGCCTCATTTACTTAAACAATACAGACGCTTTGAAGTCCTTCCGTTCTCCACCGAGGAGCAGCAGGAGGTGATTCCTCTCCGTCACGGATATCAGGAACAAAAAGAGCCAAGTGGAGCGTCCGCCGCGCTCAATACTAACACTTACACCTACACTAACCTGCTCTTCGTCCTGCTTTCAGGGGAATCTCACACAACACAGATAAAGAAGCCTGTTTTAGGACCATTCAGATTTTATCCACAATATTTATTTAAATGATTAAGCTCATTTAGCCACAAATTATCATTACTGTAATGCAATAAGTAAATAGTCTCTTCTGCTCACCAAGGCTGCATTTATTTGATTAAAAATTGTGAAATATTATTGCAATTTAAATGAGTGTTTCTATGTGAATATCTGTTAAAATGTAATTTATTTCTGTGATCAAAACTGTATTTTCAGCATCATTACTCCAGTCTTCAGTGTCACATGATCTTCAGAAATCATAATAATATGCTGATTTGCTGCTCAAGAAACATTTCTGATTATTATCAATGTTGAAAACAGCTGAGTAGATTTTTTTTCAGGTTTCTTTGATGAATATAAAGTTCAGAAGAACAGCATTTATCTGAAATAGAAATCTTTTGTAATATTATAAATGTCTTTATCATCACTTTTGATCAATTTAACGCATCCTTGCTAAATAAAAGTATTAATTTCTATAATTTCTTTACCAAAACAAAATAATGATACTGACTCCAAGCTTTTGAATGGTATAGTGTATAATGTTACAAAAGCTTTTTATTTCAGATAAATGCTGATCTTTGGATCTGTCTATTCATCAAAGAATCCTGAAAAAAATTACTCAACTGTTAATAAATATTGATAATAATAATAATAATAATAAATGTTTGTTGAGCAGCAAATCAGCATATTATAATGATTTCTGAAGATCATGTGACACTGAAAACTGGAGTAATGATGCTGAAAATACAGCTTTGATCACAGAAATAAATTACAGTTTAAAATATATTCAAATAGAAAACAGCTGTTTTAAATAGTAAAAATATTTCAAATATTTTTTTTCTGTACTTCGGATCAAATAAGTGCAGGCTTGGTGAGCAGAAGAGACTTCTT
Organism: Aspiorhynchus laticeps; assembly: GCA_023376895.1. Lineage (NCBI taxonomy): Eukaryota > Metazoa > Chordata > Actinopteri > Cypriniformes > Cyprinidae > Aspiorhynchus > Aspiorhynchus laticeps. The sequence continues at coordinate 3,703,189 of CM041797.1, read as the reverse complement.
TAAAAAACATGAGAAATCTTTCTGTTCTAAATCTTTTGACCGGTAGTGTATATGAGATATTATGGGAGTAAAATGGGTTTCATTTCAGGTTGACTTTAAAAGACACAAAAGAGAAATTAAAGGATGCTATTATCTCCGTCAAACAATGAAAACATGTTTCCATCAATCACTTGAGAAATCTCATTGAAGTTGCTGGTGTTTGTATGAGATTGAAAAGCTTTATGGGAAGTGAAATCTCTTTAAAGTGCTTTACTGTAATACAGTGATTCCCACAGTGAAGAAGATCAGATACTTCCAGACATATCAGGTCAGGATGAGTCTAAACCTTCTGCCTTTGCATTGATTCTTTATTCCTCCTTTAGATCTTTTTTGTTCATTTTCTGTCTCATTTAATATTGTTTTCGATGCGACATCAGACTGCTGAACTAATGGAGATGAAGAGTTCAGGCAGAAATGAAAATCCTATCGTTGTTTTCTCATCCTCCTCATATCGATCCACACATATTAAGACTGAAGACCCAAAAAATAAAAATAAAACGCCATTAAGGCACTATTTCCATCTCAAGCAGGGTTATTATTGTGAACTACAAAAATAAAAATAAAATAAATGGTGAAATAAAATAAGTGTTAAATGACATGGAAAAAAAAGATGATAATAATAATAAAATACTGACCCTAAACCTTTAAATGGTAGTGTACAATTAATTATTAAATATGCAATACATATATACATATTTTATAAGTAATTTGAGTATTTATATTTAAGTATCAATATGTATTTAAATATATGTATAAATATAAATATATTTAAATAAAATCTTTGTTATTGTTGTGAAAACTAAACTAAAAATAAATAATCAAAAAATTATAATAATAATGAAATTAATGTTAACAGAAATAATATAAAATATAAAAAACTTACTGACCCCACATTTTTGAATGGTGGTGAACATATAATCAAGAAATATACATATATACATATTTATGTGTCATGGAAATATTTATAACTGAATTTAATTTATTTTTAATCACATTTTCGATTAAATGATTGAAAACTAAACTTAAACCAAGACCATTAAATAATATTAATAGTTTAAATAAATGAAATAAAAAAATAAAGTGTTACTGAAATAAAATAAACGTTAAGTGAAATACAATCACATAAGAAGTAATGCATAATAACTGCTGCCAAATGCAACACAAAGAAAACAACTGTTGAAAATAACAAAAAGGTCTGAAATAACTAAGTAAATTAAATAAGCTAAAATTAATTAATAAAATTCATAAATACTACATAGACATTTTTTTAAATTGACAAAAATGCACAACAAAATTACTACTACAAACTGACTTTAACTAAAATTAAAGTGTAAAAATATAAAAAATAAAATCTGATTTAAAATATGAACAGAAACTTTAACGGTTCTGTATCTCTGTGATGCTCTAATAACAGTGTTCTGAAGCCCTGTGTTGTGTTGTGTGAGAAGCAGACGCAGATGAGTCCGTGTGTGTGTGTGTGTGTGTGTGTGTGTGTGTGTGTGTGTGTGTGTGTGTGTGTGGCCAAATGTCTCCACAAGGATATTAAAACCTGAAGTGTTTGACATTGTGGGGAGCGGCCTGCAGTCCCCACGAGAGACAAAAATGATAAAAAATAGTAAATGATGTTTATCTGAAAGTGTAAGAATGCAAACAGGTTTTCTGTAAGGGGTAGGTTTAGGGTTAGGGGATAGAAAATATTGTTTGGTCAGTATAAAAGTAATAGAAGTCTATGGAAAGTCCCCACAATTCACAGAAACAAACGTGTGTGTGTGTGTGTGTGTGTGTGTGTGCAGGATAAAGAGGAGCAGTGGATGACGAAGCTGGTTCCGGGTGTGAATGATTTGGCGCTGCTGCAGCCGCTGCAGTGGAACACACGCTACAACGTGGAGATCACGGCACGCAACGTCAAGGGCCTGTCGGAGCCCACCTTCTTCCAGTTCCTCATGCCGCAGAAGCCCGACATCACAGGTACATCCGCTCTGGATCGAGGGCTGAATCCTGTCAAATTTATTATTGATCCCATATCAGTGTCCCATTTGTCATATACTCTGTTATAAACCCTACATAGGGAGCGACATTCTGATATGCATCCTACAGTACAAGTGAAGCTTCACAAGCTATTTTAGTATTTATTCGTATATTTAGTTCGTTTTTATTTTTATATTTTCTGTTTTCATTTTAATTTAGTTTGTTTCAGCATGTTTGATGTGGTTTTGTCATTTTATATATATATATATATTTTTTATATATAAAAAATATAGTGAAGACATTATAATTTGCAAAATGAAGCCTGTTTTAGGACCATCAAAATTACTTTTATGGAATTTTTTGATGGTGATTTTCATTTTTGTATTACAGTATTTTTTTTTACTAAAACTGTTTTTTTTTTTTTATCTCCATGAATTAGTAGTACAGCAAATAATACTATGTATAAATTCTTTACCATTTAAATATTGTATTAATGTAACTACTTTAATTTAATTAATATTGTAATTTTTCCCCTTTTCAGTAATGAAATTTCTATGGTAAATGGTGATTTTCATTATTGAATTACAGTATTTTTTTTTACTACAATTTTTTTTTTTAATTTTCATAAATTGGGCAGTTCCGCAAATACTATTAAGTATTAATCCTTTGCAATTTAAATATTGTATAAATATTTATATAAATATTTATTTTGTTCTTCATTACAGTAATGAGTTCATATTATACTAATTTAAGATTAATTTTTTTTAATTTTTTTTTATTATAGTTTGTTTTAGCAATTTTGTTGTGTTTTTGTCATTTGTATAAGCTTTTTTTCATGCCTATTTAGTTTTTATTATTTTTATTACATTTTTAGTTTGAATAATTTTAGTGCTTAAACCAAATGAAAATTTGAAATGTTCCCTCGGCAACTAACTGAAATACGTTTGTTTGTTTGTTTTCTTTTCAGTAATATGTTTTTCTCCTTTAAAAAAGGATCAAATCCTTTATTTTCTCTATAATAATAATAATAATTAGTAGTAGTATTATAATAATAATAATGTCCCAATGCAAAAAAATCTTAATAAATCTATAACAGGTTTTATTTTTTATTTTTTTTATTTGTTATCAACATTTTTTATTTATTTTCACACACAACATCACAACACAATATCCATTCAAAACAAACAAAACACAACAAAACAACAGACAACCGGTTTTATTTTCTTAATGCAAAATATAATTACTTGCTTTTATATAATATAATTTATTGCTTTTTTATAAAAAATATTATAATTTTTTCATAGTTTCAGTTTTAATTGACAATAATACTGTTCAGAAATGACTGATTTGAGAGATTGATCATAGTGCGCAATACAAATATTAATCCAGCAGGTCAGTCAGCTAATGACAGGATTCCTTAATAAACATGAAATACAGAACACAACCGAGGCTGTTGAACACTTTACGTCTGGCGTCATACAGCATCGTTTGTGTCGTTTCATACTGTAGATCATCGTGTGAGTATGTGACCTTCAGCATGATTTATTAAACAGACTCATGAGACGCTGGAAACTTTCCTCATCCGTATTCCTGCCGTCCTCATAAACCGATACGATAATCTGAGGGACGTTTGATCAAAACAGTGAAGTCACGGTGGATCATGAGACGCCTGCAGCCAATCAGATCAGGTCAGATCAGAAGCGCTGCAGTGTGATTGGCTGATGCGGTCTGAGGAGCTGATCAGCAGCCGCTTTACTCGCGTCACCAGACAAACTCAAGCAGTCCTTCTGGAAGCAGAGATCATAAGAAACAGATAAATCATTTGCAATATGTGTCACCTCAAAATCAAAAGAGAGAAGGAAGACATTATATTTTGCTAAACTGAAACAAATCTAGCTAGTTTTAGGACCATCGGTATGTTTTACTTTACAGATTTTTTTTTTATTATTATTACCCAAAATTGTGCAGTACAACTAATTGTGTACATACTTCACAATGTAAATATTTTAATAATATTAAATTAAGTTGATATTGTATTTTTTTTTTCTTATTACAGTAATGAGAATTTGAGGATACATTTTGATTGTGTGTAGTATTATTATTATATAATTATTATATATATTTTTTAATAAAATGTTGAATTTTTTTTATTAACATACATTGGGCAGTGAAGCAATTATTACTTTGTATAAATACTTTACCATTTTAATCATTTGTATTGATATATGATTTAAATTATTAATTTTATATTATGATATTATCTTATACATTTTGAGGATTTTAATAATTTAATAAATCGAGCAGTACAGCAAATACTACTATGTGTAATTACTTTACAATTTAAATATTGTATAAATATTTAATTAAATTGTTTAATATAATATTTTCCACATTACTGTAATAAGAATTTGGGGTAAAATGGTGATTCTCATTATTATATCACAGTAATTTTCTTTTTTTTTTCTCTAAACTTTTTGTATTTTTTTAAAGGATCGCCATAAATTTGACATTACAGCAAATACTACCATATACATTTTTTACAATTTAAATATTTAATTTAATTTTGTATTTTTCCCTATTACAGCAATGGGAATTTGGAGATGTGATTCTCATTATTGTATTACTAAAATTATTGTGTATAAATATTTTAGAATTTAAATTATGTATTTATTAAATATGTATATTGTATTTATTTTTAATTTAATTAATTAATATTGTAATTGTTTACCATTACAGTAATGAGAATTTGTTGTTAATTAATTAATTAATTAATAATAATAATAATAATAATACATTTAAATAAGCCTAAAACAGGTTTAATTTTCTTAATGCAATATATATGTTCTTCTTTTATTTTAAAGGTGTAATATGACCTGGGCAGGTTTTGTGTCAGTTCACCCAAACACACACACACACACACACACACACACACACACACACACACACACACACACACACACACACACCTCTCTCACACACACACACACACACACACACACACACACACACACACACACACACACACACACACACACTCTCACACACACACACACACACACTCTCACACACACACACACACACACACACACACACTCTCTCACACACACACACACACACACACACACACACACACACACACACTGTTGAGGTGGTGTTTGTGAAGTGTGTGTGGTATTATGTTGTTTGGCAGGTTGTGTCTTCTCTCATTAGTCAATAAAGCCGTCTGGAGGAAAAATAACACGTCTTTCCTTTTTTAGACCCGACCTGCTCATCATTTATTGAGTGATGCTCCGCTCACTTTAGAAGAAGCTACAGCTCCTGCAAGACGCAGATTTGTATTCTGTATTTTAGCACCTTTTACATTTTCCTTTGTAACTTTCAAACAACTAAAATTGACCGGAAATATTTTGGTATAAGAAAAATATATCAGGTGAATTCAGGTGAACTGGGACACTTTTTAATATAAATATATTAAACTGTTATAATAAATGAGCGTATTTAACAGTGTGTCTGATTCAAGAAAGACCTGTTTGTCTGTCTTGTTTTGATCTGAATGATGCTGTAATGAATCTCGGTGAAACAGCATTGAGACGTCTCAGTGATGGTCTGAATCTCTCCTGCATTAGACTGATTAAAGCTGATTTAATCAGCTGCTGCTCTTTGATTAGTTTGATTTCTGCTGTTCATCAGGAGATCAGCTGCCTTTACTGGCAAGAAGTGATTTGAGATTTAATATGATTATTGTGTTCGTTTGGAGAGCGTCTTTGATTCTTCTTTTACAGTCAATTAGTTTGAAGAGTCTCGATATTATGTCATTAAAGACAAAGGCACTGGCAGCACATTAAGACTGCAATATAAATAAAAGTCTGTTCATAGTAATGCTATAAAATTACTCTGACCATTTAATTATTGATTTTAATATAATGTTTTCTGATATAAATCACAGGACATTCAAGATATTTTATTTGACTTTTTTTATAATTGTTATTATCAATGGTGATTTTCATTATTCTAATGCAGTCCTTTTGTACTTAACATTGTATTTATGTTTATTTTTTTAATTGATGTTTTTAATGTATTTACCCTATTAGAGTAATGCTATTTTTTTATTACAATTATTGTATTTTTTTTATTCACCATAAATTGGGCAGTGCAGAAAGTATTACTAAATTACTAATATTATTATAGAAATTCATGTATTTAAACTAATATTAGATTTACTAATATTCAATTTCATTAATATTGTAATATTTCCCACTTTACTGTAATAAGATTAGTATTCAGTATTATTGTATTAATATTTAATTTTATTTAATTAATGTTGTATTTTCCCTATTAGAGTAATGATATTTTTAATTAAAATTATTGTATTTTTTTATTCACCATAAATTGGTCAGTGCAGAAAGTATTACTAAATTACTAATATTATTATAGAAATTCATGTATTTAAACTAATATTAGATTTACTAATATTCAATTTCATTAATATTGTAATATTTCCCCCTTTACTGTAATAAGATTAGTATTCAGTATTATTGTATTCATATTTAATTTGATTATTTAATATTGTAAATTTTCCCCATTACTGTAAAGATTTTAAATTAGTTTTTCTTTTTATGTTTTATTTTCATTTCAGTTTGTTTCAGCAATTTAATTTTCTCATTTTTATTAGTTTTCAGTTTTTACCATTTCTATTTAGTATTACTATTTTCTATTTATGTATTACTTTTTGTTGCATTTTTAGTTTTAGTCATTTTAGTACTTCAACTTAATGACTAAATGAAGCTTTCATTAGAAACATCTAAATGAAAACTAGAAATGTTACCTTATGTATAAGTGTGAAACTTTTAAGTGAAAACAGAAAATATAGAAATTAAATCTAATTCAGAAAAAAAACAAATAATAATAGTATATGACTGACACTAAAATAACTGTTCTGAAGTCATATGATGCTTTCAGATAAACCTCAGTTTTAGCAAAACGTTCTACAATTTTTGAAAAATGTCGATTTTTATCAGAAATATTATATTACGATCAGTATTTGAATACTATATAGTACTGGATACTACTGGGTAGTGAATGCTAAGGATAAATGAACAGATTTGAGGTTAAAGTCTGTCTCAGTATATGAGACGAGATGAACCATTAATAGTCAGCAGCAGACAGCAGACGGTTCACTAGTTCAGGAACAGATCGCTGCTTTCAGGTCAGCAGACGGCGGCTGTAAAACGCTGCGTGGGCATGAATATGATGATATGGACATTTGGCTCTATATAATATTGTATGATAGCGATGCTTCATACAGGACAGTCACTTCAGCGGCGCTCGGGGACATGTTTGTGAGTCATTTGATGCTCTATTGGCAGATAATGTTAGTGGAACTCAGCAGCAGCAGAAACAAAGTGTATTTCTCACAGAAAGTGTTCAGGATCACACTAACAGACTGAAAACTGAAATAAAAATAACTCGGACTAGGGCTACGGTACACATACAGATGAAAATATGAATGTTTTGCTGGTTGAAGTTCATTGCAGGTCGTTTCGGAGGGCAGTTTTTACAGCATGCTATTATTAATAATAATACTATTATTATTATTCTACTATTATTCTAACTTGTCGCTTTTAGACTTGCAATCTATTCATTTACTAACTGCTTGTTTTCTTTAAACATCTAACACTAGCTTTTCTAATCTCTTTGTATTCTATTTGTTTTCTTTTTATTTATTATACAATTAACAAAAGCAAAAAAAGGCCTCTAAGTCTAGCCTGCTCTATTCTTTTTCTATTCTATCTGTTTTATTTTTATTTATTATATAATTTAAAAAACAAACCTTGCTACGTGTACTGTGTTAAGCTAACTGAGGCTTGTTATAGCACTTGTATATTGTTGCTCTTTAGGTGATTTTGATTGCTTCTATTTTACTCATTTGTAAGTCGCTTTGGATAAAAGCATCTGCTGAATGACTAAATGTAAAATCAATTAAAAAGACTAAAAAAATAACTTTGCATTAATGTTATAGATCTGCATCTGTTTTTATTTCCCGTAGTTAGTTTTATTACAAACCCGATTCCAAAAAAGTTGTGACACTATACAAATTGTGAATAAAAAAGGAATGCCATAATTTACAAATCTCATAAACATATATTTTATTCACAATAGAATATAGATAACATATCAAATGTTGAAAGTGAGACATTTTGAAATGTCATGCCAAATATTGGCTCATTTTGGATTTCATGAGAGCTACATATTCCAAAAAAGTTGGGACAGGTAGCAATAAGAGGCCGGAAAAGTTAAATGTGCATATAAGGAACAGCTGGAGGACCAATTTGCAACTTATTAGGTCAACTGGCAACATGATTGGGTATAAAAAGAGCCTCTCAGAGTGGCAGTGTCTCTCAGAAGTCAAGATGGGAAGAGGATCACCAATTCCCCCAATGCTGTGGCAAAAAATAGTGGAGCAATATCAGAAAGGAGTTTCTCAGAGAAAAATTGCAAAGAGTTTGAAGTTATCATCATCTACGGTGCATAATATCATCCAAAGATTCAGAGAATCTGGAACAATCTCTGTGCGTAAGGGTCAAGGCCGGAAAACCATAGTGGATGCCCGTGATCTTCAGGCCCTTAGACGGCACTGCATCACATACAGGAATGCTACTGTAATGGAAATCACAACATGGGCTCAGGAATACTTCCAGAAAACATTGTCGGTGAACACAATCCACCGTGCCATTCGCCGTTGCCGGCTAAAACTCTGTAGGTCAAAAAAGAAGCCATATCTAAACATGATCCAGAAGCGCAGGCGTTTTCTCTGGGCCAAGGCTCATTTAAAATGGACTGTGGCAAAGTGGAAAACTGTTCTGTGGTCAGACGAATCAAAATTTGAAGTTCTTTTTGGAAAACTGGGACGCCATGTCATCCGGACTAAAGAGGACAAGGACAACCCAAGTTGTTATCAGCGCTCAGTTCAGAAGCCTGCATCTCTGATGGTATGGGGTTGCATGAGTGCGTGTGGCATGGGCAGCTTACACATCTGGAAAGGCACCATCAATGCTGAAAGGTATATCCAAGTTCTAGAACAATATATGCTCCCATCCAGACGTCGTCTCTTTCAGGGAAGACCTTGCATTTTCCAACATGACAATGCCAGACCACATACTGCATCAATTACAACATCATGGCTGCGTAGAAGAAGGATCCAGGTACTGAAATGGCCAGCCTGCAGTCCAGATCTTTCACCCATAGAAAACATTTGGCGCATCATAAAGAGGAAGATGCGACAAAGAAGACCTAAGACAGTTGAGCAACTAGAAGCCTGTATTAGACAAGAATGGGACAACATTCCTATTCCTAAACTTGAGCAACTTGTCTCCTCAGTCCCCAGACGTTTGCAGACTGTTATAAAAAGAAGAGGGGATGCCATACAGTGGTAAACATGGCCTTGTCCCAACTTTTTTGAGATGTGTTGATGCCATGAAGTTTAAAATCAACTTATTTTTCCCTTAAAATTATACATTTTCTCAGTTTAAACATTTGATATGTCATCTATGTTGTATTCTGAATAAAATATTGAAATTTGAAACTTCCACATCATTGCATTCTGTTTTTATTCACAATTTGTACAGTGTCCCAACTTTTTTGGAATCGGGTTTGTACATTATAACTCCTCTTTTTGGTGGTTTACTTGTATTTTTAATTAGTTTTAAACATCTTAAATTGAGTTCTAAAATCACTGGTGTTATCATAACTGATGTTGACAATCTAATCACATCAGATTACATGAGTATGAGTTACATGCACATAAACCTCTACAAATAACAAGCACAAAAGTGCCAGCTATTAAACATGTACATGAATATTGATTAAAATGACGATACAGTATAAGAGACGTGCTACATCCTCAGATTTCAATTTTCAAAGGACCTCAATGAAAACCAATCATTCTCGTTTGTTGTTGATTGATTAGTCAGTGTTTAAAGGAGCAGTTCACCCAAAAATGAAAATTATGTCATTGTTTACTCTCCCTCATGTTGTTCCAGTTCTTTCTTCTGTTGCGCACAAAAGAAGATATTTTAAAGAATGTTTGGTTCCAAACAGTTGACGGCAGCCATTGACTTCCCTTTAATATGCAGTCAGTGAAGGAATAGTTCACTCAAAAATGAAAATGTGTTCACCCTCAGGTCATCCAAGATGTAGATGAGTTTGTTTCTTCATCAGATTTGGAGAAATGTGTCACTGCATCAGTGTCTCAGCAATGGATGTTCTGCAGTGAATGGGTGCCGTCAGAATGAGAGTCTGATAAAAAACATCACAATAATCCCCAAGTAATCCACACCACTCCAGTCCATCAGTTAACATCTGGAGAAGGCAAAAACTAAAGTTTAGAACTGTTTTGGTTTGTAAACAATGCTTGATCTGTGCAGATTTCTCTCCTGATTCAAACCAGAACACTTTTTCACTGGAGGAAGCATTATTATGGATTATGGCCAAGATAGATTTTTTTTAAGTTAAAAATGTCTTAATGATGGATTTGTTTCAGCTTCTGTCTTCTCCAGATGTTAACTGATGGACTGGAGTGGTGTGGATTACTTGTGGATTATTGTGATGTTTTTATCAGCTGTTTGGACTCTCATTCTGACGGCACCCATTCACTGCAGAGCATCCATTGGTGAGACACTGATGCAATGCTACATTTCTCCAAATCTGATGAAGAAACAAACTCATCTACATCTTGGATGACCAGCTAATTCCATTTCTGGCTGAACTATTGCTTTAACTTGAAGCGACATATTAAATATTTGTGCAAAAGTGAGCATTTTCAAGTTTGATTTCTGTTTGCTTCATCCAGCACTGAATATGAATTCTGCATTTGTGTTTGATGCTCTGTGCGTTTCTCTCTTTGATAAGAATCAATGAAACCCTCTGAAGATGTTCGGGGCACTGATGTTGACTCAAGGTTTCCCATATTTAAGAGTTTTCTTCTAATCAATCAGTGCTTCAGATGTCTGCAGTACATTAACAGACATTTAGCTGCTCTCAGATGGTGTTTACGCTGCGGGTCAGTCCACGTATTCGCTCGATAAACCGTAATATGAAGGTGAATGTTAGTCTCCGCTGGTTCTTTGTATTTTTATCACGTTGTGTGTGAATCTTTGATGCCTTCATCCATAATGCATCAAAACAACTTGAAGATGTTGTTGTTGGCGTGGGGTGGCAATATGGGCCTGGGGCATCTGGGGGTTCCCTGGGGATGGGTTTCTTGGGGGGTTCGGCGCTGGGGCTGCGGCCTTGGCCTGGATGGGGTATTGGTGACTCTTGAATGCTGTTTCTCTGGCGGCGGCATGCGGCGCTGCTGGGGATGCCTGTGCCGGCGGACGTAGGTTGCCAGCCTGGCGGCCGCACTGTTCCGGGGTTGGTCCGGGGGGGGGTTTGGGGATCTGGGGACGCTCTGCCTCCGGCTTGGGGTTACGGCTGGGCCTGGGGGGCTTGGGTCCTGGTTGGTGTGCCGCCGGGAGTATGGGTTGGTGCATGCGCTTGGGCCCGGCTCTGGTGTGGGGGTCTTAGATGCATCGGTGCCTCCGCAGGGGGGGGGGGGGGGTCCAATAGAGGCGGGGTATACGGGCTTTACCTGGGTGTCTTATTGTCTTATGTAGTTTGGGAACTGACTGGATGATGGGGTGGGGTAGTTTTTCCTCTGCTGTGGGGTCTGGTGGGCCAGTCAATAAAGCCGTCTGGAGGAAAAATAACACGTCTTTCCTTTTTTAGACCCGACCTGCTCATCATTTATTGAGTGATGCTCCGCTCACTTTAGAAGAAGCTACAGCTCCTGCAAGACGCAGATTTGTATTCTGTATTTTAGCACCTTTTACATTTTCCTTTGTAACTTTCAAACAACTAAAATTGACCGGAAATATTTTGGTATAAGAAAAATATATCAGGTGAATTCAGGTGAACTGGGACACTTTTTAATATAAATATATTAAACTGTTATAATAAATGAGCGTATTTAACAGTGTGTCTGATTCAAGAAAGACCTGTTTGTCTGTCTTGTTTTGATCTGAATGATGCTGTAATGAATCTCGGTGAAACAGCATTGAGACGTCTCAGTGATGGTCTGAATCTCTCCTGCATTAGACTGATTAAAGCTGATTTAATCAGCTGCTGCTCTTTGATTAGTTTGATTTCTGCTGTTCATCAGGAGATCAGCTGCCTTTACTGGCAAGAAGTGATTTGAGATTTAATATGATTATTGTGTTCGTTTGGAGAGCGTCTTTGATTCTTCTTTTACAGTCAATTAGTTTGAAGAGTCTCGATATTATGTCATTAAAGACAAAGGCACTGGCAGCACATTAAGACTGCAATATAAATAAAAGTCTGTTCATAGTAATGCTATAAAATTACTCTGACCATTTAATTATTGATTTTAATATAATGTTTTCTGATATAAATCACAGGACATTCAAGATATTTTATTTGACTTTTTTTATAATTGTTATTATCAATGGTGATTTTCATTATTCTAATGCAGTCCTTTTGTACTTAACATTGTATTTATGTTTATTTTTTTAATTGATGTTTTTAATGTATTTTCCCTATTAGAGTAATGCTATTTTTTTATTACAATTATTGTATTTTTTTTATTCACCATAAATTGGGCAGTGCAGAAAGTATTACTAAATTACTAATATTATTATAGAAATTCATGTATTTAAACTAATATTAGATTTACTAATATTCAATTTCATTAATATTGTAATATTTCCCACTTTACTGTAATAAGATTAGTATTCAGTATTATTGTATTAATATTTAATTTTATTTAATTAATGTTGTATTTTCCCTATTAGAGTAATGATATTTTTAATTAAAATTATTGTATTTTTTTATTCACCATAAATTGGTCAGTGCAGAAAGTATTACTAAATTACTAATATTATTATAGAAATTCATGTATTTAAACTAATATTAGATTTACTAATATTCAATTTCATTAATATTGTAATATTTCCCCCTTTACTGTAATAAGATTAGTATTCAGTATTATTGTATTCATATTTAATTTGATTATTTAATATTGTAAATTTTCCCCATTACTGTAAAGATTTTAAATTAGTTTTTCTTTTTATGTTTTATTTTCATTTCAGTTTGTTTCAGCAATTTAATTTTCTCATTTTTATTAGTTTTCAGTTTTTACCATTTCTATTTAGTATTACTATTTTCTATTTATGTATTACTTTTTGTTGCATTTTTAGTTTTAGTCATTTTAGTACTTCAACTTAATGACTAAATGAAGCTTTCATTAGAAACATCTAAATGAAAACTAGAAATGTTGCCTTATGTATAAGTGTGAAACTTTTAAGTGAAAACAGAAAATATAGAAATTAAATCTAATTCAGAAAAAAACAAATAATAATAGTATATGACTGACACTAAAATAACTGTTCTGAAGTCATATGATGCTTTCAGATAAACCTCAGTTTTAGCAAAACGTTCTACAATTTTTGAAAAATGTCGATTTTTATCAGAAATATTATATTACGATCAGTATTTGAATACTATATAGTACTGGATACTACTGGGTAGTGAATGCTAAGGATAAATGAACAGATTTGAGGTTAAAGTCTGTCTCAGTATATGAGACGAGATGAACCATTAATAGTCAGCAGCAGACAGCAGACGGTTCACTAGTTCAGGAACAGATCGCTGCTTTCAGGTCAGCAGACGGCGGCTGTAAAACGCTGCGTGGGCATGAATATGATGATATGGACATTTGGCTCTATATAATATTGTATGATAGCGATGCTTCATACAGGACAGTCACTTCAGCGGCGCTCGGGGACATGTTTGTGAGTCATTTGATGCTCTATTGGCAGATAATGTTAGTGGAACTCAGCAGCAGCAGAAACAAAGTGTATTTCTCACAGAAAGTGTTCAGGATCACACTAACAGACTGAAAACTGAAATAAAAATAACTCGGACTAGGGCTACGGTACACATACAGATGAAAATATGAATGTTTTGCTGGTTGAAGTTCATTGCAGGTCGTTTCGGAGGGCAGTTTTTACAGCATGCTATTATTAATAATAATACTATTATTATTATTCTACTATTATTCTAACTTGTCGCTTTTAGACTTGCAATCTATTCATTTACTAACTGCTTGTTTTCTTTAAACATCTAACACTAGCTTTTCTAATCTCTTTGTATTCTATTTGTTTTCTTTTTATTTATTATACAATTAACAAAAGCAAAAAAAGGCCTCTAAGTCTAGCCTGCTCTATTCTTTTTCTATTCTATCTGTTTTATTTTTATTTATTATATAATTTAAAAAACAAACCTTGCTACGTGTACTGTGTTAAGCTAACTGAGGCTTGTTATAGCACTTGTATATTGTTGCTCTTTAGGTGATTTTGATTGCTTCTATTTTACTCATTTGTAAGTCGCTTTGGATAAAAGCATCTGCTGAATGACTAAATGTAAAATCAATTAAAAAGACTAAAAAAATAACTTTGCATTAATGTTATAGATCTGCACTGTTTTTATTTCCCGTAGTTAGTTTTATTACAAACCCGATTCCAAAAAAGTTGTGACACTATACAAATTGTGAATAAAAAAGGAATGCCATAATTTACAAATCTCATAAACATATATTTTATTCACAATAGAATATAGATAACATATCAATGTTGAAAGTGAGACATTTTGAAATGTCATGCCAAATATTGGCTCATTTTGGATTTCATGAGAGCTACATATTCCAAAAAAGTTGGGACAGGTAGCAATAAGAGGCCGGAAAAGTTAAATGTGCATATAGGAACAGCTGGAGGACCAATTTGCAACTTATTAGGTCAACTGGCAACATGATTGGGTATAAAAAGAGCCTCTCAGAGTGGCAGTGTCTCTCAGAAGTCAAGATGGGAAGAGGATCACCAATTCCCCCAATGCTGTGGCAAAAAATAGTGGAGCAATATCAGAAAGGAGTTTCTCAGAGAAAAATTGCAAAGAGTTTGAAGTTATCATCATCTACGGTGCATAATATCATCCAAAGATTCAGAGAATCTGGAACAATCTCTGTGCGTAAGGGTCAAGGCCGGAAAACCATAGTGGATGCCCGTGATCTTCAGGCCCTTAGACGGCACTGCATCACATACAGGAATGCTACTGTAATGGAAATCACAACATGGCTCAGGAATACTTCCAGAAAACATTGTCGGTGAACACAATCCACCGTGCCATTCGCCGTTGCCGGCTAAAACTCTGTAGGTCAAAAAAGAAGCCATATCTAAACATGATCCAGAAGCGCAGGCGTTTTCTCTGGGCCAAGGCTCATTTAAAATGGACTGTGGCAAAGTGGAAAACTGTTCTGTGGTCAGACGAATCAAAATTTGAAGTTCTTTTTGGAAAACTGGGACGCCATGTCATCCGGACTAAAGAGGACAAGGAACCCAAGTTGTTATCAGCGCTCAGTTCAGAAGCCTGCATCTCTGATGGTATGGGGTTGCATGAGTGCGTGTGGCATGGGCAGCTTACACATCTGGAAAGGCACCATCAATGCTGAAAGGTATATCCAAGTTCTAGAACAATATATGCTCCCATCCAGACGTCGTCTCTTTCAGGGAAGACCTTGCATTTTCCAACATGACAATGCCAGACCACATACTGCATCAATTACAACATCATGGCTGCGTAGAAGAAGGATCCAGGTACTGAAATGGCCAGCCTGCAGTCCAGATCTTTCACCCATAGAAAACATTTGGCGCATCATAAAGAGGAAGATGCGACAAAGAAGACCTAAGACAGTTGAGCAACTAGAAGCCTGTATTAGACAAGAATGGGACAACATTCCTATTCCTAAACTTGAGCAACTTGTCTCCTCAGTCCCCAGACGTTTGCAGACTGTTATAAAAAGAAGAGGGGATGCCAACAGTGGTAAACATGGCCTTGTCCCAACTTTTTTGAGATGTGTTGATGCCATGAAGTTTAAAAATCAACTTATTTTTCCCTTAAATTATACATTTTCTCAGTTTAAACATTTGATATGTCATCTATGTTGTATTCTGAATAAAATATTGAAATTTGAAACTTCCACATCATTGCATTCTGTTTTTATTCACAATTTGTACAGTGTCCCAACTTTTTTGGAATCCGGAGTTTTAGTACATTATAAACTCCTCTTTTTGGTGGTTTACTTGTAGTTTTTAATTAGTTTTAAACATCTTAAATTGAGTTCTAAAATCACTGGTGTTATCATAACTGATGTTGACAATCTAATCACATCAGATTACACGAGTATGAGTTACATGCACATAAACCTCTACAAATAACAAGCACAAAAGTGCCAGCTATTAAACCTGTACATGAATATTGATTAAAATGACGATACAGTATGAGAGACGTGCTACATCCTCAGACTTCAATTTTCAAAGGACCTCAATGAAAACCAATCATTCTCGTTTGTTGTTGATTGATTAGTCAGTGTTTAAAGGAGCAGTTCACCTAAAAATTTAAATTCTGTCATTGTTTACTCTCCCTCATGTTGTTCCAAATCTGTGTGAGTTTCTTTCTTCTGTTGCGCACAAAAGAAGATATTTTAAAGAATGTTGGGTTCCAAACAGTTGACGGCAGCCATTGACTTCCCTTTAATATGTAGTCAGTGAAGGAATAGTTCACTCAAAAATGAAAATGTGTTCACCCTCAGGTCATCCAAGAGTTAGTTTCTTCATCAGATTTGGAGAAATGTGTCACTGCATCAGTGTCTCAGCAATGGATGTTCTGCAGTGAATGGGTGCCGTCAGAATGAGAGTCTGATAAAAAACATCACAATAATCCCCAAGTAATCCACACCACTCCAGTCCATCAGTTAACATCTGGAGAAGACAAAAGCTAAAGTTTAGAACTGTTTTGTCTTGTAAACGCTGCTTGATCTGTGCAGATTTCTCTCCTGATTCAGACCAGAACACTTTTTCACTGGAGGAAGCATTATTATGGATTATGGCCAAGATAGATTTTTTTTAAGTTAAAAATGTCTTAATGATGGATTTGTTTCAGCTTCTGTCTTCTCAAGATGTTAACTGATGGACTGGAGTGGTGTGGATTACTTGTGGATTATTGTGATGTTTTTATCAGCTGTTTGGACTCTCATTCTGACGGCACCCATTCACTGCAGAGCATCCATTGCTGAGACACTGATGCAATGCTACATTTCTCCAAATCTGATGAAGAAACAAACTCATCTACATCTCGGATGACCAGCTAATTCCATTTCTGGCTGAACTATTGCTTTAACTTGAAGCGACATATTAAATATTTGTGCAAAAGTGAGCATTTTCAAGTTTGATTTCTGTTTGCTTCATCCAGCACTGAATATGAATTCTGCATTTGTGTTTGATGCTCTGTGCGTTTCTCTCTTTGATAAGAATCAATGAAACCCTCTGAAGATGTTCGGGGCACTGATGTTGACTCAAGGTTTCCCATATTTAAGAGTTTTCTTCTAATCAATCAGTGCTTCAGATGTCTGCAGTACATTAACAGACATTTAGCTGCTCTCAGATGGTGTTTACGCTGCGGGTCAGTCCACGTATTCGCTCGATAAACCGTAATATGAAGGTGAATGTTAGTCTCCGCTGGTTCTTTGTATTTTTATCACGTTGTGTGTGAATCTTTGATGCCTTCATCCATAACGCATCAAAACAACTTGAAGATGGACTGCAGAATCATGTCCTAAAGCTTTAACTTCAGATCAATACGGGAAGAGCTGTGGACTAAACACATCAGAAACAGTCATATCTCTGAACCTGTGATTACTGAGAAATCGTTTAAAAGGTTTGTTTTCTGTCTATAGCTACAGTAAGTACATGCTTTTAGTGGAAGAATAAAGAACTGCACAAGTAAAAGTCTAGATTTTTTCTTCAACTATTGGATTGCATCTTTAAGCATTTCAGTGTATTGCAAACCGTCATGTAGGGCTGTGACGGTCACCGTGACAACCGCGTCACCGGCGGTGGTCGGTCGTCACCGCGGTTGTCTATTGCCACCGGCGGTAGTGCACGTGACGTCACACACTTTATAACAAGCATAATACAAAGTTTTGTTTACAAGTGTAATATAGTAACAGTTGCAAATTGTTTTATTTAGACTATAAATCTATGCTAATTCACAAATTACCTCAAACGCCATACACGGCGTTTCCTTTAGATTGGCAGGTTTGAGCGCAGGAAAATACAGTTTATTCTGCATTCAGCAAATGTATTTCGTGATGAGCGATGGACCTTGTTGGGAAACCAAATACTAACGTTACATCGCCGATCTGGAATCATTTCCATTCATGTCACCCATCCGCATTTGTACAAGTGTCTTCAAGTTCACGTGATCGCAAACGCCCGGCTGGTCAGGTTTGTGTTGGTGAGGCTTTCTCCAAACTGGCCAAATACAAACGAGACAGCGGTAAATAGAAGATGCCAACAAGAAATGTGGCAACATACGCTGCGATTCCTATTCCACAGAGAGTGCGTGCAGACGAGGAGTTAACACGCCTGCTTGCTTGGTGGAGGAACAGAGAACCGTGTCTAAACCGGACGATGCGTCGCAGCACAACAGGTTGAGTCTGTCTACAGGACATTTGAACTTTGTGTCAGTACATCATAAATAGGACGAGGCAGTTTACTGCGAGGAATTTGTCGTGTTGTATCGCGCCGCATCTAGTGTAGACAGCATCACTGATTAGAATGAGTTCTCGCCACGCTGCTCGCGTGAGGTAGACAGGGTGTATTTAACTTTCTTATTTAAGGCTACTTTCCTATTTAATTTATTTAACTTTCCTATTATTTCTTTGATATTTATTTTAGTGTTTTGCAGGCTGAGTGTTCACTGACGGAAGTGCTAAAATAAACATGCAAGTTTGTTAATAGATGATTGAGCCTCATTTATTTATTTTTGCGTTTCAGAATTATATATATAAATATACACAACACCGCGGTTGTTGGGTTATTACCACCGCGGTGGTAAAAATCTGCCACCGTCACAGCCCTACCGTCATGTTTCTTTTAGATTAACTTTCTTGTCTTTACATTATCATAAAGGAGTGATGCACTTTTCAGAAATATGACTATTAGCCAATAAGATAACATTTGACTCCTGCAAAAATATAAGAAAACAGATCCAAATAGACTGGCAGCCAGGGTTGTATTGTAAACTAAAACTAAATCTACTGAAATAAAGTTTAAATAAAATATAAATAAACTATAAAAAAAAACTTTAAAAACTAAAATGAAAGAAGGTGAAGTTAAACTACTAAAATTACTAAAATTTAAATAAAATAATGCTAAATATTAATATATTTAAAAATAAAATACACATACAATAAAAAGTAAATATTAAAAAAATAAAAAGCACATACAATTGCTAAAATTAAATTAAAATGAAAACTTAACATCTAATTCAAAATTTTTATACTATAATAGTATAGAAATAACACTTATTCATTTGTTTTATCGATAGAAAAATGGTGAATGTTTGTATGTTATAAAAGTATGTTTACTGAACAGTTTCATTGTTAAATAAAACTATAAAAAGTCAATTATGTTATAAATAACAAGAAATAAAATTAAATAATAATATTAGATGAAAACTGAACTGAAATAAGTTTAATTTTACTAAAATTAACCAAATTAAAACTAAAATAAAAATAAAGCTAAATATAAATATTAGTGCTGTCAAACGATTAATCGCGATTAATCACATCCAAAATAAAAGTTTTTGTGTACATTATATATATGTATGTGTGCTGTGTATATTTATTATGTATATAAATACACACACATGCATGTATATATTTAAGAAAAATATGTTATGTTTATATATTAAATATATTTATATATAACATAAAATATAAGTATATAAATGTATATGCATGTAAATAGTTCCAATATATGCTGTATGTGAGAGTATGTATATATACATAATAAATATACACAGCACACATACATATATATTACGTACACAAAAACTTTTATTTTGGATGCGATTAATCGTTTGACAGCACTAATAAATATTAAAAACAAAAAGCACATCACAAAACTTACTCAAATTAAAATGAAAATTTAAATATACAAATAAAATCTAACTCAAAATATGAATAAATGCTATAATAGTATATAAATAATACTAAAATAACTCTACTGGCAACAACGTGGATATCCATCAGCAAATGTTGTTTTTTTAGCATGTGAACTTTGATTGCATTTATGTGTGTGATTTTTCAAATATATGACCAAATTTTAATAAATAAAAAAATAAATATTTTCAAATATAGTAATGTTCGACCCTGGCAAAAAAAAAAAAAAAGCATAATGGAAGTATATGGCAAAACAAATCTGTCAGCGGTGTTTACACTAAATTGACAATTGTTGTGTTGTGCATTGCATTTATTCTTATTTATAGATAGAAAAACAGAAAGAGCGTAACATTTGGACGTTTGATGCATGTTATAAAATTCACTGTTCCCATAAAATTACATGTAAGTGGCACTGAACTATACAGAGATGTTAAAAGCCTTGTCGTCTCTCGGACACAAACAGAACACGATCATGAAGAAACGTCTGAATCTCTGAGCTGCTGTCTTCATCTCCATCGGTGTGTTTTCAGTCGTGCTGATGGATCTGAGCGGTTGTTGAGTGTGTGTTTTCTCTCCGGTCTCAGCAGACTCCCTGTTCAGCGGCCTGGGCCTCGGCGCGGTGGTGGGGCTCGGTGTGGCGGCTCTTCTTCTGCTGCTGGTGCTGGTGGACATCAGCTGCTTCTTTCTCCGTCAGTGTGGCCTGCTCATGTGCATCACGCGCAAGCTTTGCAGCAAGAAAACCTCCACCAGCGGCAAGAGCAAAGAGCTGGAGGAGGGCAAAGCAGCGTATCTGTGAGTTCATCAGCGTTCGTTTGCATGAGTGCCGTCGACTCTCAGTCTGTCTGTCTCTCTCATGCGCTCATCATTGCACTAGATCTTTCGTTTGATGTGATGCATGACTGTTTGTGAGTATGTGGCAGCTGGTCAGACTAGAAGATTGGTTAGACCAGCTTAAACCAGTAAACTCAGGATACGTTAGGTTGTTTTAGTCTCACAGTAAAACGTTGCTCTAACATTGTTTTCTCAATCAACATCGAAGCATCTCCTTGAATCCTGAAGGATTTTGTGTGTTTGAAGGTTCAGTGTGCTGAAATTAATATTTTTATTCATCAAGAATGCATGAAATTGGTCAAAAGTGACAGATTTCTATTTCAAATAAATGCTGTTCTTTTGAACTTTCTATTCATCTGTGAATCTTGAAAAATAAAATGCATCACAGTTTCCACAAAAATATTGGGCAGAACAACTGTTTTCAACATTGATAATAATCAGAAATGTTTCTTGAGCAAATCAGCATATTAGAATGATTTCTGAAGATCATGTGACTGTCACGGTGCACACACGAGGGAGGAACAGGAACACGCAGACGAGGACGTAAACTCAAATAATAATATTTAATGACGACATCAAGGCAAGACATGGCAGGACTCAGAGACAGGATACACCGGGGAAGTAACGAGTAGACCAGACCAAATCAAACTCAAAAGACATGAACTATATATACAGGGTAATTAACACAATCACATACACACAGCTGGACACAAATTAACTCATAATGACATGAAACAAGGACAGGAAAAAAAACAAATATGGACACAAGAGGCAGGAACACATGACACACACGACAGAGGACTGACAGTGACACTGAAGACTGGAGTAATGATGCTGAAAATACAGCTTTGATCACAGCAGTAAATTATATTTTAACATATGTTCACAATGAAAACAGTTATTTTACATTGCAATAATATTTCACAATTTTTACTGTATTTTTAATCAAATTCATGCAGCCTTGGTCAGCAGAAGAGACTAAGTAACGATTTACCGACCCCAAACATTTGAACAGTCACTGAGAGACGTTTGGTTGAAAAAATGTTAGAATAACGTTGTCTTTGTGAGACTGTGTTTGCATCGTTTAGCATAATTTCAATGATTTTATAATCATTTTAACATTCACATTTGAAGGGCTGCTAACGAAGTCATCATCTGTCTCCGCTGAATCTGATGATTGATAGAAACTGACAGTCATTATCTAATAATGAGGGTTGAATTCCACCCTCAACTTACAGTAAATTATTTCATAATATATTCTCATTACCATTAAACGCTATTAATAATATGCACATAAAGATATGCAGTAATGGGCTCGTTTAATAACGTTCTGCTGAGTGAGTTCAGTAAATGATCAGGCAGATAGTTTCGTTTGCTTTAGCATTAGACAGACCTCATGAGATTCATTTGCTAATAAAAGCCAGAGTCTATTGATCTGTTTGCATTAGCGGCGCATTAAGTCCAGCGTCAGTGGGTTTACTGTCATAATCGTCTTATTGAAGATTCTTTCAGATATTATTACTCACATAAACAGTTGAAGTACTCGCTATAGTGTGATTAGCACTGAGACAGAAGTCAAAATAAAAACTCTGGAGATTAAGATTTAGATCCATTATAACATGCCTTAGCATCCTTTTAAACTTAAGCATCTTTAATAGATACATGTAGACGATTGTGTTCAGAATGGAATACAATGTTTTATGAATAGTTCACCCAAAAATTTAATTTGCTGAAAATGTGCTCACCCCTAGACCATCCAAGATTTGGAGAAATGTAACATTGCATCAGTGTCTCACCAATGGATGCTCTGCAGTGAATGGGTGCCGTCAGAATAAGACTCCAAACAGCTGATAAAAACATCACAATAATCCATAAGTAAT
Organism: Aspiorhynchus laticeps; assembly: GCA_023376895.1. Classification (NCBI taxonomy): domain Eukaryota; kingdom Metazoa; phylum Chordata; class Actinopteri; order Cypriniformes; family Cyprinidae; genus Aspiorhynchus; species Aspiorhynchus laticeps. The sequence goes on along the minus strand of CM041797.1, from coordinate 3,680,359 downwards.
CCACACCACTCCAGTCCATCAGTTAACATCTTCAGAAGACAAAAGCTGAAACACATCCATCATTAAAACATTTTAACTAAAATACGAGTCTGTAATCCAATAACGTTTCCTCCAGTGAAAAAGTCCATCTCCTGTTGTCTCTCAAATCAAAATCCAGCCACATATTTGTTTAGAGCTGTTTTGGACTGTTTTGTCTTGTAAACGCTGCTTGAGCTGTGCAGATTTCTCTCCTGATTCAGACCAGAACACTTTTTCACAGGAGGAAGCATTATTATGGATTATGGACTCGTATTTTAGTTTCAGCTTTTGTCTTCTCAAGATGTTAACTGATGGACTGGAGTGGTGTGGATTACTTGTGGATTAGTGTGATGTTTTTATCAGCTGTTTGGACTCTCATTCTGACGGCACCCATTCACTGCAGAGCATCCATTGGTGAGACAGTGATGCAATGTTACATTTCTCCAAATCTGATGAAGAAACAAACTCATCTACATGTAGGATGGCCTGAGGGTAAGCACATTTTCATTTCTGGCAGAACTTTTCCTTTAATGCAGTATACACTAGGTAAAATTAGTATGTAAGACATTATGCAATGATAAACAGTAAGTATGTGAAGCAGTTGAAATAGTGTTAGAGTTGTTTGTTATTGTGCCATTCTGAACATTCCCAGTGTGCACTTGTGTTGCTGTGTGTGTTTTAGTGTGATGGACACCTGCATGTGTGTTTGTGTGAGTAGGGTTGATGGCTCGAAGGAGCCCATCGTGGAGATGAGAACTGAAGAAGAGAGAATTACTAACCAGGATGACGGCAGTCCAGTGCACGAACCCAATGAGACGACTCCTCTGACAGAGCCAGAGTAAGACTTAGAGCTGAAATGTGAAGTGTGTCAGAGACAATACAGGCTGTTTGGAGCATTACAGTTGATGTTTAATCAACTAACTATACAAAAGTTTGGGGTTAGTAAGATTATTTTAAAAAAAATTAGTACTTTTATTCATCAAGGATGCATTAAACTGATCAAAAGTGACAGTAAAGACATTTATAATGTTACAAAAGATTTCTATTTCAAATAAATGTTATTTTTTTTACTTTCTATTCATCTGTGAATCCTGAAAAATCAAATCTATCATGGTTTCCACAAAAATATTGTGCAGCACAACGGTTTTCAACATTGATAATAATCAGAAATGTTTCTTGAGCAGCAAATCAACATATTAGAATGATTTCTGAAGATCATGTGACACTGAAGACTGGAGTAATGATGCTGAAAATACAGCTTTGATCACAGAAATAAATTACATTTTAACATACATTCACATAGAAAACAGCTATTTGATGTTGTAATAATATTTCACAATTTTTACTGTATTTTGATCAAATAAATGCAGCCTTGATGAGCAGATGTGCCTTAATTCATAAACATTAATTAATTATACCAACCCCAAACTTTTCAGCAGTAGTTTATGTTCAGTAGTACCTGAGATCACAATCTTTGACTCTAATCAAAGCTCTTAGATCTGTTAAAATACAACCAAGAAATCAGTACTGTCCTTCAGTCTGTTCTGTCCTAGCAACCACTCTGAACGCCTTAGCAACGGTTTACTAATGCTCAAGGCATATTTGACCTCCAAACTACTAATATCTATTAATTACTAATATCAAACTTCAAGGCTTTTTAAACTTTCAGGCGAGGCTTTATATAGCCAAAAATTCAAAGTGTGTCTTGTCTAATATTCCTTTAACGCCCTTAAAACGACTAAGTGGGTGTTTTTAAACTAAAAATGGAAAAAAATTGGTGTGTTTTATTGGATGTTCGTTTACACAACAATGGTGATTTGGGGGCCTGAAAATGCAAACTTTTGACAACGGGTTTCAAAGTGCAAGTTTTTGAAAACGATACCTTTATCATCTCTATGTAAACTGCAAAAACGCATGTTTGTGAAAGGTGCATAATGTTTCTTTACAAAGTGGCGTCGCCATCTACTTGCCTGGCATGCATAATGCAGTGTTTTAGTTGTTTTTGTGGATCCGTGTGAACGGGAAATGTTTTGACGATGTTGTCGTCTGAATGCGAATCTTTTCAAAAATATGTTTACATTAGTGTTATTTTTAGTAGTATTTAGCGTTATATTTTTATTCACTTATGATTTAACTCACTTTAGTAAAGGCCCATTAATTGATAACTATCACAATAATTACTATATATTACTGTCCACACCAGCGAACCATAATGTTTTTTTTTATTATTATATGTTCGCATTTCATTTAAATACTCAAGCTGTTTAAATTTAGTGGATTCTGATTGGCTGTTAATGTTTTTATTGTTCATCAGCCCAAAAAAAATATTCTCAAAGTGATTCTAACAATTTATTTTAATATTTACTTAAAGCATGACATAAACATGAATGAACATCAGAACGTATTTTATTTCAACCACAGAAAGACATCAATAAACAACATTTTTCAAGTTTAAGTCCACACACGTTAATCTACTCTCCGGATTTATTTGTTTGTTGGACAAGACGGCGGATTCGGCGTTATGATTGGTCAGATCGCCCAATTGACCCTTCGTAAAGACCCGCCCCCTGTTAGTTACTGTTGCTATGTCCGACTAGCCATGGCGCTTACACTACACATCATGTTCTCACGCAGTGAAAAATACATTGCAGCGCAAAGAGGAAACTGACAACACGCCGACAGACAAGACAAAGCAGAACTTCTGCTATGAAACCAGGATTCAGCTTTCAAATTTGGTCATTTTTTAAGAAATTTGAACAATAAATACTAGGGATGTAACCATATCAAAATCTCACGATACGATAATATTGCGATATGAAGTCCACGATACGATATTTATTGCGATATTAAAAAAAAAAGACACATGAAGAATTGGAAAAATTGCACTTTGAGAGTTCAAAATTAAGAGCTCCAACCCATGATCTTAACTAAGAAATCATAAGTCAGAAAAAAGTCAGTGAATTGACTTGTACCTGAACTTTAAGGTGACTCAACCCTCTGTTTATTTGTGATGTACTGTCTCAGTCTACATTACATTCACACTGCTGTTTTAGGAAGCCAAACTAATTAGAATATAATAATAATAACAACAACAATGACAGTAATAGCCATATAATATAAAACAATTGCACTGTAATATAAATGAAAATAAATATTTCATAGGTATTTTATTTTTGCTTTACACTGCAGTAGGGAAATTACAATACTTCTTTCCTAATTTCTGCACTTGAAAGAGATATTTTGAATTTGGACTGCATTTAAACCGCTTGCTGTCAGTAATTCATACTCCACTTTTAAGCTTTTATTTTGAAGGAGAACTCCAGCTTCGGTGAAAAAAGCTTTGCTTACAAAAACATGTCTCGCTACAAATCTAGTGAAATGCTGTAATCATCTGCCACAAAAAATAAAGCATAACTGGTGACCGTTGCGTTCCCAAACGTGTGCTAAACTCACAGCATGTGCAATAAAGGAGTTGACTGCATTCATTCACTGTGAACGGAGCCGTTCTTCTGAGACAGAAAACACCAGATCACGAACTGATCGTCTGAACGAAGTGTGTGCTTCACTTTGAAACATGCAGCGAAAACAGACTTGATGAAGACATTAAGCCATATTGTGCTTTCGGTTTTAGTTCATTTGACATATACTGTGCCAAAGCATAATGACCCAAAACACAACTTTAAAGACCTTTTGTGTTAGAATAAGAAGTTTAAATATATTTAAAAAACTACACGTTTTGCCTGGAAGACCTATCGTTTCATATCATCACATTTTTATTTCGAGACAGTTTTGCTATCGCGATATCACGATATTGATAATATCATTACATCCCTAATAAACACCATTGTGTGGCTCTTTAATGTATCGTGACAGATCACTGCAGTGCCTCAGTTCAAGCAGCACGTGAACCGATCATCTCTTCCTACTAGTTATAGCACAAAATAAACATGAATGAACATCAAAATACTTCAGCTCAACCGTGCAAAGATGTCAATTTTTCAAGTTCAAGTCTACAGACATTAATCTACTCTCCTGTGGTTTGTTTGTCGGACAAAAAAAATGGCAGATTCTGCGTTATGATTGGTCGAATCACCTGTCAATCAAACTCCCTGCGAAGGGTCAATTAGATGCGTTTCCTCAAAAGTCACCAGCCATTGACAGGTGTAACAAAATGTTAGTTTTAGCCTCTGTTTTTTTGCATCAACATGATCAGCTGATGTACAGACGCCACTTACATTTTCAGTTTGTCGTGTGACTGTTATCGTAGAACATTTGCATGCTAATGAGATGCATGACCTTTCCAAAGTCACGTCCTTCTGTTGTCAGACGTTCGGCCCCGTTTGTGTCACAAAGCATGTTGGATGAGAGAATGGTGACTAAATGCCACTGATTCTGACTGCAGGAAGCTCCCGCTGAAGGAGGAGAACGGCAAGGAGGTGCTAAAGCCGGACTTGATCGAGATCAAGGTCCACACGGACAACAGCATCCACATAAAACAGGACGACAGCAAAGCGTAATGGAGCCCGGAGACGATCCCAGCCCGAACAAACTCAGACCAAATGTTGAAAGCAGAAAATATCATTAAAGAGAAACGAAAAGAGAAGAAAAAAGGGTGTGTAAATATGTTCAAATGCAAACAGAGACTGCGTTTTTGTGATAAATCTACTGTCCTTTCTATTCACGATGACTCCAGCACTACTTTTCGGTTGGTTGGTTTGGTCTCAGAAATGAATTTCCAGACCTTTCTTCTACTTTCCAGGCATGTCGAGTCTGATTTTTTCTGCCCAGCGGGACGTTGTGTTGTGTCTATAGTCTTGATGATTTCAGATTCTGGGCTTCTCATCTAAATGTGTTAGAGACTTCATCGGTTTTTGGCTTTTTCGATGTTTTGGTAGGACTTTTCCATGGGGAAAATCCAGATGGATTGGATTTCTTCTATTTTTCCAGGCATGTCCGGCGAGAACTAGGTGGTGTGTCTTATGTATGTTGATTTCTGAAGCTTGAAGACCTCATCGGTTTGTGTTTTCCATTTCGTCATCATGAGTTTTAAACGCAGGGGTCACTTCGCAAAAGAAACCTGGCAAAACTTTGTAGTAAAGTGACTTTGTAGTTTGGATTTGCTCGACTGCCATGATGCCAGATGAAATGCTCTTATTCATTTATGTTGATTAATGTGTGCATGTGTGAGCGTATGTGAGAACGAGTACACAAATACACGAACACAGATGTGAATGTTTGACAGACGCTTTGTGAGCGCAGTGTTGCTAGAGTTTGCTTTAATTGGTTATTCAGGTAACTGCTGTGAACATGAAAACAGTTTAATTCATTTGCTCAGGAGGATTATCTTCAAACAGTTCAGCTGGAAAACTTTTATTAATATTTTATTTCTTTTTTATATATAATTTTAATTTTAGTTTACATTTTTCTAATTTATTATGTGATTTTCTCATTTATTTGTTGTTTTGATTTTTGTCATTTTTATTAGTTTTTGCATATCTAATTATATATATATATATATATATATATATATATATATATATATATATATCATTTAGCCAACATTGTTAATTTTTGATTAAGTGTTTTTATTTTATTTCAGTTTATTTATATTTTAGTTTGTTTTTATAATTCTATTATGTACTTTTGTCATTTTTGTTAGTTTTGTTTAGATATTTTTTTATTTAGCATTAATTTTATTTTTATTTCTACTTTTTTATTTCAGTATTTTTAATACTTTGTCTTAAACTTATTTTATTTTGCTTAGTTTCTAAAGCTACATTGCTAATTCAGTTGGTTTTTGTAATTGTACTATAATATTTATATTTTAATTCAATTTAATGACATGTATTAATATTAATTTATATTTTCATTTTTAATTTTAGGTTAAGTTTTTGTAATATTATTGTGTGCTTTTATTTATGCTTATTTAAAATGTTGCATCTTATATATGTATTATTTATTTTTGTTTTAATTTTATTTTTAGTAATTTTAGTACTCCAAGGCAACATTTACATTTTTTTGGGCTAAGACTTTTTATCTAATATTTATATATTTTTACTTTATTTCAATTAATGAAAAGTATTATACTTTTAATGACATTTATTAATATTCATTTATATTTTTAGTTTTCGTTTTTAATTTTAGTTTAAGTTTTTGTAATTTTATTATGTGCTTTTATTTATGCTTATTTAAAATGTTGCATCTTATATATGTATTATTTATTTTGTTTTAGTTTTATTTATAGTAATTTTAGTACTCCAAAGGCGACATTTCAATTTTGTACGTTTTTAAGATTTTTTTTATCTAATATTTATATATATTTAGCTTTATTTCAATTAACAAAAAGTATTATACCTTACAACACTTATTGCCACAAGAACACATGTTAATTGTGTAACACACGCTTCTAACGCATGCACATGTCAGTCATTCGCGTCTGTATATTTGTGTAGCGTGAGATTTTGGTCGATGTTGTTGATAAAGGCAGTGTTTTTAGTTCTTATTATATTTGATATATTTTACTATGGTTCACAGCTGTTTGTACATACATGAGTATGACGTATGATGTAGTGTTCCTGTATAACTTTAGGAATGCAGTTCCAGATCAGGCCGAGTCTCTTCTGTGGGTCATTCATGGAGCAGCAGGGCATTATCTACCAAATCTGTTTTGTAAAGTGTTTGTAAAGCCTGTATGATGTCAATGAACCAGTCACACCTGCTTATGAAGTTGCAAAAAAGATCCATTCATTTGTACTTCTGCATTTTTTAGTGAAGACATACACACCATCTGAATAGAAAACATTTGTTGCTATCTTTTTTTTTTCTCCTGAACTAGGAGTTCTCCTGTATTCGTTGCATTATGCCAGAAATGACAAAAGAGAAACATGTTACATTAATCATGAACTGTTTCCAGCTGCTTCTCGCTCATTATTGAGTTTCATTCTGTGTTTCAGTCTCATTCAGATGAGTTTCTGTTCATATACTCTATGCATAAGCAGAAAAGACTTGTGCTTTGTTGTTCTCTTTAGTTTGTTTGTCGCAGGTCTTTAGTTGATGGAGAACATCTGAATCCTGATCTTACCACTGGAACACCTGTTAACACTGTAATTTACCGCTGTAAATAAATGTGTACTAGTATAAGACAGTGCTTGTAAAATATTCTGTCAGTGTCCATTTATTTCCATCAGCTACTCTAAAAAGTTTACAATAATTAAGATTTTTAATGTTTTAGTCTCTGCTGCTCACCAATGCTGCATTTATTTGATCAAAACTTCAGTAGAATTATGAAATATTATTGCAATTTAAAATAACTGTTTTCTATGTGAATATCTGTTAAAATATAATTTATTTCTGTGATCAAATCTGAATTTTGAGCATCATTACTCCTGTCTTCAGTGTCACATGATCTTCAGAAATCATTCTAATATGATGATTTGCTGCTCAATTATTATTAATGCTCAGTTGTTAATATTGGTTCTAATTATTATCAACTTTGGAAATAGTTCTTCCTGTTTTATATTTTTAATAAATGTGAAGACTGGAGTAATTACGCTGAAAATTCAGCTTTTATCACAGAAATTAATTTCATTTTAACATAGAAAACAGCTATTTTTAATTTCAATAGTATTTCACCAAATTGCTGTTTTTACTGTATTTTTGATCAAATAACTGCAGCCTTGGTGAGCAGAGGAGAATTATTTCAAAAACAATGAAAATATATTAATCTCTGTAGTAAATTTGAACTGATTGTATGAATTGTATTTCATTTATATTCATAGCAGAAGTGGCTTATGATCCAGGATCGTTAGCTGAGATACACGACACTCGTTAATTTCCCAGATGGAGCAAAACAGCTGCTAATTGCAGGTACAAATGAACGAGGAACATTTTATTGCTTAAAAGTTACTCTTTCATAGCTCACAAAATTTAATTGGTTTCTTAGTTCTGTGTTATTTCTGCATTAACAGATGTTTCTCATAATATTCCTTTTGGAGAAATAACAATAGACACAAATGAGTCAGAAACAAGACATTTTGAGGAATTTAATGAAAACATTTGAATTCATTTTGAGACTTTTGCAGACTATGATATATTGATGAATCTGAGCACATGAAATTGTTGTTAGTATTTTTTTTCTCTCTCTCAAGGACATTTTCTTTATTTGTCTTTATATATAATTTATAGTTTGTTAATTTTAGTTTTTTTTTTACTTAAAATTGTAACTTTATTCATCTAATATTTTTTATGTAACGAAATGTATCAATATTTTGAATTAGCTTCTATTTTTTACATTTTCAGATTTTATTTTAATTGTATTTTTGTAATTTTATTATGTGCTACTGCCATTTAATAGATTTAGATTTATTTCAGTTTTAGTATTAGTAATTTTAGTACTTCAGCTTGAACTTATTTTATTTTACTTCATTACTTCAACTCTGTTAATCTCAGGTTTCTCCTCTTGAGTCTCAAACTGATCTCACGTGTTCCTGTGGCTCAGTGGTAGAGCATTGCATTAGCAGCGCAAAAGGTTGTGGGTTTGATTCCCAGGGAACACACATACTGTATATTAATTGTAAGTGTTTATAGCTGCTAATGCATTGTAATGTTTAGATTTAAGCAGTCTGTTAATTCAGTAATTTTATCTTAGCTAAACTGTATCTCAGATCTGCTCAAGACACCGAACTCTGTTAATCTCAGGTTTCTCCTCTTGAGTCTCAAACTGATCTCAGATCTGCTCAAGACACCGAACTCTGTTAATCTCAGGTTTCTCTCTTGAGTCTCAAACTGATCTCAGTCTGCTCAAGACACCGAACTCTGTTAATCTCAGGTTTCTCCTCTTGAGTCTCAAACTGATCTCAGTCTGCTCAAGACACCGAACTCTGTTAATCTCAGGTTTCTCCTCTTGAGTCTCAAACTGATCTCAGATCTGCTCAAGACACCGAACTCTGTTAATCTCAGGTTTCTCCTCTTGAGTCTCAAACTGATCTCAGATCTGCTCAAGACACCGAACTCTGTTAATCTCAGGTTTCTCCTCTTGAGTCTCAAACTGATCTCAGATCTGCTCAAGACACCGAACTCTGTTAATCTCAGGTTTCTCCTCTTGAGTCTCAAACTGATCTCAGATCTGCTCAAGACACCGAACTCTGTTAATCTCAGGTTTCTCCTCTTGAGTCTCAAACTGATCTCAGATCTGCTCAAGACACCGAACTCTGTTAATCTCAGGTTTCTCCTCTTGAGTCTCAAACTGATCTCAGATCTGCTCAAGACACCGAACTCTGTTAATCTCAGGTTTCTCCTCTTGAGTCTCAAACTGATCTCAGATCTGCTCAAGACACCGAACTCTGTTAATCTCAGGTTTCTCACCGAGTCTCAAACTGATCTCAGATCTGCTCAAGACACCGAACTCTGTTAATCTCAGGTTTCTCCTCTTGAGTCTCAAACTGATCTCAGATCTGCTCAAGACACCGAACTCTGTTAATCTCAGGTTTCTCACCGAGTCTAAAACTGATCTCAGATCTGCTCAAAACACCGAACTCTGTTAATCTCAGGTTTCTTCTCTTGAGTCTCAAACTGATCTCAGATCTGCTCAAGACACCGAACTCTGTTAATCTCAGGTTTCTCCTCTTGAGTCTCAAACTGATCTCAGATCTGATCAAGACACCGAACTCTGTTAATCTCAGGTTTCTCCTCTTGAGTCTCAAACTGATCTCAGATCTGATCAAGACACCGAACTCTGTGAGATCTCAATATAAACTCAATCATTTCTCATCTAATGATCTGAGCTGCTCATTTTATTTCTACAGGACATCTGTAGCTACTCATTTGGCGTTTTTTTTTCTCTAGGAATTGTTGACGATACATTTGTAATGTTTTCCCTCCAAAAATCCAGCCATGCTTTCTTCAGTCGACTAACTGACACTCACTGCTGTTCTTTTCCAACATAAACGGCAGCAGAATGTTATTGTTATTCCTGAAGCGGCGTGTGTGTTCGATTGTGTTTGTGTAGTGTTACGGGCCGCTGCCTTCAGCATGCACACATCTTTATCGGATTCTCTATTAAAGTGCACAGCGTCAGTCATACAAGAGCCTTCGGGCTTTAAAACAATCAATTACCTAAACGCACAGCGATTAGCGCGTAATTGTTCCATTGAGTCATTAAACCATCTGAAGGTGACGTGGAGTCGGATAACTTTTAGTGGTGCATTATGGGTCATCATCTTGTTTCTACACATCATGCATTGTTTTTATGATTATATTTGAACACATAAAGCAGATGTCTTTTGATGTGATGTGTGCGTTAGTTATTCTAGAGCGGATTTTGAATAAATCATCTAAAGGTCGTTGAAGTCAAATCTCTATAAAGTTTTTCTCTTGTTGATTTATTGATTGATTCATGTGTGAAAGCGCACTAGAAGGAAGACTCTGAAAGTTTGAGTTCTTATATAATATTATAATCTAGTCGAGAGCTTTAAGCACGCGAGAGCTCATCGGCTCCTGAGGCCAAGCTTGACGGCTCGCTTTAGTACTGAAGCCTAGAAAAGAAAAGAATGAATATTGTGTGCCAGAGAAAGACTTTTTTTTTTTAAATGATCTTTAATAAATATTGCTTACTGTTGCAGGTTTATAGGCCAACTTAATTAAGCAATTAAGATATTACTGGTATGAAAGGTCATTTGTAATAAAAAGCAATAGATTAATAAACCGCTGGATTCTCCTGATAATAAAGCTAAAGGTTGTTTCTAGATGAAGGTCTGCTTGTCATTCCCTGCTGAATATGAGAATTAATTAAGCAGGTTTTTAAGTATTGCACATTTAGAAGCATTGAAACTCAATGAATATTAATCGTAAATGTGCTTGTTTGACTATTCACATTTAAAATGGAAACTTTTCTCCAATGCATTCTTAAAAAATTGAGATGGATTTGATTGACTTTTCTCCTTATAAACGGTATTATACTGATGCATTAAATTAAATTAATAAAGCGAGTTTTGTTTTTTTAATATTGCGCATGTAGAAGCATGCATTGGAACCTGTTGAATATCCTTCATAACACTTGTTTGGCTGTTCACAATCAAATTGTAAACTTTTCTTCAGTGCATTCTTGAAATTTGGATGGATTTTATTCCTCAAACAGCATTACACTGATGCATTCAATACAATTAACAAATTATATGTCATAAATATGCCTGTTTGGCTGTTCACAATCAAAATGGAAAGTGATCTTAAATGCATTCTTGAACTGTAGATATATTTCAATGGCTTTTCTCCTCATAAACAGCATTACACTGATGTATTAAAGTGCCTCTATTATGGGTTATGAAAGGTTCATATTTTGGTTTTGGGATCCTCAACAACAGGTTGACATGCATGCAAGGTCAAAAAATACTTTAGTTTTCTTATAATATGCATTTATTTTTACCTTATTTGCTCAACGACTCCCAAACGATTCGCTCAATGATTCATTTTTCCAAACCCCTCCTCTGCATGACGCTAATCTGCTCTGATTGGTCGATTTCATTTAAAGCAGTGTTTGTGAGCTTTTAACGCTCCAGAAGCGGCACCTAGTGGTGAAGAATGAATTTGCATTTTCATTCAGACCAACACGAAAATCAAGTTTTCCCAGATCTGCGCACGCAACAAGTGGGCGGGCAATATGCTAATGTTTATGTTGACGTCAACATGAAACGGCTTGGGATTGGTTTTAAAAACGACTCGTTTCAATGATTCAGAGTCGACTCTTTCTTTTGAGAGACAACAACTTTATACACGGTGCACTTTCAGATTTAACACTTTGCAGATGTTTTCATTCACTTACACACTGCATGAAAGATCATTTTCAAAAATCCATAATGGGGGCACTTTAAATTAATTAAGTCAATTAAGCATTGCACATGTATAAGCATTAAAACTTGATGAATATCCATCATAAAACACACTTTTTTGGCAGTTCACATATAAAATGGAACGTTTTCTCAAATGTATTCCTGAAATATTGATGGATTTCATTGACTTTCTCCTCATAAACAGCATTACACTAATGCATTAATGAAATTAAATTAAGAATTAATTAAGCAAATTAAGTATTGCACATGGAAAAGCATTAAAACTTGATGAATATCCATCGTAAACACACTTGTTTGGCTCTTCACATTCAAAATGGAAAGTTTTCTTGAATGTATTCTTGAAATGTAATGTTTTTTTTTTCCTCAAACAGCATTACGCTGTTGCATTAAATTAAATTTACACTGTTGCATTAACATAAATTAATTTAAAGCTAAATTAAATTAATTACTTTAATTACGGTTTTATTTTTTTGCACATGTAGAAGCATTGTAAGTCAATAAATATCCATTGTAAATATGCCTGTATGGCTGATCACATTCAAAATGAAAAGAGTTCTTGAATGCATTCTTTAAAGGTTGAATTCACTGTCTTTTCTCCTCATAAACAGTGTTACAATTATGCACTAAATGTCTTAAATCAGATGCAAACTCAATATAACTTTAGTAAATTATGACATTCATCCTCAGTGGCCAGCAAGTGGATGCATTCCATGTTTTTTTTTTTTTTGGATCAAAATCCCAATTGCCGAACCATAAATCCCCTTTGGAGAGGCCCAGGCTGACTTCTCATAGCGGGATCCTCGGTTTGATCCCAGTAAAGGCCAGTAAATGGATTAGAGAGACGCGTTCCCACTGTTTGAACTGTACTGTTAGCGAGGAACACCGAGGGAGGAAGACTGAATCCCTTTAGCCGAGACCCGAGGGTTGTGAGAGCACAGATATGTTGTGTAATCCTCATGCTGGGCTTTCACGGGTCAGCGCTACATCAATCTGGATGGATGTTACAGCGATCTGGACACCAGAACCTCAGACACTCGGGTTGCCAGGTCTTTGTTGAATGGTGAGTATTGCATCTTATATTTTCTTTCATTTAAAGTGCAGATCTGACATAAACATACTACAGTCCATAATAAAATAAGGTTTGCAACTACTTTATGGATTGACCGATATTGCCTTATTTATGACTGATACAATATTTTTATGGTTATATTTAATGCAAAAGCCATTTTTTTTTGCAATAACTACAATATACTACAAAAATAAAACATTATGCATTAAAGAGTTTTTTATTAATAGTAATATTTATAATTGCTATTATTTATGCCTATATACTTATGCAAAGTTGTTTTGGGCACTGTAAAAATTATATATATATATTTTTATTTTTTTTTTGTAAATAAAACAAAGATTATTGGTGTGTGTTTTACAAGAAAATACTAAATACAACCAGAACCTTTAATTAGTTGAATAAGTTATTTGACATTTCCTTGAAATTTACCACCAATGTCTTATGACTATTTTTTTTATTATTAATATTTTAGTGATCTAAATGGTCAAAATTTATTTTCATCTTTGTTTTGTGCACCTAATTGTTAAAATACACATTTTAGAAAGCTATTTGAATGTAAATACTGTTAGAATATGTGGGGAAAAACAGTTATATAAAATTTCATTTATTTATTCATTATCTGATTTTTATAGATATATATCTGAGTCATATATCAGTCATGAACTGATTTTATTCTTACATTGTGTTCATCTATATCGAGATATTATCCAAAGCAACTTTTCCATAATTTCCACAGCGTTCCTGTGACTCGGGTTCATTTGTGTCACTTTGACTAAACAAGAAGTGACACCATCTGAAAGATCTGAGAAAAATAACTCATAGAACCACATGAGAAGATCTAATAAATACAGAGAGAAGAACAGAGGATGGGTAATAGTGTGTGAGACTGAATCTATTCACAGAGATTCTATTTAACAATAACTCATTAACTCTGCATGAGCACATGCAAATGATGGGTGTTTCTGAGAGACATTCAGAGAGCAATGGACTGACTGCTAAACGTCAGAGCATATTATCAGCTAAACCTTGATTTTTACATTTACTGATTTTGTTGCAAAATGTGAGTGTGTTTGTGCTCAAGTTATGATTTGCACCCGTTGCCCTCATTTATAAATCACTTTGGATGAAAGCATCAGCTAAATAAACTAAATGTGTTGTGTGGTTGCCAGGGTGTTGCTATGCAGTTGTTAAGGTGTTTTGAGTGCTGTTTAACATGTTACATGGGTGTTGCTATTCAGTTGCTAAAATGTTTTGGGTGGTTGCCAGGGTGTTGCTATGCAATTGGTAAGGTGTTTTGGATGGTGGCCAGGGCGTTGCTATGCAGTTGCTAAGGTCTTTTGAGTGTTGTTTAACATGTTGCTAGGGTGTAGCTATGCAGCTGCTAGGATGTTTTGGGTGGTTACCAGGGTGTTATGCTTGGTTGCTAGGAGGTTGATAAAATTTACTGAGTGGTTGCATGTTGCATTTTTGTGCTGCTGCTGCTAGGATGGTTTGGGTTGTTGCTAGGATGTTGCTATGCAGTTACTAAGATGTTTTGGATGGTGGCCAGGGTGTTGCTATGCGGTTGCTTAGGTGTTTTCAGTTGGGTTCTGGTTTGTTAGCATGTTGCCATGTAGTCGCTAGGACGGTGTTGTGAGTTGTTGTCAGGTTGTTAGGTTGCTAAGGTGTTTCTATGCAGTTACTAGTATTTTTTGGGTGGTTGCCAGCGTGTTATATTCAGTTGCTAGGGGGTTTCTTAAATGTGGTTGCATGTTGCATTTCTGTGCTGCTGCTAGGATGTTTTGGGTTGTTACCAGGGTGTTGCTATGCAGTTACTATGATGTTTTGGATGGTTGCAGGGGCATTGCTATGCAATTGCTTAGGTGTTCTGAGTTGTTGTTAGCATATTGAAATGTGGTTGCCAGGATGCTTTTTTGTCAACTGTTTAATACTAAATTTGCACTGCAGAGGTGGCACAGAAGTGCTTTTGAAGCTGCATTTAGGTTTTTACACATATTGTTGAATGCTGCATAAACATATTTACAATTAGCAATTTTAACTGAATACTTTGCGAATATGAGGTGGGTCAAAGCAGAAATAATTTAGTCTGGCTTTTATGCAGTGTCACAGAATTTTGTAAGCACGTCTTAATTTGATGAGGTTCTACGAAGTGACAGCTGGATACGTGCTAAAATAATGTACTATGAGATGTTAGCAAAAGATTCAATGGAAGCATTTTATCCTTTTCCATTTCTGAAGACATTGAGAGGGTCACAGCGATTTTGCCTGATTTATGAAGTGAAAGATCATAGGATCGGTGTTGTACATCTGCATAGACTGCTGTATCACCTCATTCTGTTGAAACAGAGATCGCTCGCGGTCAAACGTAACCTCAGTTCGCAGTATTCATCAAGTGTGCCGTCCTGTAAAGCTCTAGCGCTCCTCCAGACCTGCTGCAGTTTGGCGGCAATCCACGGTACATTTGGTCTCCTCCAAAAGCTCTCAAGTGCAATTTGTACTGAGACGTGTCCATTAAGCCCACTGGAGCTCCTGAAGAGTGTCCATCAATCACAGAACATTGGAGACGGGGCCATTACACAGGAATTATGGCCTCATCACGAGCTGAAAAGCCCTCCGACCAAATACGCTCCAAATGTTTGAATGTTAAATGGACGCCATCGTTTTTCGTTCCGAAGGGTTTACAATGAGAGTTTATAGCCTGTCTGCAGTCTGCATTATGTAAGCTCTTTGTGCTATATGTTTGATTAAACGTATTGACATTGGTTGTTTCTTTTAAGTTAGGCATCAGTATTGTTAGTGTTCCTAACCAAAGGGCACCATAGCAACACAATAAAACCTCTAAGGGCACCAAAGTAACTGCATAGCAAAACATTAAAACCTATCCGGATACCTTAGCAACTGCATAGCAACACACTAAAACCTCTCAAGACACCTTGGCAACTGCATAATAACACACTAAAACCTCTCAGGACACCCAAGGAACTACATAGCAACACACCAAAAAATCTCTTAGAATACCTTATCACTCGCATAGCAACACATTAAAATATCTTAGGACACCATGGCAACTGCATAGCAACACACTCTAAACACTAGGGGTACCTTTGCAAATGGATAGCAACACACTACAATTTCTGGGGCAACTTAGCAACTGCATAGCAATGCACTAAAATCTCTTAGAACATCTTAGTAACTGCATAGCAGCAAACTAAAATCTCTGATAACACTTTAGCAACTGCATAGCAACACGATAAATCCTCTAATAACATCTTAGCAACTGCATAGCAACACACTAAAACCTCTCAGGACACCTTAGCAACTGCATAGCAACATGATAAATCCTCTAACAACATCTTAGCAACTGCATAGCAACATGATAAATCATCTAACAACATCTTAGCATCTGCATGGCAACACACTAAAACCTCCCAGGACACCTTAGCAACTGCATAGCAACACACTAAAACCTCCCTCGACACCTTGGCAACTGCAAATTTCTAGGGCACCTTAGCAACACCTTAGCAACGCCCTAGCAACCAGTAACAACACACATTCCTCAGCTTTATTTAGCCTTTTTCAGTAGTTGTTCCTGTGTTATTGTGATTTTATGTTTGTAATACAGCTGAACGTTCTCATCCAGCAGCTTTTGCACTGCCAAACGCTGCTCACATTTTCCTCAGAATCTGTTTGTCAAATAACACGCACTGAAGGGCAAATGTGGAAGAACTGAATCATGCTTTTAAGATATGCAAAGCTTTATTAACTGAGACAAAAATAAATACAAATTATTAAAAAAAAATATCTAACAGACGTACAAATGAAATCAAAAGCCACGAGGATGGATAATTGCTGTTTACTAAATCCATGGCCGGCCGAGACTCTCATGAAGACTTAAGACGGAGCGACTGAAACCTCCCGATGAACTGAAACCAGACGTTTGGCTAAAAATGGCCCGGATTCTTTTCTCTTTAGATTCATGCAGAATTAATTGGCCACTTTGGGAATTATGGACAGACCTAATTGCTGGAAATTAGGAAAATGCTTTTAATTTTTAGAGAACCATACAGAGAAAAATGATCATTATTTCATATTGCAGACTCATTATGGAGATTTAATATTCTGTGTCCTGCTGTTTTTCATAAATTAAATTTGTTAAAATGTATGTACCAGGATGATATTAATCACTGATTTATTTATTTGTTCATTATTTTCTCTTTTCCTGAGGAATGAATGCGGTCGATTAGGACAAACATGCTGTAATGATATCAGATGATGTTTGTGTCTTTGATTATGATTTTATGTCCCATTTATAAAGCTTCGAGCGTTTACAGGACATCAGAGCAGCAGAAGCCAGAGATGTTATTGATCCGGCAGTCACATTCACATCATTGTGATTGATCAGAATGGGTTTGTGTTGTACTTCTATGTGTCTGTACACAAACAAACTAATTAGAATCAGCACATCTGTCTCACTCATTCACACTGATTTCTCTTGTTATTCTGCAGAAACAGAAGAATCAGCTTGATGAGGAAGACCTTGAAATAGAGCTCAAAAACACAAGTATCATAACATCAGTCCACATGACTTGTGCATTATATTTCTTCTGTGTCTTCTAATACATTTTATTGCATTGCATTGTTGCATTTTCTCTTAGTTTGCCATTCTGCTGTTCTTTTCTTTTATTGTTTTAATGCATTACAATGCATTTTATTCTGTCATTGTTTTTGTATTGATTTGCCATTTTATTTTATTTTGTATTTACGCTTTGCCAATATTTTATTGCATTGCATTGCAAATTCTGTTATTTTGATACCAGTACTATTTTTCTCTCATTGTTTTGTATTTTGTATTGATGATTTGCCAATTTCAGTGTTTTGCATTATATTTCAAATGCTGTTATTTTGCAACTATTAGACTTTTTTTTTCTTCTTTTGTATAGATTCTTTGTTATTTTATTTTATTGCATTGTATTGCATTTCAAATTCTAGTAACACTTTTTGTTTTTGTATTTCGTATTAATGCTTTGCCAATATTTTATTGCATTGTATTGAACTGCAAATTGTTTTGACGTCAGTACCATTTTTTTCTGTCATTGTTTTTGTATTTTGTATTGATAATTTGCCAATTGCAATGTATTTAATTGTATTGCAGATTCTGTTATTTTGCAACTATTTGTACTATTTTTGTCATTGTTTTTGTATTGATGCCTTGATGCTTTGCTATTTTTTAGTTTTGTTTAATTTTATTGCATTGCAAATTCTGCCACTAGTAATATTCTTTATTTTGTATTGATGCTTTGCTAATATGTTATTGCATTTCATTGTAAATTCTGTTATTTTGACACCAGTACCATTTTTTCTCTCATTGTTTTTGTATTTTGTATTGATGCTTTGCCAATATTCCTTGCATACAAACTAGTCTCAGATCAGTAGCAATAACCAGACTCCTCTCTAACACCATCCTAACTGACCCTCCCATCTCTTTAAGACCCCGCTGGCTCGTATGAGGGGTCGTGGACCGGCGAGGGCTGAGGGTCAGACACCCGTCGGGCTGGATGTGACAGACCCATCTGCTGCGCAGCGGACAGTGCCTTCAGCCAGCTGTGACCGGGACCCGACTGTCATTCTGATGCTCCACACAGGCTCATGATTCAGCTC